>CM024763.1:68266575-68400218 GCA_014218235.1 Colocasia esculenta | reverse complement strand
AAGTTGATTTCCCGGTTGATGATGTTTAAAGACTTGGCAGACGACTCAAGGAGCAGCAGTACAGGAGGTCATCCATCAATAAGGTAACTAATGGTTAAATGGTCTAGTTGGGACTTTTCCTGGTTGTCCTTCCAAGTACAATATTTCATGAGATCCTCTTATTACCTTTCAGGCAATCGATCATACATGAACAGTCTCATTAATTCCTGAGCACAGTAGTGTGTCCTCGGACATTCCAGCTGATTCAAAGGTCCTCAGCATTGAGGACCTTCCGCTCGATGTGACAGTAAAATGCAAATCCTACCTGTAGATTGTTGTCCTTCCAAGTTAGTATTTTTTTTTTCATTCAAGTTGTATTTTTTTTCCATTATTCTGTCTCCTCTGAGAATCCAGTGTATAGAATAAGCTCTTCTTTATTTGATACATATGTCTGTTCAAGCAACTGGGCATTTTTTATTCATGTAATCTATAAGGAAGTAAGCAGTTCCTAGGATCACACAGCATTGAAAATGTTCAACCTCCACGAATTTTCCTGATATGAATTTCAGGAAGGCAGACTGCGTCCAACTTCAGTTGGAATGGTAAGATTCCTTTTGTACTTTTTAACATAATCATCCAAAAGATAGTACTGATGTGTTCTGGGATTTTAAAATACAACCCTTAGTCATCAAAATTATCATTTTCTTTCTTCTCTAATTAACCGTTGTATCATTAGTTAAGCTATGGCATAAGAGAGTCGCAAGACGAACATGTAAAAATACAAAAGAATGACATACAACCTCTGGTTATTGTCAAAAAATGAATACGATAAAAAACCCAAGTTTAAAAAAAAACATGGATCCTAACATATTAGCAATGTGCAAAGAAAAATAACCTTTTGACATCCAAGTTATTAACAATGCGTAAAGAATGAAAGAATCGAACATGTAGATTTATTTTTTATTTTTTATGAAAAGAACAAAATTCAAACAAATTAAACACAGAACTCAATTCATATCATATCTCAACATTCTATAGAGAATAAAAAGAAATGTTATGATGACCACCTCTCACACATACACATGTTTTGTGTATGTAAAGAAAAAAAAGTGCAGTTCCTGAATTAGAGTTTCCCTGACTCTAGCTATCTACCTATATAAAAGTTTTATGCTTGTGCATGTGGTGGACTTGGAAAACTAATGCATTGAACAATAAGGGTGCAGCGAGACAGACCATAAATAACTACTCCTAACAGCAGTAGCAGCATCTTCCCAATCATAATAGTAAAGGTAAGGTTCCTTGCCTACCTAGGTCCTTGTCAGAGGACGCCAGATTTGATGGTGAGCTGCTCAATCATCCCCACCAACTTGGGGGTCCACGATCGATGCCTTGGTGTACTTCGCCATGACTCGACTTCTGACAAAGAACACACCCGTCACCCCTTATATTCTTGCTAGCTGTATAATGCAACTTTAAGCATATTAAAACATGCTCTCCATGTATTCTATCAACATATATAACTCTGATGCAGATTTCAAAAACACTAAGGCACAATGATATCTAATAATTTACATAGGAGCACAGGGTTAATATATAACTAAAATGACCACAATACATCTTCTAACAAATATATGAACAATGAAAAAAGATTGGAGCCATGGGACTACCCTTACCCTTCATTTTTTCGGATGAATAGGAGCATCTCTTTTTCTAATGGACTATAAAGTTATTGAGATAAATGAAGAGACATGGTCAACTAAGTTACACATTATATGACTGCTAAAGATGGAAGGTTCCTTTGACAACAGTACAGAAACTTCCCTATCCTTTCCCTTCCACCATTTCCCTTTTGTTTTTCATGGGGGAGGGGTGGGAGTGAGGGATTAGGTGGATGGGTGGAGGTGGTTCCATAACAGTCAGAGGATTCCTCAATTTTCAATGGACCAGCTTAATGATAAAAATATCATAAGTTCTAAAGAACAGGCTCTTTTGTTTAGAGCAATGTCAACCCATAAGTGCATCATGACATTCTCTACCCTCATCAACAGGAAATGATGAAATGCTTTTGATAAACAGGGAACTCTAATGCATCTCAGTTTTAAAACATAATTATAAAACATTAACTCTCATATTGTAACATCCATTTTAAAATTCTAATTTTACAGAGTACTTAACCTGTAAAAATCCCTATATGATGCTAACCAATATAATATAATACCTACAGTGTTTCATGGTAATACCTACAATGTTTCTATGGCACCATGTCCGAGTTTATGTAGTTAAAGATGAGAAGTGAGCAAGGTTCGTAACAGTGATAGAACACTGTGCCAATAATCTTCTTCTCAAGATGTTGATATATAAAAGCAATTTTCATTTATATACTTTATATAAACATCAACAGCAAAGCAAACATGGCATACTCCCTTCTCTCTCTGCCTATCTGTTAAACTAAGGGAATGTAATCAATGAGGGTCTTCCCCTTTTCCTCCCTGAAGAAAGAACACTACAGCATCAATATCACGAAGGTAGGTCATCTATTCAATTATTGAGCAAACTAAAAAGTTCAGATATTCAATCATTCTTATCATTATCATAAGCATTGTTGAAGATTGGAGCCAACATCAACAGCAAAGCAAACATGGCATACTCCCTTCTCTCTCTGCCTATCTGTTAAACTAGGGAAATGTAAATCAATGAGGGTCTTCCCCTTTTTCTCCCTGAAGAAAGAACACTACAGCATCAATATCACTAAGGTAGGTCATCTATTCATTTATTGAGCAAACTAAAAAAGTTCAGATATTATTCAATCATTCTTATCATTATCATAAGCATTGTTGGAAGATTGGAGCAATAGGGCCATCCTCATTTTTTCTGATGAATAGGAGCATCTTTTCTAATCGACTATATAGCCTTATCAACCAAACTAAGTTAACAAATAAAAAAAAATCATAATCTTAAAACTCAAAAGATAAAAAACAAAAACAAATGGGCAGAACAATAATTGCTCATTAAAATGCATTTGTACTGATACTGAAACGAATTGCATCAAACAAAAATTGCATACTTTTGAATAAAGGGCAAAATACGTTGATGATAATGACATTCAACCATTGTAAATATTTAATGGCAAAATAAGGTAATAATTTCAAAACTTTGAACTCTAGTAAAGTAATACCTGTTGAGGTAGTGATTAAGTGGACATTCCTTGAGTAGTAGGCTACTTTCCTGCACAATGATAATTAGAAAGTAAGTATTCAGGGAAGACTAATTACAAAATAATTAGAACATTTAGAATATTTCAATGGAAGCCCCGGTAATATAATACAAATTAAAAATATGTGCTTTAAAAATCATGACATAAAAATCAAATGGGCTGAAACAAATGATTTGCCCCTGTTAAAAAACCTCAAACGAAGTAATAGCATGTTTAACATGCACATTAAACTATCAGTGACAGGAGAAAAAAGAATAAAACGAAATTTCATGTGGTGGTTTAATATTAAGCAATACATTGGTGGTAAAATATCCTTCCAGAACTTATATTAAGCAATACATGTGACATTTGTCATTTAGTGGTCAAAACTGGTGAATGTGTGCAGACCTTTCTCACAGTTTCAAAAAATCTCACTTAAAAAAAAAAATGTTTTAAGCTTACCTCCTCCGACAGAGAAAAAGGATGCCGCCGCCGCCCTCGAGAAGGATGCCGGCCGCCATCGTTGCATCCTCACAGGGCCCTTCTCCGAGCCCTCCGACCTCGACGCCGCACTCGACGCCACCGGCCTCCACCCCTCCCCTCCCCTCCTCCAGGCTGTCCTCCGCACCTCTGAGCTCTTACCTACCCCTGCCCTCGCCTCTTCCGGTGCGCCCATGCTTGCCCGGGCTTCCGCCCCACGCCGCCCCTCTGGCCTCCTTGTCGTCCTCCTCGGCAAGTCCAGGTCTTTTGACACCGCCTGGTCCGTCCTCCTTCCAACGGCCGGCGAGGACCGTCTCCCCCGCCGACGCCTTACGCAGCCCTCATCCGCCGCTATGCCCGTGCTGGCATGCCGCAGGCGGCCATACGCACTTATGAGTACATGCGGGACTCCTGTCCATTGCCTCTGCCGTCGACTTCCCGGACGATGCTGAGGCGGAGGCCACGGAAGGTTTGATATCCTCGCGACGTGCTATGCAAGGAAGGCCATTTCTGGGGAGCTGCGGACTACGGGGTCACGGGCACTAGTAGGCAGACATGGGAAGACAAAAGCACTGGTAGGCAGACTACGGGGGTCACGGCACTGGTAGGCAGACATGAGACGGCGGCAGACATGGGAAGGTGAAACGCACTATAATTTTTCACCGGGAACTGATGAAAGGGTAGGCATCGGGCATAGGAAGAAAGAGAAGGAGAAGGTGAAACGCCCAAACATACTTCAGTTTAAGCTGGTGCTTACACGTGTCCTGCATCTAGTTTAGGCGGGAAACATGGAACTGTTTTAGTATTATAGTATAGATGGTATTCATGTGAATGGACCAATAGTGTATGTAAAATGATGTTAATCATGTAATCAATTGATGTAACGGCCCTAATGCCCGGACCCCCAGCTTCCACCAAGGATCCAACCATCGGCACCACCACCCATGGGCCGGAGACCCGGAGGGCTAACAGACCAGTCTAACAAGATAGTAACGGAGGTAAGTAACAACTAAACACACTAAAAATTACAACAAGTGAAGGAAAAGAGTCCAGCAAAGTGTACAGGTCTAGTACAATCCGAAAGTAGTAAAGTACAAGTGCAAAAGTAAAGGGGGGGATAATAGGTCCCTTAGGGGCATACCCAGAGGGTGAAGTACACAAGTCTAGGGAACACTACTCATGGAAGACGCCGTCTACTACGGCCTCGTCTTCTCAGCCTGCCGCAGAACGTACTGCTGTGAAGTCTCACCTGTAAAAGAGGGAATGAGCTTCACGAAGAAGCCCAGTAGGGACTACCAATTTCTCACTGGTTCTAACAACAGAAAAGATCTATATGTGAGATAAATAAATAAAGCAGTAAATCTATCCTACTAACAAAGTAAAGTGCGAAAGGGTAAAGAAACTACACGGTGTACGGTCTAAGCTAAACGTCGGGACCGAAAAACCCATGTAAACCACGACACTAGGAAGAACCCAAGGCTGTAACATAGACAGTAAACAACTGCCTGGACAAAGCCACTAGCTACAGAACAACCACAATAGTCAACGATCAGGTGTGCCACGCACCTTACCCTCAATCGACAGTCCATGTCAAGCACCTCCTATAGGAGTGAGACACGGAACTAGAGTAACCACAACTACCATAGTCCGATGGACTACAGTCCCATGCCTGGCCCCTCTAAATGGTTCTAGAACCAGTAGAGTAAGGCAGTAAGAAAAGGACTAGTTGATCTGCGCCAAAAGAGCACCAAACCACCTCGGCGTCCTAGACTCAGCTAAGTGATCTCTATAAACGACTCTACGTCATTGTCCCAACTGTTTTCCCCTCTGCTACTAGAGTCCGTGACTCGAGCTCGCCCGCTACCTGGAGAACTCCCTTAAATAGGCGCGCGGGGACTGGGGGTCCAGGTAACGGTAACAACCTATCTTGCGGACAAGCCCTCAAGTGCCTAGCACCGAGCAAAAGACAAGGGGAGTACCGGGCTAGGACCAGCACAAGTGCCAAGAAAATGGAGTCGCAGTGAAAGGAAACTCTGAACAGGTCGCCAAGTCCCTTCTCTGTCTGAGAAGGTGATGCACAAGTTGTCGCCACCTTAAGGCGACACCCTGTCTGTCGCGACCTAGGTCAGTAGGCGGCAGGGTGCTTGTCGCGATCTGGTCACGACAAAGGCCTTCTCGCAACCACAGACAGTGGCCTAGGTGACCACCTGAGCCCTCCAACAACACACGGTGAAAACCCGATGAGAAGGCGATTGCCACCCTATCGCGACTAGAACGCAACAGGGTGGGCGTCGCTTCCTCACACCAGAAGGCGACATATCAGGCTGTCGTGATTTGGGTCGCGACACCAAACATGTCACGACCACAGACTTACACACCTGAGAGGACACCTTCTGTGCATGCACCACAAATACGAGAAGTACAAGGGGAGGGGAGCATGTACAATAATATAAATAGATCAATTAAGCTCAACCACCCTTGTAAACACCCATGCATGCCAAGAACATGGATCTACACTCAATAATCTCATATGCATACATGGAAACCTCAACAATCAAACCCCATCCCATTCGGGTCTTCTCATGTGCATGGCCACCTCCTCCTCGCCCCAAGCTCCATGCTCACGCCGTCCACGAGCAAGGATCGTCCTACTACAAGCCAATGGAGACAATCACATGAGGAAGAACGCCACACCAAGTCGAGAGAAGAGCACTTCACTGAGAAGGAACCTCAACCCAAACACAAGGCCAACACATACACACCTCACACAAGGGGAAGACACCTCACACAAGCCCTCAATTCCCCTCCACAGATAGGTGAGCTCTCAGGCTGGAGGAAGGAGAACACACGCGAATTGGTGAAGAAGGAGGAGTGTCACGCCCCGCCAATTTAGCAGTGGAATAAATCGGGGAGACGTGAGCAAAGTACATAGTAGAGAAAAATGTACAACAGTTGAATAATTCAGAGCATCTAATGAACAATAATTAGAATAACTCTTGATTTCATTGAAATTTCACTAAGACTATTACAACCACTAATTCAGAGCCAACACATAGGGCTCAATAACATCATTACATTGAAAAGAAATCTAAAGCAATGACTATTAGACTCCATAGTTCTAGGGCAACTTCATCAACTGAGTTCAGGTTGCTCATCACTCTGGTACCGTCCCATTGGTGTGTTAATGTCATTGTCTGACTTACCTGAGACACAATAACAAATAACGAAGGGTGAGCGATAACGCCCAGTAGGACTTAAATCTCAGGATCAAGCATGGTTTAAATAATTAATGCTTTAAAGGATAGAGTAACTAATGATAGAGCGAGCCATGTAAAGTCGAGAAAGTAAGAGCACGAGTAACATGGTTCACTAGCACATGAATCAAGTATAGTACAATGAATAGGATTAAGTCACGATAGAAATAATAACATCAATAGCAAGTAACATCATTGTCAAGAAATAGCTAGCAACATGTATAGCAAGGAGAGAGAGAGTAGTTGGCCATATATAGAGTAAATTGCACTTTGATTGATCTTCATCAATCGAAATAGTATAGCACTTTGATTAATTTTCGTCAATCGAAATGGTATTGCACTTTGGTTCTGTAGATAACCGAGAGAGAGAGAGAGCATAGCACTTTTGTTGTCAATAAACAATGAAAGAATAAGCAACGAGAGAATATAGCACTTTGTTTGATTGTCATAAAGTAACATTGTTAAATGGCACTTTGTTGTCAACGGACAACGAGAGAACATAGCACTTGTTTTGTTTATTAAATGGCACTTGGATGTAATGCCGACATCCTGATCATTTAACTCCCATGGGCAAATGGCACTTTTGGGCACTCCTCCCCAGGCCAGATCGGGGCCCTATTGCGCAGCATTAGTTATTTTGTTTATCTTTAGACAATCAATAGATGTCCGATAGAGAGTACCAAGAAACAAATAAGAGCACTAGATGAATAGACGAGATAGTAGAGTGAATGTGAATAGATGAGCGAGTAGGGAATAGATGAGAGCTAGTGGACATAGCACATGAAACGTCGAGTAACGAGTGATAGAAACAATTGCACAACACACGCGTTGGTGTTGGCAGTCAGGTGGAATACACAACCCTTCCGCTGGCCTGTTATGCACAGGTCCAGAGGTCCGGTGTGATTCTAGATAAGAGCGAGGGCAACTAAGGTTGTTTGGATCTTGCTGATCCCTAAAGGGTATCATAGTATTAGGGTATAACCAGCTCGTCGACCATGTGGGAATCCATGGATAGAGGAGACTTATGGAGGCCTTGAACAAAACTCACTAGTCGGTAGAAGGAGTATCTGACGGAGAGTTCGTCCAAGTCAAGAGAGAGTGTGTACATAGAAATAAGTGCCTGACATTCTAGAAGAATTCTAGAATAGTGGAGCATCGATAACGGTATTCCCAAAACATCGCGAGAATCGTAGACAAGTTCATTTAAAATAGGCAATTTAAATAAATATTGAGATAAATTACAAGATATATTATGAGAAAATTTTCATGTTATATTAAGCCATATTGGATGGTTCAAGTGTGTGCATGTGTCATGAAATTGTAGATAGAAAGTGGTCATGTGCATATCTTTTAAAAATCACACAATAATGTTCAATTCATAACATGTGTAATTACTGCGTATAAGATTGTTAAAAAATGTACAAGAATGATAGAAAGTTAGAGCATCATGAATCAGAGGTTTTCATGCAAAAGTCTGAGATCGCGATGCACCCCAGTAAGGGTCGCGACGGGGTCAAGTGAGAACACGACAGGGCCTTGTACAGATTGCGACGGGTCTATTCGGTCAGGCGGCCAGAACGCGACGGCAACCGTAATCACATTCAGAACGCGACGGGGAGTGCTTTCGTGACAACTCTGAGAACGCGGTCTATTGGGCCGTCGCATTCTCAGGTACTATACCTGAGTTTGAGCGGGAAAAGGACAGTGCAAAGGATTATGGTCCAACTTTCCTTTTTTGACACAAGGATGTTTATAAATCATAACTAATTGTACCATCGATGAAAATCATGAAACCACTTGCAAATTAATCTAGACATGTGAGTGTACTTGTAGTAAACAGGAATTCGAAAACCAACATGGTTTCGGCATGGTTCAACAAGTGCATTTACAAAAAACATGAAACTATGTACAGTAGAGATCAACAATTTAATTCGAGCAATATGGTGGATGAGAATTAGGGCTTTCAGGGGCAAAAGACGCCTAGCATGCATCAGTATCTGCAATAAAAATTTGAGAGCATGGGATCGAGTATTCAAGGAGATGTGAATTAAACATAAAGGTTCGGGGTCAAGAGGTTTGCAGGACTTCAAAATTCAATAAGAAAAGATTGGGTGCATGAAAAATTATGAAACGATAGGGGTTTTGTTCCTGATGCATGGAACAATCTACAGACGAAATCTTATGATTTATGCTTGTGAGAATGCCTGCCTTTAGTCGTTTTACTCTTGTAGGGCTAGAACTTGATGAACTCCGGTTGAAGCTTTGATGTAGCCTCCTTCCCACGAATTCTCCTCCTCCTCGACCTCCTCTCCACATCCTGAAACCCTTGGCAACGAGCTAGGGCCGGCCATGGGGGATTAAGAGAGTATTTATGCTTTCCTCCTTTCTATTTCCTAATAAGACTCTAACTCCTATTAATTTCGGAATTTCCTATTCTCTTTCTTCCTTCTAAGCTTGAGAACTTGTAATTTGGTTAGGAAGGGAGCCAAATTCATGGCCAAGTAATTAGGGTAGGTTTAGGATTCCAATTCCAACCCAAACTTCCTATTTAATGCATTAAATACCTCTTCTCTATTTAGGTAATAATTAAGTTACGAATTTTAGGTATTTTCCTATTATTCCCCTTCTAAAAATCCCTATTTTGGCCCACTAATTTCTAATGGGTCCATTTAACAAAGCCCATTACTTAATGGAATTTAACTTATGGGAATTTCCCCTTTTTAATTATGGAATAATAGAAATTTCAGATTTTTATTATATTTTTCTTACTTGAATTTATTCATGGGCTATGAGAGGTCCATTGGTCCAATTTCGATAGTGGGTCATCAATACCTGATGTTGGAGACGTCCCGACATATTATTTAATTTATGAGCTCGTTATTTTTCCGTGTTAATAGTTTTCCGACTTAGTTTCCTAATTTGGATAATTAGTCACGTTGTGACGTACGCTTAGCCAATCAGATATTTTGTTGCACTAATTTCTTCGTGGAACACCTAGGGATAATATTTGGGGTTGATTTATAATTTTTTATGGAATTTTCGATGGGTTCCTACACATACGATAGCAGTATGTATGTTTCTATTATTCCATTTTTATAGAAATTTATTATTTTGAATTTTTTAAATACTAATTTTCTGTGTTGCTACATCCTCCACCTCTTAAAAAGAATTTGGTCCACCAAATTCCATGACTCCTTCAGTTAAATATGAGTGATCACTTTATGTTAAAGATAGTAATCAGGGTATAGAGTTACCTTCCAGACTCCACCCTCCTCGGTGGTCTCCACTTCCTTTTGAAGTCGGCCAGGCTTCTTTTGCCCTGTCGGGTGGTTCTCTTCTCCTGATCTTTAAGAATAGGGCACTCGGAAATACGATGATTGTGATTTCCACAGCGTAGGCAAGCACCTACTTTGCTCCAGCATTCCTCCGATATATGGCCTATCCTAATGCAGTTCTCGCATCGTCCTTCGCGAGTAAGGGCTAATTGTATGCCGTTCTTCACACTCTCTTTATTTTTCTTTTATCACCGTTTGGCTGGTTCCCTCTTGTCATAGAATTGAGATCCTTTGTGTTGGTTGGTGGTTCCTTTAGAAGAGGGCAGTCTCGTATTTGACGCTCCAAATCGCCACAACGTAGACATGCACCAACACTTCGCCAACACTCTTTAGCCGCATGACCTGGCTTGTGACAGTGAAGACAGATGATCCTAGAAGTCTCATTGTTACGCTTTATCTGCTGGGTTGCCTTCTTGCCATCGTTGTATTTTCTCTTCCCATTCTTGTTGGTCACCTCTTTAATTCTTTGGTCGCTTCCAAGGCTTCTTCTAGCAATTGAGCGGCTTGCTGACATGCTAGAACTAGCCTTTGAGTTGGTCTCAATCGGCATCCATTAGGAGTCCCTTCAAGAATGAGGTCGACATTTGGGTAAGAAGTAGTATTAATTTAATAGGGGTAAGTATACATATTTAGATCTTAACCACGGTTCTACCCAATCCTCACTTTAGGTATGATGGTTGATTTAGACACATATCATGGCAGTTTGTCCTAGATCACCTTAGACCTAAGATATCCAATGAGGACATCCTAGCACCTCCTAAACCTAAGATATCCTCTTAAGACATGCTAGGATCTGATACCAACTGTCACTCCCCTCTAATTTAGCAGCGGAATAAATCGGGGAGATGTGAGCAAAGTACATAGTAGAGAAAAATGTACAACAGTTGAATGATTCAGAGCATCTAATGAAAAATAATTGGAATAAACTCTTGATTTCATGAAATTCCACTAAGACTATTACAACCACTAATTCAGAGCCAACACATAGGGCTCAATGGCATCATTACATTGAAAAGAAATCTAAAGCAATAACTATTAGACTCCATAGTACTAGGGCAACTTCATCAACTGACTTTAGGTTGTTCATCACTTTGGTCCCGTCCATTGGTCGATGGAATGTCATTATCTGACTACTGAGACACATAACAAATAACGAAGGGTGAGCGATAACGCCCAGTAGGACTTAAATCTCAGGATCAAGCATGCTTTAAATAATTAAGCTTTAAAGGACAGAGTAACTAATGATAGAGTGAGTTATGCAAAGTCGAGAAAGTAAGAGCACCCGTAACATGGTTCACTAGCACATGAATCAAGTATAGTACAATGAATAGGATCAAGTCACGATAGAAACGATAACATCAATAGCAAGTAACGTCATTGTCAAGAAATAGCAAGCAACATGTATAGCAAGGAGAGAGATAGTAGTTGGCCATATAGAGAGTAAATTGCACTTTGATTGATCTTCATCAATCGAAATTGTATAGCACTTGATTAACTTTCATCAATCGAAATGGTATTGCACTTTGGTTATCCGTAGATAACGAGAGAGAGAGAGAGCATAGCACTTTTGTTGTCAATAGACAACGAAAGAATAAGCAACGAGAGAGAATATAGCACTTGTTTGATTGTCATAAAGTAACATTGTTAAATGGCACTTTGTTGTGAAAGGACAACGAGAGAACATAGCACTTGTTTTGTTTATTAAATGGCACTTGGATGTAATGCCGGCATCCTGATCATTTAACTCCCATGGACAAATGGCACTTTCAGGCGCTCCTCCTAGGACCAGATCGGGGCCATATTGCGCAGGCATTAGTTATTTGGTTTCTTTAGACATTATAGATGGCCAATAGAGAGTACCAAGAAATAGATAAGAGCACTAGATGAATAGACGAGATAGTAGAGTGAATGTGAATAGATGAGCGAGTAGAGTAGAGTATAGATGAGAGCTATTGGACATAGCACATGAAACGTCGAGTAACGAGCGATAGTAACAGTTGCACAACACACACGTTGGGTGTGGCAATCAGGTGGAATACATAACCCTTCCACTGACCTTGTTATGCAAGGTCCAGAGGTTCGGCGTGATTCTAGATAAGAGCGAGAGCAACTAAGGCCGTTTAGATCTTGTTGATCCCTAAAGGGTATCATAGGCATTAGGGTACAACCAGCTCGTCGACCATGTAGGAATCCATGGACAGAGGTGACTTACGGAGGCCTGAACAAAGACTCACTAGTGTGGCAGAAGGAGTATCTGACGTAGAGTTCGTCCAAGTCAAGAGATAGTGTGTACATAGAAACAAGTCCCTACGTTCTAGAGGAATTCTAGAATAGTGGAGCGTCGATAACGGTAATCCTAAAACATCACGAGGAATCGTAGACAAGTTCATTTAAATAAATATTGAGATAAATTACCATATATATTATGGGAAATTTTCATGTTATGTTAAGCATATTGGATGGTTCAAGTGTGTGCATGTGTCATGAAATTGTAGATAGAAAGTGGTCATGTGCATGTCTTTTAAAAATCACACAATAATGTTCAATTCATAACATGTGTAATTACTGCGTATAAGACTGTTAACAAAGTGTACAAGCATTGTAGAAAGTTAGAGCATCATAATCAGGGGTTTTCATGCAAAAGTCTGAGATCGTGATGCACCCCAGTAAGGGTTGCGATGGGTCAATTCGGTTAGGCAGCCAGAACGCGACGGAAGCCGCGATTGCGTTTCAGAACGCGACGGGGAGTGCTGTCGTGATAGCCCCCGAGAATGCAGCATATCCAGCCGTCGCGTTCTCAGGTACTGTACCTGAGTTCGAGCGGGAAAGGACAATGCATAGGATTACGGTCCAACTTTTCTTTTTTTGAACAGGGACATTCAGAAAATCATAACTAATTGTACCATTGATGAAAAATCATGAAACCACTTACAAATTAATCTAGACATGCGAGAGTACTTGTAGTAAATAGGAATTTGAAAACCAACATGGTTTCAGCATGGTTCAAACAAGTGCATTTACGAAGAACATGAAAATGTGTACAGTAGAGATCAACGATTTATTCGAGCAATATGGTGGATGCGAATTAGGGCTTTCAGGGGCAAAAGTGCCTAACATGCATCAGTATCTCCAATAAAAATTGAGAGTATGGGATCGAGTATTCAAGGAGATGTGAATTAAATATGAAGGTCAGGGTCAAGAGGTTTGCAGGACTTCAAAATTCAATAAGAAAAGATTGGTGCACGAAAAATTATGAAACGACAAGGGGTTGTTCCTAATGCATGGAACAATCTATAGACGAAATCTTATGATTTATGCTTGTGAGAATGCCTACCTTTAGTCGTTTTACTCTTCTAGGGCTAGAACTTGATGAACTCGGGTTGAAGCTTTGATGAAGCCTCCTTCCCACGAATTCTCTCCTCCTTGGCCTCCTCTCCACGTCCTGAAACCCTTGGCAACGAGCTAGGGCCGGCCATGGGGGATTAAGAGAGTATTTATGCTTTCCTCCTTTCTATTTCCTAATAAGACTCTAACTCCTATTAATTTCGAAATTTCCTATTCTCTTCCTTCCTTCTAACCTTGAGAACTTCTAATTTTGTTAGGAAGGGAGCCAAATCGTGGCCAAGCAATTAGGGTAGGTGTAGGATTCCAATTCCAACCCAACTTCCTATTTAATGCATAAAATACCTCTTTTCTATTTAAGTAATATTAAGTTACGAATTTTGGGTATTTTCCTATTATTCCCCTTTTAAAAATCCCTATTTTGTCCCACTAATTGCTATGGGTCCATTTAACAAAGACCATTACTTAATGGAATTTAACTTATGGGAATTTCCTTTTTAATTAGGGAATAATAGAAATTTTGGATTTATTATATTTTTCTTACTTGAATTTATTCATGGGCTATGAGAGGTCCATTAGTCCAATTTCAATAGTGGGTCATCAATACCTGATGTTGAAGACCTCTCCGACATATTTATTAATTTATGAGCCCGTTATTTTTTCGTGTTAATAGTTTTCCGACTTAGTTTCCTAATTTGGATAATTAGTCACGTGTGACGTACACTTGGCCAATCGGATATTTCGTTGCACTAATTTCTTCATGGAAACCTAGGGATAATATTTGGGGTTGATTTATAATTTTTATGAAATTTTTCGATGGGTTCCTACACATACGATAGCAGTATGTATGTTTCTATTATTCCATTTTTATAGAAATTTATTATTTTGAATTTTTTAAATACTAAATTTTCTGTGTTGCTACATCCTCCACCTCTTAAAAAGAATTTGGTCCACCAAATTCCATGACTCCTTCAGTTAAATATGAATGATCACTTTATGTTAAAGATAGTAATCAGGGTATAGAGTTACCTTCCACGACTCCACCCTCCTCGGTGGTCTCCACTTCCTTTTGAAGTCGGCCAGGCTTCTTTTGCCCTGTCGGGTGGTTCTCTTTCTCCTGATCTTTAAGAATAGGGCACTCGGAAATACGATGATTGTGATTTCCACAGCGTAGGCAAGCACCTACTTTGCTCCAGCATTCCTCCGATTATGGCCTATCCTAATGCAGTTCTCGCATCGTCCTTCGCGAGTAAGGCTAATTGTATGCCGTTCTTCACACTCTTCTTTATTTTTCTTTTATCACCGTTTGGCTGGTTCCCTCTTGTCATAGAATTGAGGTCCTTTGTGTTGGTTTGTGGTTCCTTTAGAAGAGGGCAGTCTCGCATTTGACGCTCCAAATCGCCACAACGTAGACATGCACCAACGCTTCGCCAACACTCTTTAGCCGCATGACCTAGCTTGTGATAGTGAAGACAGATGATCCTGGAAGTCTCATTGTTACGCTTTATCTGCTGGGTTGCCTTCTTGCCATCGTTGTATTTTCTCTTCCCATTCTTGTTGGTCACCTCTTTCATTTCTTTGGTCGCTTCCAAGGCTTCTTCTAGCAATTGAGCGGCTTGCTGACATGCTAGAACTAGCCTTTGAGTTGGTCTCAATCGGCATCCATTAGGAGTCCCTTCAAGAATGAGGTCGACATTTGGGTAAGAAGTAGTATTAAATTAATAGGGGTAAGTATACATATTAGATCTATCTTAACCACGGTTCTACCCAATCCTCACTTTAGGTATGATGGTTGATTTAGACACCTATCATGGCATTTGTCCTAGATCACCTTACACCTAAGATATCCAATGAGGACATCCTAGCACCTCCTAAACCTAAGATATCCTATTAAGACATGCTAGGATCTGATACGAACTATCACTCGCCCTCTAATTTAGCAGCGGAATAAATCGGGGAGATGTGAGCAAAGTACATAGTAGAGAAAAATGTACAACAGTTGAATGATTCAGAGCATCTAATGAAAAATAATTGGAATAAACTCTTGATTTCATTGAAATTCCACTAAGACTATTACAACCACTAATTCAGAGCCAACACATAGGGCTCAATGGCATCATTACATTGAAAAGAAATCTAAAGCAATAACTATTAGACTCCATAGTACTAGGGCAACTTCATCAACTGACTTTAGGTTGTTCATCACTTTGGTCCCGTCCCATTGGTCTGTGGAATGTCATTGTCTGACTTACCTGAGACACAATAACAAATAACGAAGGGTGAGCGATAACGCCTAGTAGGACTTAAATCTCAGGATCAAGCATGCTTTAAATAATTAATGCTTTAAAGGACAGAGTAACTAATGATAGAGTGAGTTATGCAAAGTCGAAAAAGTAAGAGCACCCGTAACATGGTTCACTAGCACATGAATCAAGTATAGTACAATGAATAGGATCAAGTCATGATAGAAACGATAACATCAATAGCAAGTAACGTCATTGTCAAGAAATAGCAAGCAACATGTATAGCAAGGAGAGAGATAGTAGTTGGCCATATAGAGAGTAAATTGCACTTTGATTGATCTTCATCAATCGAAATTGTATAGCACTTTGATTAACTTTCATCAATCGAAATGGTATTGCACTTTGGTTATCCGTAGATAACCGAGAGAGAGAGAGAGAGCATAGCACTTTTGTTGTCAATAGACAACGAAAGAATAAGCAACGAGAGAATATAGCACTTTGTTTGATTGTCATAAAGTAACATTGTTAAATGGCACTTTGTTGTGAAAGGACAACGAGAGAACATAGCACTTGTTTTGTTTATTAAATGGCACTTGGATGTAATGCCGGCATCCTGATCATTTAACTCCCATGGACAAATGGCACTTTCAGGCGCTCCTCCTAGGACCAGATCGGGGCCATATTGCGCAGGCATTAGTTATTTTGTTTATCTTTAGACAATTAATAGATGGCCAATAGAGAGTACCAAGAAATTGATAAGAGCACTAATGAATAGATGAGATAGTAGAGTGAATGTGAATAGATGAGCGAGTAGAGTATAGATGAGAGCTATTGGACATAGCACATGAAACGTCGAGTAACGAGCGATAGTAACAGTTGCACAACACACACGTTTGGTGTGGCAATCAGGTGGAATACACAACCCTTCCACTGACCTTGTTATGCACAGGTCCAGAGGTTCGGCGTGATTCTAGATAAGAGCGAGAGCAACTAAGGCCGTTTGGATCTTGTTGATCCCTAAGGGTATCATAGGCATTAGGGTACAACCACTCATCGACCATGTAGGAATCCATGGACAGAGGAGACTTACGGAGGCCTTGAACAAAGACTCACTAGTCTGGCAGAAGGAGTATCCGACGTAGAGTTCGTCCAAGTCAAGAGAGAGTGTGTACATAGAAACAATGCCCCGACGTTCTAGAGGAATTCTAGAATAGTGGAGCGTCGATAACGGTAATCCCAAAACATCACGAGAATCGTAGACAAGTTCATTTAAATAAATATTGAGATAATTACCATATATATTATGGGAAATTTTCATGTTATGTTAAGCCATATTGGATGGTTCAAGTGTGTGCATGTGTCATGAAATTGTAGATAGAAAGTGGTCATGTGCATGTCTTTTAAAATCACACAATAATGTTCAATTCATAACATGTGTAATTACTGCGTATAAGACTGTTAACAAAGTGTACAAGCACTGTAGAAAGTTAGAGCATCATAAATCAGGGGTTTTCATGCAAAAGTCTGAGATCGTGATGCACCTCAGTAAGGTTGCGATGGGTCAATTCGTTTGGTAGCCAGCACGCGACGGAAGCCGCTATTGCGTTCAGAACGCGACGGGGAGTGCTGTCGTGATAGCCCTGAGAATGCAGCATATCCAGCCGTCGCGTTCTCAGGTACTGTACCTGAGTTCGAGCGGGAAAGGACAATGCATAGGATTGCGGTCCAACTTTTCTTTTTTTGACACAGGGACATTCAAAAATCATAACTAATTGTACGTCGATGAAAATCATGAAACCACTTACAAATTAATCTAGACATGCGAGAGTACTTGTAGTAAATAGGAATTTGAAAACCAACATGGTTTCGGCATGGTTCAAACAAGTGCATTTACGAAGAACATGAAACTGTGTACAGTAGAGATCAACGATTTAATTCGAGCAATATGGTGGATGCGAATTAGGGCTTTCAGGGGCAAAAGATACCTAACATGCATCAGTATCTCCAATAAAAATTTGAGAGCATGGGATCGAGTATTCAAGGAGATGTGAATTAAATATGAAGGTTCGGGGTCAAGAGGTTTGCAGGACTTCAAAATTCAATAAGAAATAATTGGGTGCACGAAAAATTATGAAACGACAAGGGGTTTTGTTCCTAATGCATGGAACAATCTACAGACGAAATCTTATGATTTATGCTTGTGAGAATGCCTACCTTTAGTCGTTTTACTCTTCTAGGGCTAGAACTTGATGAACTCGGGTTGAAGCTTTGATGAAGCCTCCTTCCCACGAATTCTCCTCCTCCTTAGCCTCCTCTCCACGTCCTGAAACCCTTAGCATGAGCTAGGGCCGGCCATGGGGGATTAAGAGAGTATTTATGCTTTCCTCCTTTCTATTTCCTAATAAGACTCTAACTCCTATTAATTTCGAAATTTCCTATTCTCTTCCTTCCTTCTAACCTTGAGAACTTCTAATTTTGTTAGGAAGGGAGCCAAATTCGTGGCCAAGCAATTAGGGTAGGTGTAGGATTGCAATTCCAACCAAAACTTCCTATTTAATGCATAAAATACCTCTTTTCTATTTAAGTAATAATTAAGTTACGAATTTTGGGTATTTTCCTATTATTCCCCTTTTAAAATCCCTATTTTGTCCCACTAATTGTTAATGGGTCCATTTAACAAAGACCATTACTTAATGGAATTTAACTTATGGAATTTCCCCTTTTTAATTAGGGAATAATAGAAATTTTGGATTTTTATTATATTTTTCTTACTTGAATTTATTCATGGGCTATGAGAGGTCCATTGGTCCAATTTCGATAGTGGGTCATCAATACCTGATGTTGAAGACCTCTCCGACATATTTATTTAATTTATGAGCCGTTATTTTTTCGTGTTAATAGTTTTCCGACTTAGTTTCCTAATTTGGCTAATTAGTCACGTTGTGACGTACGCTTGGCCAATTGGATATTTTCGTTGCACGAATTTCTTCGTGGAACATCTAGGATAATATTTGAGGTTGATTTATAACTTTTTACGGAATTTTCTGATGTGTTCCTGCAGATACGATAGTGGTATGTATGCTTCTATTATTCAATTTTTATAGAAATTTATTATTTCAAATTTTTTAAATACTGAATTTAATGGGTTGCTACAAGGAGTGTTCTGCGGCCTACAAACTTCTAACCTCGGAGTTGAGTGTTCACTTATTGAATACGACGACCAACCTGTCGCTATGTCAAGTCCTGGTCAAAGTTGACCAACGGGAACGCCACGTGTCAACCTTGTAGACCTAACACCCAGAACGCGACATATGATCTTTCACCTTCTTGTTGTCAGGGGTTGACACTTGTCCCAACTGTCCCGACAGAAAAATGACAAACTCTATGCTACAGTCAGAGGGATGAACGCGACAACATGCTTGTTGCGTTTACAAACATAACGCGACAGCCACCTTGTCCCCTTCAGAAGGCGACGACCCGATGTGTTGTGACCTTCAACAGAAGGTGGCTGACCACAAGAGGTCCACAAAAGAGGGGGATGTTACAATCTAACCAATAAAAAAATAATTTTGTCCTCGAAATTAAGGGCGAAACCCAAGGAAAGAAGGCAAGCAAACATACCAGTCACCCAAACAAGTAAGGAAAATGCTCCCGCATCACATCCTCGCGCTCCCACGTGGCCTCGCCACTGACACGATCCTCCCAAACTACCATGACGAGCGGGATCTGCCTTCTGCCGCAGCTGCTGCACTCTGCAGTCCACAACACTGACCAGGTACTCTGGTACTGATAGATCTGGAGTGACCTCTAGCTATGAGTAGTCCAACACATGCGACGGATTCTACATGTACCTCCTCAACTGCGAGATGTGGAAGATGTCGTGAATACCTGCCAATCAGACGGAAGGGCTAACCTGCAAGCACCTCGCCACCCGTTCCTAGATGGGAAAGGGGCAAAAAATCTCGGGCTGAGTTTGCCCCTCTTCCCAAACTAGAGAACGCCCTTGGTGGGCGAGATCTGAAGAAACACACTGTCGCCTACCTCGACTGAAGTGGCCTCGTACGAATGTCTGCATAGCTCTTTTGTTGCTCTGTGCTGTCTGCAGTCTCTTTCTGATCAGCCTTAGTGTGTCTTCACACTGCTGCACCATCTCTGGACCAATAGCTGCCTCTCCGCAACCTCGTGTCAGTGCAATGTTGTCCTAGATAGTCGGCCATACAGAGCCTCATAGGGCACCATCCCGATCATGGAGTGATAGATATTATTATAAGAAAACTCCACCATGGGAAGGTGCGACTCCCAAGTGCCACCCCAGCCTAGGCAACACACTCTCAACATGTCCTCAAGGGTCTGTATGGTCCTCTCCGACTACCCGTCTATCTGTGGGTGATAGGCTGAACTCAGCCTCAACTCGGTGCCAAGTGCCCTATGAAATCTACGCCAAAAAAGAGAGGTGAACCTCGGATGTCTATCTGAGACGATGGAAATCGAAGTCCCGTGCAAAGGCACCACTCTGTCCACAAATAGCCTAGCAAGTCTGTCCACTGACCACGCTGCTCTGACCGGTAAGAAACGAGCTATCTTCGTTAGTTGGTCAACAATTACCCAAATGCTATCGTGCCCCTGCGAAATACGAGGTAAGCTAGAAAAAAAGTCTATGGTGATGTGCTCCCACTTCCACATGGGAATGGATAGCGGACTGCAGCTCACCATCATGACGTTGGGCTGTTACCTTCACCTACTGACAGGTAAGGCAGCGAGCAACGAACTCAGTGATATCTCTCTTCATCTACACCGCCAAAAAAGTCCCCTCAAGTCGTGGTACATCTTGGTGGAACCAGGATGAATAGAGTACTCGATCTGTGCGCCTCAACCAACAGCTTCTGCTGATGTCCTCTGGGATGTAGAGTCTACCTCTGAACCTGACCTCGCTGTCCTCGTCCAGCTCGACCTCTGGCATTTGCAACACGTATGCCAAAACTGCATCTGCACTCCGCGGCTCCATCACCTGCTGATATATCACCGGATGAACTGTCATGCTGGTCAACACTGCTCTCCCTGAGTCTCGATGGCGAAAAAACCCTTCGAGTGGCGTCCTCCAGAACCCTCCAATGTCTAACCAATAAAAAACTCAAGTGTGCTCTCCTACTCAAGGCATCCGCTACGACATTAGCCTTTCCAGGTGATAGGAAAGAGTAAAGTCGTAGTCCTTCAAGTACTCGACCCACTTGCACTGCTTGAGGTTCAGATCTCTCTATGTGAAGACATACTGCAAACTTCGATGGTTCGTGAACACCTCGAACACCTCGCCGTACAAGTAATGTCTCCACAACTCAAGAAGAACACGAATGCTGCAAGCTCCAGTCATGCGTCGGGTAGTGCTACTCATGCTTCTTCAGCTGACGAGAAGCATAAGCAACTACCAGCCCATGCTGCATCAACATGGAACCAAGACAAGTCCCCAAAGCGTAATGTAGACCCAAAGCCACCCCTATAAGAGGGTATAAAAGGATCGGAGCTGAAGTTAGCTGGCTCTTCAGCTCCTGGAAACTCTACTCGCACTCTGCTTTCCACACGAAACTGGCCTCTCGATTAATCAACCTAGTCAATGGCTCAGCAACCCTGGCGAAGTCCTGCACGAACCTCCTGTAGCAACCTGCCAGCCCAGGGAAACTGTGAACCTCTGCAACTGTAGTGGGTTGGCCCCACGAAACCATGGCCTCAACCATGGCGGGATCTACCGCCACACACCTGCACCAGAAATCACGTGACCAAGGAAGTGCACCTCCTTTAGCCAAAATTCACATTTACTAAATTTAGCATAAAGTTGGTGACCTCCTCAGTGCCAGCAACACTAGCCTTAGTGAAACTCGTGCTCCTCTGTCGTCACTAAGTATACCAGGATGTCGTCGACGAACACCACCACGAACCCGTCAAGCTACTCTCGGAACACGCTGTGCATGAACTCCATGAAAGCTGTCGGTGCATCATGAGCCCAAAATGCATCACGACAAACTCGAATGGCTGTAGCGGGTACGAAAGGTAGATCTGGAATATCTAACTCGTAGATCCTCAACTGGTAGTAGCCCAACCTCAAGTCGATCTTCGAGAACACTGAAGCTGACTGCAACTAGTCTAACAAATCATCGATCCTGGGCAACGAATACTTGTTCTTCACTCTTACACTGATTAGCTGTCAATTGATGCACATCCTAAGGCTGCAATCCTTCTTCCCCAAACAAAATAGGCACTCCCTATGACAAATGACTCGGACGAAGGAAGCCCAACTCGAGTAGCTCATCGAGTTGACGCTTCAACTCCCACAGCTCCGCTGACACCATCTGGCACGGTGCCTTGGACATAGGCATCATCCCCGGAAGCAACTTAATGGAGAAATCTATCTCCGCTCTGACGGCAGACCAGGTAGATCCTCCGAAAACACGTCAGCAATCTCACAGACAACAGACACATCTGAAACAGATAGCTCACAAACCCAAGAAGAAACTCACAGAAGCAAGGAAAGCTACACAACCATCATGGATAAGGCGTTGAGCTCTACAGAAAGAGATGAAGGGTCGGTGGGTAGACCGTGTACCTCGGAAACAAAGCACAGGTGCTCCAGGTATCTCGAACCACACGGTTTTCCACTGATAGTCCTCTAATGCAAAATGTGCCTCCAACCAATCCATGCCAAGAATGGCATCAAAGTCATGGATCTATAAGGCGAACAATCTGGCAGGTAGATGGTGGCCCTGTACCTCGACAGTGACACCCTCTAGATAACCCAGAGTACCCACGTACTCACCGTCGGAAGCTCAACAACTAGGTCAAGGTCCGCTGCAGAGCAAACTCAGTCAAGGTAGCAAAGAACTCCCCTGAAGCAAAATAGTGTGCGGCACCCGGATCAATCAAAACACGAGAAACTCTTACCAAGGATAGGAACCATACCAACGACACGATTAGAGGCCTATGCCTCCTCTCTGGTGATGTTCATCACCTGACTGTGACTACGTTCTCTCTGAGGCTGCTATTGGTGCTGCTGCGACTGCTGGAACTGTCCCTGGTGTTGCTGCGGACACTGCGCCAACTGGGGTGGAGGGTATTGCACTGAGGTGCCTGTTGAGTGTAGTGGGTCGGTGCCAACTGTTGCTGCCCCTGCCTCAATGGACAGTCCCGCCTGAAGTGACCCTGCTGCCCACAATGAAAGCAACCTGTGCCCAACTGGCTCTACTCTACTCCCTGCTGCACAGACTGCTTCACTAGCTCTTCGGCTGACGTTGCTGCCACTGTGACTGCTGGTAATGCCGCCTACCTCTCGAGAGAACAACTTCTTCAACTTCAAGGTCAGGCCAGCACTGCCTGTCCTCGAAGAAGAAGAAGAAGACACACTCCCTCGACTACCGAAGGGTGCTGGTGTGGGGTAGACCTCACCGAGCCTCCTACCTGCTATGGCTGGTACCGACACTCCCTCTCCAAGGCGGTAACCCTCGCCACTGCCAACCCCAAGGTGTCACAGAGGTGACCAGCCATGGCCCACCTCAACTCCGACTGTAGCCCCTAATGAACCACTCGGTGTGAGCCTACTCACTAGTGGCCACGTGGGGGACTTTTCGAAGAAGAAGCTACACAACCTCTGGTGGTACTGCGCCACAGTCAAATCTCCTTGTGTTAGCTCGTCGAACTGGTCCCTCCTCTCTTGGCAATCGTAGTCGGGGAAGTACATGCCGTGAAAGGTCTCTATGAACTGCTCCAGGAAATCTACTCCAACCTCCTGCCTTGAAAATTGGTCTACTCACGGTCCTCCACCACTCATGGGCGACCCCTTTAGCTGATATACTGCAAGTCTAACCTGATCTTGATCTGCATAATCCATGGTCTCGAAGATGCACTCGAGCTCATGGACCCAACTCTGTGCCTTTCCAGATCATAGTCCCATAGAACATCGGAAGCCAAACACAAGAAGAAACCACTCTAGAAGCGCCGTGCGGTCCTCAGGTGCTGCCACTGCAACTGGAGTCTGCTGCCGTACCACTGGTGATACCTCTGGCTGAACTGGTGTTGCCTGCAGGGTCAGTGGTGGCTGCTCCTCTGCTGCAATCTCTGCGAACTGCTGACCTCCTGCCGGCATCTGCTGGTACTACTGATACTGCTGGTACTGCCAAGGGGCTTGGAACATAGCTCTCCACCACTGCTCCATGACGTCTGGCGGGGACGGGGGTGGAAACCACTACTACTGCTGCTGCGCTCCCTGCTACAATGGGATGCTCTGTGGCAACTGAACACCTGGCTGCTCAAACAACTGAGGCTGAGCATCAACAGGCATGTGCTCGGCTGCAACCAACTCATTCGGCTCGTTGTCCTATTGCTCCATCAGCTCTCGAACCTGCCTGCATCTACGTGGAGGCATGTCCTGCGACATAGACTAACATTCAAGTTAACAGATAATAATTCGGAGGCTAGCAGTGTTACTTGTACTTCCTAAGGGACATGGCATTGTTACTTATTTCCATTACAAGTCTTGATAGACCTCTTGCTTTGATACCACTGTAACGGCCCCAATGCCCAAACCCGGCTTCCACCAAGGATCTGACCATTGGCACCACCATCCACGTGCCCAGAGACCAAGAAGGGCTAATGGACCAGTCTAACATAATGTAATGGAGGATGTAACAACTAAACACACTAAAAAGTACCAACAATTGAAGGAAAAGAGTCCAACACAGGTACAAGTCTAGTACAGTCCCAAAGTAGTAAAGTACAAGTGCAGAAGTAAAGGGGGATAATAGGGGCATACCCCGAGGGTGAAGTACACAAGTCTAGGGAATACTGCTCACGGAGGACGTCATCTACCATGGCCCCGTCTCCTCAGCCTGCCGCGGAACGTGCTGCTGTTAAGTCTCACCTGTAAAAGAGGGAATGAGTTTCACGAAGAAGCCCAGTGAACTACCAATCTCCCACTGGTTCTAACAGTAGAAAAGATCTATATGTGTGATAAATAAATAAAGCAGTAAATCTATCCTACTAATAATGTACGGAAGGGTAAAAAACTACACGGTCTATGGTCTAACCTAAACGTCGGGACTGGAAAACTCGTGTAAACCATGGCACTGGGAAGAACCCAAGGCTGTAACACATACAGTAAACAACTGCCTGGACAAAGCCACTAGCTACAGAACCACCACTAGTCAACCAATCAGGGGGCATGCGCCTTACCCTCAACCGACAGTCCATGTCTAGCACCTCCCATCGGAGTGAGACGTGGAACTAGAGTAACCACAACTGCCATAGTCTGGCCGGACTACGGTCCACGTCTGGCCCCTCTAAATGGTTTCGAACCACGTAGAGTGAGGCAGTGAGAAAAAGGTCTAGTTGATATGTGCCGGAAAAGCACCAAACCACCTCGGCATCCCAGACTCAGCTAAGTGATCTCTACAAACGACTCTACATCATTGTCTCCACCATTTTCCCCTCTGCTACCAGAGTCCGTGACTCGAGCTCATCCACCTCCTGGAGAACTACGTCAAACAGGTGCGTGGGGACCTGGGGTCCAGGTAATGGTAACAACATGTCTTGTGGATAGGCCCTCAAGTGCTTAACACCTGGCGAAAGACCAGGGTAGTACCATGCTTGGAACAATACAGGTGCAAGAAAACAGAGTTTGTAGTGGAAGGAAACTCTGAACAGATCACCAAGTCCTTTCCTTGTTTGAGAAGGTGACACATAGGCTGTCGCCACTTAAGGCGACACCCTGTCTGTCGCGACCTGGGTCAGAAGGCGACAGGGTGCCTGTCGTGATCCAGTTGCGACAAGGGCCTTGATGCGACCATAGACAGAGGCCCAGGTGACCACTAGAGGCCTCCCACAACACACGGTGAAAAACCGATGAGAAGGTGACAGCCACCCAGTCGCGACCAGAATGCGATAGGGTGGGGTTGCTTCCTCACACCAGAAGGTGACATATCAGGCTATCGTGATCTAGGTCGCGACAACAAACATGTCGCGACCACAGACTTACACACCCAAGAGCACACCTTCTGTGCCATACACCACAAATCCGAGAAGTACAACGGGAGGGGATCATGTAGAACAACGTAAATGGATCAATTAAGCTCAAACCACCCTTGTAAACACCCATGCAAGCCAAGAACATGGATCTACACTCAATATCTCACATTCAAGCATGGAAACCTCAACAATCAAACCTCATCACAAGCACAAATCAAACACCTCAAGAACATCCAAGCAATCCACATGAACCATATCATACATGCACAAACTACCATGATCTCTAGGCTTGGAGAAGGGCGTTTGGAGTCCTAATATGATAGAACTAGGGGAGGTTAAGGCATCCCTACCTCAAAAAGAAGAGCCAAAAAGTTGGGGTCTTCTCGTGTGCATGGCCACCTCCTCCTCGCTCCAAGCTCCACGCTCACGCCACACGAGCAAGGATCATCCTTCTACAAGCCGATGAAGAGGATCACACGAGGAAGAACGCCACACCAAGTCAGAGAAGAGCATTTCACTGAGAAGGAACCCCAACCCAAACACAGGCCAACACACACACACCTCACACAAGGGGAAAACATCTCACACAAGCCCTCAACTCCCCTCCATGGACAGGTGAGCTCTTAGGCTGGAGGGGAGGAGAACACAGGCGAATTGGGGAAGAAGGAGGAGTGTTCTGTGACCTGCAACTTTTAAGCCTCAAGGTTGAGAACATGACCAACATTCACTTACTAAACGCGATGACCAACCTGTCGCTATCTCATGTCTAGGTCAAACCTGACCAACGGGAACGCCACGTGTCAACCTCGCAGACCTGACACCCAGAACGCGACATCTTACCTGTCGCCTTCCTGTTGTCAGGGGTGACACTTGAACCAACTGTCCCGATAGTAAAATGACAATTGCATGTTGCAGTCAGGGGTGTCACGCCCCGCCAATTTAACAGCGGAATATATCGGGGAGACGTGAGCAATGTACATAGTAGTGTAAAATGTATGAACAATTGAGTAAATCATAGCATCTAATGAACAATAATTTAGAATAAACTGTTTATTTCATTATAAATTCACTAAGACTATTACAACCACTAATTCGGAGCCACGCATAGGGCTCAATGACATCATTACATTGGAAAGGAAATCTAATGCAATAACTACCAGACTTCGTCGTACTAAGATAACTTCATCACTTGACTCCAGGTCGCTCAACACTCTAATCCATTCCCCTTGAGATGCCTATTGTCAACATCTAAGTTACCTGAAACACATATGACAAATAACGTAGGGTGAGTAATAACGCCCAGTAGGATTTATATCTCATGGTGCGGGCATACTTTACATGATTATTGTATTAAAAATATAGTCACTAATGATAGAGATAGAGAACCAAGTATAGTCAATGAAGCAATAAATGAGTAGCATGGTTCAAATAGCGCATGAATCAAGTATAGCACAAGGAATCAAATTGCAATAGAGAGCGATAGCAAAACAAGTATGGCACTTGGATGTAATACCGGACATCCTGATCATTAAACTCCCGCGGGCAAATGGCACTTTTCGGGCGCTCCTCCCAGGTCCACATCGGGCCCTTTATAATATTGTCTGGCATTAGTTATGTTTGTTATCTTAGACAATCCGTCAAATGGCCAATAGAGAGTACTAAGAAATAGATGAGAGTACTAGATGAATAGATGAGATAGTAGAGATACTGTGAATAGATGAGCGAGTAGAGTATAGATGAGAACTATAGGTCATTGCACATAAAACGACATTAAATAGGTGATAGTAACAGCTACACAACACGCATGATTGGTGTTGACAGTCAGGTGGAATTCATTAACCTTCCACTGGCCATGTTATGCATAGGTCCAGAGGTCCGTCGTGATTCATGATAAGAGAAAACTTCTAAGGCCGTTTGTATCATGTTGATCCCTAATGGTGTTATGGACGTTAGGGTACAACCAGTCGGTCTCTATGAGGGAATCCACAGTGTGCGGAGTCTTATGGAGGTAATTAACAAAAGGTCCCTTGTCTACCAGAACGGAATGTCCAATAGAGAGGTCCAACTTGTCAAAAAGTAGTATGTAGAGAAAAGAGTTGCTCGAGTTCTAGAAGAATTCCAGAATAGCGGAGCGGCAATAACGGTATTTAAAAATCCAGTAAGAAAATGGAAACAATGTCATTATTATAATGGGTGAATAATGTGCAATTATTGAAGTAAATTACCATATAATTTATTCAAGTATTTTTTGCATGGCTTTATGGCAACGATATATATTCGGTGTGTGCATGTGAGATAAATAATAGAACATGGAATAATCTTGCACATAACTTTTAAATTAAAGAAATTATGTGACATATATCAATGTTTAATAACATGAATGTTTACTGTTGATTACACAGTTTTACATGGTATACACATTCTTAACATGCCTAATAATCATTTAAATAGGACAAAAATCATTGCTGGAATAATACAGGTAAATCGCGGAGGGTATAATGGTTGCATTTAACAGACGGGCAGAAAAGTGATGATAGAGACTGTCGCGTTCATGCAACCTAATCATTCAAATGTCGCGATTCCCCAGAGGTAGGGAAAGATAGTGAAACGCGACGACCTAAGTGGTCACATTTCAGAGGTTTCTGACAAGCAACGCGCACACAGTTGAGGCGTAGGACTAGCCAAAAATGCGACAATATGGGCTGATGCCATTCAGGTAATCGCGATAGTCAGGATCGACACGATACTAATCGGTTGAATCACATCGCCTGGCTCGGTCGCGATTGAACGTTCAACCCGAAAACAACAGAAACATTTAGCGATCATCATGCAATGCTTAAACACTAAATGCAGGGCACTTGACAAAATGCAGTGAACATAGAACTTGTAGGGGACATCAAGTAGAAGAGAACTATGCCTTTGGACCGAATCAATTGGTCTTGTTGGGCGTGCAAACTAGCATGAACAAGAAACAGTACATACTGCGCGATGATGGGAAAAACGGTTATAACTCAATGGATACTTCATGAAAATTGGGAAAATCACTTGCAAACGAAGCTAGACAAGTAGAACTACAAGATGGCATCAGTTAGATTCATCTTTGGCCCGAGAACACCTACTGTTTGGGTTGAAGAAGCCACATTTTTCCAGAAAGCCCTCTTTCAAACTGCTTGGAGGCGAATGCTTAATACACCCGATCTACTAAATGAAAAATAGGCAAACCAGTGCCATTAGGATGTAGACTCGATGCTCTTTCCAGGGGTATAAGTCTTGCACAGTTTGGTTAAGGTTTGGCTTACCTTTGGTCGACTCAAGGAGAGCACTCTGCACAGGTCGATGCAGAGCCAGCAGGGAAGAAAAGCTCCATCTTGGGGTGTTTCCCTCCACCTCTTGTGCTCAAGAATGGCTAACCACGACCCCAACACTAGGTAAACTGTAAGGTCTCGGGTCTTTAGTGGATCCTTATTGGGTCTGTAGAGGTCCTGTGTAGTTGACGGCCAGGGCTTGCCGTTGAGTCTGAGTCAGCGTCCAGCGATGTGGACGTCTGAGCTTGAACTCAGCGACAAGCTATGTGGACGTTAAGCTGTAGGCGGTTCAGTTGGCGGCCATTGATGTTGACGTCGACTAACTAGTCCTGTTGAAATAGGGCAGCCCGAGAGCAGGGTTTCTTCTTCTCCTTTTTCTTCCTTCCTTCTTTAGCCTTTCTTGATTCCTGTAGCTTCTGTTGAGTGATTTGAGCTCGTGGGAAGCCCCTGGATCGTGTGGCGT
The DNA here is from genome assembly GCA_014218235.1 of Colocasia esculenta. Classification (NCBI taxonomy): domain Eukaryota; kingdom Viridiplantae; phylum Streptophyta; class Magnoliopsida; order Alismatales; family Araceae; genus Colocasia; species Colocasia esculenta. The sequence goes on along the minus strand of CM024763.1, from coordinate 68,370,619 downwards.
CGCTAGTTCGGGCGGGAATCGCAAGGTTTTGGCGTGATTCGCGCGGAGTCTTCGGGGAGATCCGGCGCAATTGGTGGCTGTTGGGGATTCTTAGGCGTTCTGAGGTAGGGACTTAACCCCTATAACCCTCCCCAGCAAACCAGCATGTCCAATTAAGCAAATGGTGTGTAATTTATGGTTAGGGTTTGGGTTGTATCATGCCGGGATTTGGGTAAATTAGACAATCTAAGTGTTAGAATGTTAAGTTTAGATGTTTGGTAGTGTAAACTGATGTGAGGATGTGTTCCTTCCATCAGTCAGAATGTTATTTAGTATTTTGCCCTTTTGGAACTGATTCGGGTCAGTTCTGGGTATGGGGAGCTGAAGATATCAACGTCCACATCTATTGACGTTGAGATCTTCAGGGGTGAATTAAACGACAAGGTCGATTGCCGTTTAGTTCCTATTAACGACATGAGGGTTGCCGTTTACCCCATGTTGGCGGCAATCGATGTGGCCGTTTATATCCTGTCTCCCAGCAGACTTAAGTTGTGTGATTAGAGGCGAATGACATGTGATGTCCGCCCTAATAACACATATGGGCCAGGCTTAGAGTGTGACTCCGCCTGTGCATAGTAGTAGTTGTATGTGGCACGAGGTGTTTACTACTGTACGGGGTTTCAGACGTTGAGTGTGTTCCGTCTGTCGTACGCGCGTTGCGTTACCGTGTACCCATTTCTGTTGTGTTACCTAGCGTGGGTGCGACTCCGTCTAGACGACTAGTGTGTGGTTGTCCTCCGCTAGTGAGCCGGGACATCGAGTGCGACTCTGTCCTGTGCGTACTCCTTTTTGTGGTTTTGAGCCGGTCTCCGTGGAGCCCCTTCTTACCGCTAGGGTCAAGCGTAGGGGAAAAACCGGTCGTGGACCAGACGCGAGAGAGAGCGTCTGTAGTGTGCACACGTGGCTGGGGTTGAGAGCCTCTGTGGTGATGGGACGCCGAGCCACAGACCCTAGCTGAGTCCTACTTGCTGTGTGTGTGAGTGTGTGTTACTGAGCTGTGTGGTTTACAGTTGTGTGGTGCGGCGTGTACTTACTTTCTGTTTTTACTTTCCGCACTTTAGACTGTTACCGGGGGGTTACTTTTCCCTACTGGGTCTCTTTCTTGAGACTCACTCCCTTCCCTTTCAGGTGGGTCTTCGTCGACTCCCGTTCCAGGCGAGTCTAGCCACTCGGTGTTGGTGCTCCCTAGCTGCAGTGAGTTGTACCTTTTTGTTGTACTTCTGTACTCTGTACCTTGTCTCAGACTCTGAGGTTGTATATGATATGTTCATATAGTGGAATTTTACTGCTTTGCATGGTGTGTATCTTCTTACATATAGTCTCCTCGGACTCTAAATTCTTACCCTTCCGAGCTTGTCTCGTGGGTTAGCGGGTCAGAATTCGGGTTACTGGTTGTTACTGGTAATGTGGATTCTGGGTCATTACATAAAATCATCCCTAGGGTTCATGGCAAGTATTTAAGCATGTAGGGTTTTTAGGAGTCCCATGGGTGTAGGAAAGAAGGGTTGCGATTTTGGTCTATCACCTTCCTTGTTTTGATGATTTCTCACCCCATTAGAGTGTGAGAGGCTTTTGGAACTCTCTAGTATGGCTAGGCATGAAATGGGTTGCTATGTGTGAGTAATTGCCTCAAGTTTTACCCTAATTGCCTCTTTCTAATTTCAGCTCAATTAGGGTTACGAATTTCGGGGTATTTTTCTTGCTCCATTTATTATTGGGCCAAAAGTGGTCTATTGGCCAATCCGATAATGGGTCATCAATACATGATGTTGGAAGTCTCTCCACATGTTCATTTAATTGTGATCTTGTTATATTTCCGTGTTAATGGTTTTCCGACTTAGTTTCCTAATTTGGATAATTAGTCACATTGTGACGTACACTTGGCCAATCGAATTTTTTATTGCATAAATTTATTCGTGGAACACTTAGGAATAATGTTTGGGGTTGAATTATAATTTATAAGAATTTTTCTGATGTGTTCTTGCACATAAGATTGTGGTACATATGTTTCTATTATTTCGATATTATAAAAATTATTATTTCAAAATTTTAAGCGCTGAATTTTTCGAGGTGCTACATCCTCCCCCACCTAAAAAGAATTTGGCCCACCAAATTCCATGACTTCCTCAGCTACATATGAATCAACATTCTATGCTAAAGGTAATAATCAGGGCAAGTTTAGAGTTACCTTTTACGGTTACCACTTCGTCATTTATTGAGGGTTGTGCCAAAGCTTTGTGTGGATCTTGATGTGTTGAATTCTCTTGACGTTTGTTCTCCACCTTTGGGCATTCTCCAATCTTGTGGTTTGAGCTGCCACATTGAAAGCACTTCCCTTGATTCTTCCAACAATCCTTCGATACGTGGCTTGCCTTGTTGCAGTGGTTACATCGATCCTCTTGACCATGGGACAATCGCTTGCCGTTCTTCTTATTCATCTTCTTACCCTTACCACTATTTGGTCACTTCCCTTTTATCTTAGTGTACAATCCTTTTGCTAGTGGGGGTTCCTTTAAGAGAGGACAGTCTAGCATTTGATGTTCCAAACTGCCACAACATAGGCATGCACCAGCCTTATGCCAGCACTCCTTAGTCAAATGTCCCAGCTTATGACAATGTAGGCAACTGATCCGGATGAACTCCTTGTTATGTTTCTTTTGCTAGTTCGCCTCCTTCCGAAGGCAGTGTCTTCTTTTCCCTTTCTTATCATTCGGTTTCCTAATCTTTCTGGTCAGTTCCAAAGCTCTTTCTAGCAGTTGGGCGGCTTGCTGACATGCCAAAACTAACCTTTGAGTTGATCTCATTTCGTCTTGTGGTGGCATACGCTTGGCTTCCAGTAAGAATTCCTTCAAAAATGAGGTTGATGTCAGGGTGTTAATGTAGCATTAAACTAATATGTGCAAATCTACATACATTTAGATCTTAACCACGGTTCTACCCGATCCTCGCTCAGGTATGATAGTTGATTTAGACACGAATCATGGCAGCTTGTCCTAGAACAACCTATACCTTAAGAGATCCAACGAGGACATCCTAGAACATCCTAAACCTAAGATATCCGATTAAGACATCCCAGGCTCTGATACCAACTGTCATGCTCCACCAATTTAGCAGCAGAATATATCGCGGAGACGTGAGCAATGTACATAGTAGTATAAAATGTATGAACAGTCGAGTAAATCAGAGCATCTAATGAACAATAATTTAGAATAAACTCTTTATTTCATTATAAATTTCACTAAGACTATTACAACCACTAATTCGGAGCCACGCAAAGGGCTCAATGACATCATTACATTGGAAAGGAAATCTAATGCAATAACTACTAGACTCCGTCGTACTAAGATAACTTCATCACTTGACTCCAGGTCGCTCAACACTCTGGTCCATTCCCCTTGAGGTGTGTATTGTCAACATCTGACTTACCAGAAACACATATGACAAATAACATAGGGTGAGCGATAACACCTAGTAGGATTTATATCTCATGGTGCGGGCATGCTTTACATGATTATGTATTAAAAGAAGAGTCACTAATGATAGAGAGAGAGAGCTAAGTATAGTCAATGAAGCAATAAATTGATTAGCATGGTTCAAATAGTGCATGAATCAAGTATAGCACAAGGAATCAAATCGCGATAGAGAGTGATAGCAAAATAATAGCAAGTAACGTCATTGTCAAGCAATAGCAAGTAACATGTATATTAAGGAGAGAGAGAGTAGTTGGCCATATAAAGAGTAAATTGCACTTTGATTGATTTTCATCAATCGAAATAGTATAGCACTTTGATTAACTTTCGTCAATCGAGATAGTATTGCACTTTGGTTATCCGTAGATAGCCGAGAGAGAGTATAGCATTTTGTTTGTCAATAGACAATGAGAGAATATAGCACTTTTGATTGTCTTTGATTAATCTAGATAGTATGGCACTGGATGTAATGCTGAACATCCTGATCATTAAACTCCCGCAGGCAAATAGCACTTTTCGGGCGCTCCTCCCAGCACCAGATCGGTCCCTTATAATATTGCCTAGCATTAGTTATGTTTTTATCTTAAACAATTAGTCAAATGGCCAATAGAGAGCACCAAGAAATAGATGAGAGTACTAGATTAATAGACGAGATAGTAGAGAGAGTGTGAATAGATGAGCGAGTAGAGTATAGATGAAAACTATAGGTCATTGCACATAAAATGACGATTAAACGGGCGATAGTAACAAATGCACAACACGCGCGATTGGTGTTGGCAGTCAGGTGGAATCACTAACCTTCCATTGGCCATGTTATGCACAGTCTAGAGGTCTGGCGTGATTCAAGATAAGAGAGAACTTCTAAAGCCGTTTGGATCATGTTGATCCCTAATGGTCTTATGGGCGTTAGGGTACAACCAGCTCGGTCTCCATGAGGGAATCCACAGAGTACGGAGTCTTACGGAGGTCTCAACAAAAGGTCCCTTGTCTACTAGAACAGAATGTCCAATAGAGAGGTTCCAACTTGTCAAGAGAGTAGTGTGTAGAGATAACGAGTTGCTCGACGTTCTAGAGGAATTCTAGAACAGTGGAGCGGCGATAACGGTATTCAACAATCCACGTAAGAAAATGGAAACAATGTCATTATTATAATGCGTGAATAATGTGCAATTATTGAAGTAAATTACCATATAATTTATTCAAGTATTTTCTACATGGCTTTATGGCAAGGATATATATTCGGTGTGTGCATGTAAGATAAATCATAGGACATGGAATAATCGTGCACATTAACTTTTAATTAAAGAAATATGTGACATATATCAAAGTTTAATAACATGAATGTTCACTGTTCATTACACAGTTTTACATGGTACACACATGCTTAACATGCCTAAATAATCATTTAAATAGGACAAATATCATTGCTGGAATAATACAAGTAAATCGCGTCGGGTATGATGGTCGCGTTTAACAGACAGGCAAAAACGCGATGACGGAGACCGTCACGTTCATGCAACCCTAATCGTTCAAATGACGCGATTCCCCAAAGGCGGGAAAAGACAGTGAAATGCGACGACCTAAGCGGTCGCGTTTCAGAGGTCTTCTGACAGTCAATGCGCATACAGTTTGAGGCACAGAATGAGCCAAAAATGTGATGATATGGGTGACGCCTTTCAGGTAATCACGACGGTGAGGATAAATGCGATACTAGTCGGTTGAATCACGTCGCCTGGCTCGGTCGCGATTCAACATTCAACCCGAAAATAGCAGAAACATTTAGCGATCATCATGCAACGCTTATAACCGTAAATCTAGGGCACTTGACACAAAGTAGTGAACATTGAACTTGTAGGGGACATCAAGTAGAAGAGAACTATGCCTTTGGACCAAATCAATTTGGTCTCGTTGGGCGTGCAAACTAGCATAAACATGAAATGGTACAGACTTACGCGATGATGGGAAAACCTTATAACTCAATGGATACTGGATGAAAATTGGGCAAATCACTTGAAAACGAAGCTAGACAAGTAGCACTACAAGATGGCATGAGTTAGATTCATCTTTGGCACGAGAACACCTACCTTTTGGGTTGAAGAAGCCATGTTTTTCCAGAAAGCCCTCTTTCAGACCGCTTGGAGGAGAACGCTTAATACACCCGATCTACTAAATGAAAAATAGGCAAACCAGTGCCATTAGGAGCTAGACTCGACCCTCTTTCCAGGGGTATATGTCTTGCACGGTTGGTTAAGTTTGGTTACCTATGGTCGACTCCAAAGAGAGCACTCTGCACAGGTCGATGCAGACGCAGTAGGGAAGAAAAGCTCCATCTTAGGGTGTTTCCCTCCACCTCTTGTGCTCAAGAATGGCTAACCACGACCCCAACACTAGGTAAACTCGTCCCCTAGGGTTTCATGGCAAGTATTTAAGCATGTAGGGTTTTCAGGAGTCCCATTGGGTGTAGGAAAGAAGGGTTGCGGTTTTGGTCTATCACCTTCCTTCTTTTGATGATTTCTCACCCCATTAGAGTGTGAGAGGCTTTTGGAAACTTTCTAGTATGGCTAGGCACGAAATTGGGTTGCTATGTGTGAGTAATTGCCTCAAGTTTTACCATAATTGCCTCTTTCTAAATTCAGCTCAGCTAGGGTTACGAATTTCTGGGTATTTTTCTTGCTCTATTTTATTCTTGAGCCATAAGTGGTCCATTGGCCCAATTCCGATAATGGGTCATCAATATATGATGTTGGTGTAGACACGCTATTTTAGCAACATATCGAGCAAATTTCATGTTACACTGCAATGCCACATTCTACATGCAAAATCTAGTTGCAGAGGTCTTCTTAAGATTTAGAAAGCTTTGTCAAGTTAAATGATGTTTGCAGAATTCTTTTCATTTAAACAACTGAGATTCTGAGATGACAAAATGATTTAACAATAGTAAATCAAAATGTTCTCTTTAGCCTTTTAACTAATGACAGTATACATGGTACAAGATTATTCTTAAAGGATACTATAATGAGATGGATTTGATTATAAAAACATGTGCTAAGAGCTTGACTTTCAAAATAATAAATTCAAGAATATAGATGATATTACTATGAGTCAAAAATAAAGATATATATATATAAATGTGACTCTTATATGCTAATAGCAGTTAGAGTGGGACTTCGACTGTAGGGATTTTATACATCAGTCTGAGTTGGACTTGGACTGGTCGCAAGTCGGAGTGGGACTTCAACCAGTCATGAGTCAGAGTGTTACTCTGAATGGTGTGAGCCTTATACAGTAGTCAATGTTTCACTTCGACTTCCCAGTGAGAGTTGATCTCATTCTCAAGCACAAGTCAACATTAAGTCATCACAAGTTGACATGTCTTCAAAAGGATGACATCATGTCGACATGTCTTCAGAAGGAAGACATCATGTGTCAACATGTGGTCATCACTGGTCGACACATGTCTACATACTGAATAACATAAGTCGACATTCCTAGAGAATCACAAGTCGACATTTGTACATAATATTAAAATGCCTTTAATACAAAAATGAAGTATTGGCTGCAAGTGATTCTCATAAGATTTGTTAATAGAATAAGATTCAAATAAGATTTTGTCATGATCAAAACAATAAATAATGCTTTAATAAAATTTTGTCATCATCAAAACAATAATTAATGCTTTAGTTAAATATAAGAAAACAATTGCTCAACATCTTGAGCCTGGTTTAGGGACTCTTCTAATCTCTTATGAGATCTAAGTTGTGCATCTTTTGTTGAAGAGAAGGCTTGTATTGTCACGCCCCGACGCGGAATATCGGAACGTTAGGCAGTTGCAAGTAAACGAGTACAGAGCGAGTACTAGACATCAAACCATCACACAATGAATAATACTAAAGCAAATGTCTTTCATTAATAACTTTCCAAGTGTCTAGTTACAATCACTAATATCATAGCCAATCTATAGGGCCCAATTACATTGAAATAAAGCAAAAGACTAAACTAAGACTCTAACATAGTACTAGGACGCTAGGGTACTCGTGATGTCACTCCTGGTCGTTCCTGACCTCTTGAGTGTATAGTTCATCCTCGGTCTCACCTGAGAACACAATAACAAATAATGCAGGGTGAGCGATAACGCCCAGTAGGACTTAAATCTCAATAGTAAAGCGGGCTTTAAATGATTAATGAATTAAATGGCAGAGTAACTAATGATAGAGTGAGAGAGTCAAGTAAAAGATAGCAGGATAGCACGTGAACGAAATAACACAGGTTTCCAGATATAGCACGAGAGTCGAGTATAGCACAAAATAGTAATATGGCCATAGCACAAAATATAGTAATAGCACAATGAGTATAGCATAGCACTTTGTTGTCAACTGACAACGAGAGAATATAGCACTTTTGATTGTCATTAGATTAATCTTGATAGTATGGCACTTGGATGTAATGCCGACATCCTGATCATTTAACTCCCATGGGAAAATGGCACTTTCGGGCGCTCTCCCCAGGACCAGATCGGGCCCCATTGCGCTGGCATGGTTATATTATTTATCTTTAGACAATCAGTCAATGGCCAATATAGAGTACCAAGGAAATATATGAGAGCACTTGATGAATAGACGAGATAGTAGGGTGAACGCGAAAAGATGAGCGAGTAGAGCATAGATGAGAGCTAGTAGACATTGTACGTAACACGTCGAGTGACCAGGCGATAGTAACAGTTGCACAACACGCGCACTCAGTGTGGCAGTCAGGTGGAAATTCACGACTCTACCACTGGCCATGTTAAGCACAGGTCCAGAGTTCCAGCGTGATTCAATATAAGAGAGAACTTCTAATAGCCATTTGGATCATATCGATCCCTAAAGGGGTAATAGGTGTTATAGTATAACGGCTTGTCGACCATGTGGGAATCCATGGACAGAGGAGACTTACGGAGGCCTTGAATAAAGACTCACTAGTTCGGAAGAAGGAGTATCCAAGGAAGAGTTTGTCCAAGTTAAGAGAGTGTATATATAGAAATAAGTGCTCAACGTTCTAGAGGAATTCTAGAACAGTGGAGCGTCGGTATCGGTGTTCCAAAACATTGCGAGGAAATGTACACAAGTATATTTAAGGATGAGGCAATTTAATGACATAAATTACCAAATAAATTATGTAACATGTTCATGCCAATTAAGCCATATTCGGATGGTTCAAAGTGTGTGCACATGTGACAAGAAATCATAGACATCAAAAGGTCATGTGATTAACTTTTATTAATTTACAATACCTTCAATATGTACAGCTTCATTTTCTAAAATTAAGACAGTTAACAAGACCTGGGATTACTGCAGAACAGCAAGACTTACAAAATTGTGAGTTTTTATGAAAAGATCTTGAGATCGTTACGGTGCCTTGTACGGGTCGCGACAGGGACAGAACAGATTGCGACAAGGTGCAGTACAGATCGCGACAGGTGAGGCAGGACAAGCGTTCGGATCGCAACAGGGGCATGAAGGGAACGCGACGGGTTCTGGCAGATCGGTAGCAGGTCGCGACGACAAGTCTGTCGTGATCTGATCGTGACAGAGGTACAGTCGCGATGGCCTTGTGAACGCAGCCTATCGGGCTGTCGCATTCAAAGGGTCCGTGCCAGAGTCCGATAGGGAAAGGACAGAGCATTGGATTATGGACCAGACCTTCCTTGTTTTGACACAGGGTTGTTCTAAAACTAAGAACAACTTGTATAGTGCATGAAAAATCGCGAAACTAGTTTTAAACAGATCCAGACATGCATGGGTACTTTTAGTAAATCGGAATTGGAAAGCAACGAAGGTTTCAACAAGGTTTAATAAAGAGTATTCATGATGAACATAGAACTGTGTACAGTGGGATCAATGAATTAATTCGCATAATAGGGTGGATGGAAAATTGTGCTTTTAGGGGCAAAAGAAACCTAACATCCATCAGAATCTTCCATAAAAATCTCATGGCATGAGGACGAGTATACATGAAGATGTGAATTTAATAAGAGGGTTCGAGATCACGAAGTTCACAGAACTTTGAAAATTGAGAACTAAAGATTTGCTTGATGGAAAAATATGAAATCAATGGGCTTTTGTTCCTGATGGATGAGACATCCTACAAAAAAATATTCATGGTTTATGCTCATAAGACTGCCTACCTTTCACATTTTTTCTCTCTAGGACATGAACTTGAAGAACTCGGGGAAGAACTTGGGAGATTCCTCTTCTCCACGAATTCTCCTCCTCTTGGCCTGTCTTCCTGGTCCAGCAACTCCTTGGCACGAGCTAGGGCCGGCCATGAGGGTTTTAGGAGAGTATTTAAGCTTCTCCCCATTCCCTTCCTAATTGGACTCTAATTCCCTTTAATTCTGAATTTCCTCTTTTCCTCTCCCCTTTTTAAGCAAGAGATCTCCTAATTGGGTGAGAGAGAGAGGATTTCATGGCCAAGCAATTGTGGTAGGTTTAGGATTCCAAATCCAATCCAAATCACTTATTTTAATACATTAAATACCCTCTTTTTCTTTAAGTAATATTTTAGATACGAATTTTGGATATTTTTATATTATTCCCCTTTTAAAATCTCTATTTTTAGCCCACTAATTACTAATGGGTCCATTTCACAAAGCCCATTACTTATTTTCATTTGATGGGTTTTATTTAATTCTCTTCTCTTTGATTTCCTAATTAATTTAATTAGTTTTCTCTTATTTGATTTTTCACTTATCAAGATTTTAATATTATGTAAATTTTTAAATTTTAATTTCTCCAAAAATCAGGTTGCTACATCCTCCCCCTCTTAAAAAGAATTTGGTCCCCAAATTCATATGATCATAAGGGAGGAAATGTCTTACCGAAAAGATCAGGGTAGTTTCTTCTTATGACTCCTTCCGGTTCCCATGTGGCTTCTTCCACTCCGCGGTTATTCCATAGGACTTTAACCGTGTGGATGGGACGGTTCCTGAGCTGTTGAACCTTTCGTTCCAATATCTTGACTGGCTTCTCTTCGTATGTCACATCCTTGTTCAGCACCAACTTCTCGTGGCAAATGATGTGGGTAGGGTCATAGACATACTTCCTGAGCATGGAGACATAGAACACATTGTGTACACATGCCAGATCCGGTGGCAATGCCAGTCGGTATGCAACCTCACCAATCCTTTCGAGTACCTCAAAAGGACCAATGAATCTAGGACTAAGCTTCCCTTTCACACCAATTCTTTGGATGCCATGAGTAGGTGACACCTTTAGAATACATGATCACCGACTTGAAATTCCAAGTCTCGCCTTCTTTTGTCGGCATAGCTCTTTTATCTGGACTGAGCAGTCTTAAGCCGATCTCTAATCACCTGAATGTCCTTTGTGGTACGTTGCACCATGTCCGGGCCTAGCCATTGCTGTTCTCCAACCTCATTCCAACATGCAGGAGATCTACAATTCCTCCCGTATAGTGCTTCGAACAGTGCCATCTTGATGCTCGCCTGGTAACTGTTGTTGTAGGCGAACTCAATAAGGGATAGATGCTCGTTGTATTATCCTTGGAAGTCGATAGTGCAAGCTCTCAACATGTCTTCCACTATTTGGTTGGTCCTTTCAGTTTGCTCATCAGTTTGTGGATGGAATGTGGTACTAAAGTTGAGTTTAGTACCTAGTGCACCTTGCAGTCCTTTCCAAAAATGAGATGTGAATCTCGAATCTCGATCCAAGACTATGGATGATGGAACTTCATGCAGTCTCACTATCTCCTTGACATATAGGGCAGCTAGTACCTCTACCGACCACTTACTCTTTATGGCTAAGTAGTGGGCAGATTTGGTTAGTCGGTCTACAATAACGCATATGGCATTGAGTCCACCACGAGTCTTGGGTAAACCCATGATGAAGTCCATGCCAATGCTTTCCCACTTCCATTCCGGAATATCTAGCGGTCTAAGTACACCAGCAGGGCGCAGGTGTTCCACTTTTACTTGTTGGCATGTAAGGCAGTATGCGGCATGTTCAGCTACCTTTCTTTTCATGTTCGGCCACCAAAATGTTCCTTTCCTGTCTTGATACATTTTGGTACCTCCTGGATGAATAGTATATTTTGTCTTGTGAGCTTCATCCATTAGCTTAATCTTCAGTTCTTCATTATCAGGGATGCATGTCCTCCCTTGAAAGAGAAGCCTTCCATCCTCTATCATAGCGAAGTCCGGTCTTTCAGTTAGAGTTTCTTTGACGCGAACCAAGAATGGATCATCATCTTGTTGAGCTTTGATCTCTTCCAACAAGTCAGATTGAATCTTGATGTTTGCAACCAAGACTCGATCATCCCTATGTTCAATATTTAAGTCTAACCTTGTAAATTGTTCCAGTAGTTGCATCTCGCCAAGGACTAGACTTGAAAAAGATGCCATCGGCTTTCTACTAAGAGCATCAGCCACGGCGTTTCCCTTGCCTGGATGGTATTGAATGTTGAAGTCGAAATCTTTGAGGTATTCCAGCCATCTTCTCTGTCTCATGTTGAGTTCTTTCTGGGAGAATAAATACTTCAGACTTTTATGGTCTGAGTAGACAATGAATTTCTCTCCATACAAGTAGTGTCTCCAGATCTTCAAGGTGAAGACCACGGCAGCCAACTCCAGATCATGCACAAGGTAGTTGACTTCATGAGTCTTTAGTTGTCGAGAAGAGTAGGCGATGACTTTCTCATTTTGCATAAGTACACACCCTAGCCCAATCCCTGAGGCATCGGTGTAGACAGAGAAACATTCTCCCTCTATTCGCAAAGCGAGAACAGGTGCTGAGGTAAGACGATCTTTAAGAATTTGGAAACTTTTCTCACACTCTTTACTCCAGGAGTAGGGATTCGCCTTTCGTGTTAGATGCGTGAGAGGAACGGCGATCTTTGAGAAATCCTTGATGAACCGCCTGTAGTAGCCAGCCAGTCCTAGGAAACTTCTAATTTCGGTGACACTGGTTGGTCTTTCCCAGTTGAGTACAGCTTCGACTTTGGAGAGATCAACGGAGATGCCATCCTTTGAGATGACATGGCCCAAGAAGGACACTTCTTCGAGCAAGAATTCACACTTGCTAAGCTTTGCGTATAGTCTGTTGTCTCGCAAGACTTGCAGTACTATCTTCAGATGTTCTTCATACTCTTCCTTGGTCTTGGAGTATATGAGGATGTCATCGATAAGGATGACCACGAACTTGTCGAGGTAGGGCCGATATATGCTGTTCATGAGTTGCATAAAGGCTGCAAGAGCATGGTTAGCCCAAAAGGCATAACAACGAATTCATAGTGCCCGTACCTGCTCCTGAATTCGTCTTGAAGATATCGTCCTCTTTGATCCTCGTTTGGTGATAGCCAGATCGAAGATCGATCTTGGAGAAATATTGAGCTCCAGATATTTGGTCGAACAGTTCATCGACTCTGGGCAAAGGGTGCTTGTTCTTGATGATGAGTTGATTGGGTTGTCGATAGTCGATGCAGAGCCTCATCGATCCATCCTTCTTCTTCACAAACAACACAGGCGCTCCCCATGGGGAAGTACTTGGTCTGATGAACCCCTTTTCTAGTAGCTCCATCACTTGCGTCTTCAACCCCTTTAGCTCGGCAGGTGACATCCGATATGGTTGACGCGATACCGAGGCAGCTCCAGGGATCAACTCTATGGCGAAGTTGACATCACGTTCCGGTGGAATCCCTGGCAGATCTTCAGGAAACACATCGAGGTAATCCTGAACTATGTGAATGTCTTCTATCTTACAACCCTTCTATTCCACTACTACGGCTGCCAGGAAAGCAATACAACCTTTCCTTATCATGTTATGGGCTTTTATGGCGGAGATTAGAGACATCTGTCTCTTATGTCTAATCCCGGAGAATGCCAATTTAGGGAAGTCACCAAAGGTAACATTCCCTTTCTTACAATCGACACTTGTCCCATAAGTGGACAACCAGTCGGCTCCCAAAATTACATCATAGCCTTCCATGGGCATACACACCAGGTCGGCTTTTAGGTTATGGTCTCCGATCGTTACATTGGCAGATGGAAAGTATTTGTTCAATTTCTCCTTTTCCCTAGTGGCGTTGTGACAGAGAACTCACAACCATGGATATAGGTTTAGTATTCACTATATCAGCAATGTTTTGAGATATAAATGAATGAGTGGCTCCAGTATCAATAAAACAAATGCTAATAATGAGAAAACTTGAAGGGTATCTTCTACCACACCACCTTCCATAGCAGGTTCCTCATCATGCAGAGCTTGCAGTCGGCCCTGTTTCTTAGGCGCATTAGGGCGCCTCTCATTCTCTTTTAGTAGCAGGCACTCGGGGATGCGGTGCTCGCGACTTCCGCAGTGTAGACATGCGCCGACCTTCCTCCACATTCATCAGCCAGTGACTCGGCGTGTCGCAGTGTTTGCAGTTGCTTTTTGCTGGAGTGTATGGGACTATCGCCTTGGGTTTCCTTTCTTGGCTAGGACCCTCTGTGAGGTTGAGGGGACGCTTCTTACCATTGTTTGGCCTAGCAGATGATTGACCCGAGGTCAATTCCTTCTTCACGAACTTCCCTTTGATACGGTCGATGAAGTCCATAGCATCTTCCAGAAACTGAGCTTTCTTCACCATCTCGCCATAGGTCTGGATGTCGAGAGGTGCTAGTTGGGTGATGTATTGTGGCTTAAGGCCGTTGAGAAAGCGCTTAGCCTTCATTCTTTCAGTGGTCACCAGATGTGCAGCATAGCGCGCCAGTCTTGAGAACTGGGCTTCATACTCGGCTACAGTCAGGCTCCTCTGTTTAAGAGCAGTGAATTCTGCAGCCTTCCTTTCTTGGACACGCTCGGAGAAGTACTTGGTATTAATGCTTCCTTCAATTCGGTCAAGGTGAATTGATCGTTCTCCCTAGTAGCTTCCACTGACTCCCACCAAGCGCGGGCGTCCTTCTCCAGTTAGAAAGTAGCTAGTAGCAGCTTATCCCACGCTGCACATTGCATAACACGAAAAATTATTTCTGTTTCCTTCATCCAATGCTCGCCTTCATCTGGATCCATGGATCCACTGACCTAGGCGGGTTTAGACTCCTGAAGTTACGATGCAGCACGCCTGCACCGCAATATCCACCCCTTTGGGTAGCTTGCATGATTGTACGAGTCAATTCTTGAATGTTCTATTGCATGCCCCTCATTTGAGCACGTTCAGCAGCCATCTCGATTGCTTAGTTCGTACAAAAATAGCTTACTGTTATGATACTGATGTGAAATTTAATTCGTACGTGTGTGAGTTTATTTTAGCTAGTTACCCTTGGCTCTAACCCCAACTCACATACGTAGGATAATTGACTCTAGTCGAGGCTGGTCAACCTAGATAATCCTATACTTAAGAATAACCTAGGCTCTGATACCACAAAACTATCACGCCCTGACGCGGAATATCGGAACATGATGGAGTTGCAAGTAAACGGGTACAGAGCGAGTACTAGACATCAAACCATCGCACAATGAATAATACTAAAGCAAATTCTTTTCATTAATAACTTTCCAAGTGTCTAGGTACAACCACTAATATCAGAGCCAATCTATAGGGCCCACTTACATTGAAATAAAGCAAAAGACTAAACTAAGACTCTAACATAGTACTAGGACGCTAGGGTACTCGTGACGTCACTCCTGGTCGTTCCTGTCCTCTTGAGTGTATAGTTCATCCTCGGTCTCACCTGAGAACACAATGACAAATAACGCAGTGTGAGCGAAAACGCCCAGTCCGACTTAAATCTCAATAGTCAAGCGGGCTTTAAATGATTAATGAATTAAATGGCAGAGTAAATAATAATAGAGCGAGAGAGTCAAGTAAAAGATAGCAGGATAGCACGTGAATGAAATAGCACAGGTTTCCAGATATAGCACGAGAGTCGAGTATAGCACAAAATAGAAAGATGGCCACAACACAAATAGCACAAAATATAGCAATAGCACAACGAGTATAGCATAGCACTTTGTTGTCAACAGACAACGAGAGAATATAGCACTTTTGATTGTCATTAGATTAATCTTGATAGTATGGCACTTGGATGTAATGCCAACATCCTGATCATTTAACTCCCATGGGCAAATGGCACTTTCGGGGGCTCTCCCCAAGACCAGATCGGGCCCCATTGCGCTGGCATTGGTTATATTATTTATCTTTAGACAATCAGTCAATGGCCAATATAGAGTACTAAGGAAATAGATGAGAGCACTTGATGAATAGACGAGATAGTAGAGTGAACGCGAAAAGATGAGCGAGTAGAGCATAGATGAGAGCTAGTGGACATTGTACGTAACACGTCGAGTAAACAGGCGATAGTAATAGTTGCACAACACGCGCACTCGGTGTTGGTAGTCAGGTGGAAATTCATGACTCTACCACTGGCCATGTTAAGCGCAGGTTCAGAGGTCCGGCGTGAGATAAGAGCGAACTTCTAATAGCCATTTGGATCATATCGATCCCTAAAGGGGTAATAGGTGGTACAACCGGCTCGTCGACCATGTGAGAATCCATGGATAAAGGAGACTTACAGAGGCCTTGAATAAAGACTCACTAGTCTGGCAGAAGGAGTATCCGACGGAGAGTTTGTCCAAGTCAAGAGAGTGTATACATAGAAACGAGTGCTCGACGTTCTAGAGGAATTCTAGAACAGTGGAGCGTCGGTATCGGTGTTCCAAAACATCGCGAGGAAACATACACAAGTATATTTAAGGATGAGGCAATTTAATGACATAAATTACCAAATAATTATGTAACATGTTCATGCCAATTAAGCCATATTCAGATGGTTCAAAGTGTGTGCACATGTGACAAGAAATCATAGGCATGAAGAGGTCATGTGATAACTTTTATTAATTTAGAATACCTTCAATATGTACAGCTTCATTTTCTGAAATTAAGACAGTTAACAAGACCTGGGATTACTGCAAAACAACAAGACTTCCAAAAATTTGAGTTTTCATGCAAAAATCCGAGATCGCGATGGACGCTTGTACGAGTCGTGACAGGGTGCAGTATAGATCGCGACAGGTCGGGCAGGGCAGGCACTCGGATCGCGACAGGGGCATGAAGTGAACGCGACGAGTTCTGGCAGACCGGGTAGTAGGTCGCGACGACAGGTCTGTCGCGATCTGATCACGATAGAGGTACTGTCCCGACGGCCTTGTGAACGCGGCCTATCGGGACGTCACGTTCACAGGGTCCGTGACAGAGTCCGACAGGGAAAGGACAGAGC
Source organism: Colocasia esculenta (assembly GCA_014218235.1). Taxonomy (NCBI): domain Eukaryota; kingdom Viridiplantae; phylum Streptophyta; class Magnoliopsida; order Alismatales; family Araceae; genus Colocasia; species Colocasia esculenta. Next base: position 68,353,861 of record CM024763.1, on the reverse strand, counting down.
ATTGGATTGCGGACCAGACCTTCCTTATTTTGACACAGGGTTGTTCTAAAACTAAGAACAAATTGTATAGTGCATGAAAAATCATGAAACTAGTTTTAAACAGATCTAACAACCATCAGAATGGAATGAAACTAAAGTTTCAACATGGTTTAATAAAGAGTATTCATGATGAACATAGAACTGTGTACAGTTGGGATCAACGAATTAATTTGCATAATAGGGTGTATGGAAATTAGGGCTTTCAGGGGCAAAAGGACCCTAACATCCATCAGAATCTTCCATAAAAATCTCATGGCATGAGGACGAGTATACATGAAGATATGAATTTAATAAGAGGGTTCGGGATCATGAAGTTCACAGAACTTTGAAAATTGAGAACTAAAGATTTGCTCGGTGGAAAAATATGAAATCAAAGGACTTTTGTTCCTAATGGATGAGACATCCTACAGAAAAATTTCATGGTTTATGCTCATAAGACTGCCTACCTTTCACATTTTTCCTCTCTAGGACATGAACTTGAAGAACTCGGGGAAGAACTTGGGAGATTCCTCTTCTCCACAAATTCTCCTCCTCTTGCCTGTCTTCCTAGTCCAGCAACCCTTTGGCATGAGCTAGGGTCGGCCATGAGGGTTTTAGGAGAGTATTTAAGCTTCTCCCCATTCCCTTTCCTAATTGGACTCTAATTCCCTTTAATTCTGAATTTCCTCTTTTCCTCTCCCCTTTTTAAGCAAGAGATCCCCTAATTGGGTTGAGAGAGAGAGGATTTCATGGCCAAGCAATTAGGGTAGATTTAGGATTCCAAATCCAACCCAAATCACTTATTTTATGCATTAAATACCCTCTTTTTATTTAAGTAATATTTTAGTTACGAATTTTAGATATTTTTCTATTATTCCCCTTATAAAATCTCTATTTTTAGCCCACTAATTACTAATGGGTCCATTTAACAAAGCCCATTACTTATTTTCATTTGATGGGTTTTATTTATTTCTCTTCTCTTTGATTCCTAATTAATTTAATTAGTTTTCTCTTATTTGATTTTCCAATTATCAAGATTTTAATAATATGTAAATTTTTAAATTTTATTTTCTCCAAAAATTCAGGTTGCTACATGTATGAACAAGCATTTTCCTTTGTAGAAGGGAAGACCTATGGCATCGGGGTCTTGTATGTTTTCTATTATATGTTGTGAAGAGAAGATTAGCTGAGCTAAGTTGCTCATGGGGATTGAACGTAGGGCTGAGGTGAGACTTAGTGTCGAATCAGGATAATACCATGTGCATCTTGTGTGATTGTCTACATGTGTAGTTTCAGCTTTTAACTAACACTAGCAATCTTGTTTAAGATTTATTTTGAGCTATAGAAACTTTCAAAGCAACATATTCAACTCCCCTTCTATGTTTGCTAACTAGGCAACAGATTGGTGGGCAAATAAGTTAGTGTTTTTGTGGAATTAATCAAAATCAAGATGCAAAACAGACGAAATGGGGAAACATCAATGAAACATTCGTCGAAAAACTTGTTTGGAAGATTTCTCGGATGGAATTGTCTCTTTCAAAAGTCAGACAGAACTTCTGATGTAACATCCTTCTTTCATTGGTCAGCCACCATCTGATGAAGGTAGCGACGTATCGGGCTGTCGGCTTCTGAATGTGACGAGGTGGCTTTTGTGTTCTGGTTGGGAACGTGACAAGCATGTCGCCGCATTCAACCCTCTGACCACAGCATGCAGTTTTGTCATTTTGCTGTTGGGATAGTTGGGCCAGGTGTCGAGTTTCCAGATGAAGGCGACATGTTAGGTGTCGCGTTCATGCTGTTAGATCTGCGAGGATGACACATGGTGTGTAACGGCCCCGATGCCCGGACCCTTGATTCCCACCAAGGATCTGACCATCGGCACTGCCACCCACGGGCCCGAAGACCAGGAAGGGATAATGGACCAGTCTAACATGATTTGTAATGGAGGTAAGTAACAACTAAACGCACTAAAAAGGTACCAACAAGTGAAGGAAAGAGTCCAACATAGTGTACGAGTCTAGCATAGTCCCAAGTAGTAAAGTACAAGTGTAGAAAGTAAAGGGATAACAGATCCATAGGGGCATAGAGTGAGGTATTATGTACTTTCTTTATTGAGTCTTAGTCCTGTAATAGTTTCTATTTGGAAACAATGAGTTGAGATTTGAATACAAGATTAGTTGAGTTCAATATTTGGGCCCTATGATGATGTATGTTGTTATACATATAGCGCGTGCTAGCTAGAGGCTTATTTGCCGACTGTTCACGTCTCGGGATATCGACTCGAATTATTTCCGAATAATTTATATCCGCTGCGTAATTCTCGAGATGTGACACTTTGTTTCTAGCTTACCTCGTACTTTGTACGGGCACGACAGCATTTGGGTGATCATTGACCGAGTGACGAAGATAGCTCGTTTCCTATCGGTCAGAGCAACATGGTCAGTGGACAGACTCGCTAGGCTATTTGTGGATAGAGTGGTGCCTTTGCACGGGACTTCGGTCTTTATCGTCTCAGATAGAGATCCGAGGTTCACCTTTCATTTTTGGCGTAGTTTTCAGAGGGCACTTGGCATCGAGTTGAGGCTGAGTTCGGCCTATCACCCACAGACAGACGGGCAGTCAGATGGGACCATACAAACCCTCGAGGACATGTTGACAGTGTGTTTACTAGACTGGGGCGGCACATGGGAGTCGCACCTTCCCATGGTGGAGTTCGCTTATAATAATAGCTTTCACTCCTGCATCGGGATGGCGCCCAACGAGGCTCTATATGGTCGACCATGCAGGACACCGTTGCACTAGCACGAGGTTGGCGAAAGGCAGCTTTTGGGTCCACAGTTGGAGCAGCAGTGTGCAGACACCGTGAGGCTAATCAGACAGAGACTGTAGACATCACAGAGTAGACAGAAGAGCTACGCAGACGTTCGCAGGAGGCCACTTCAGTTCGAGGCAGGCGACAGTGTGTTTCTTTAGATCTCGCCCACCAAGGGCATTCTCAGGTTTGGGAAGAGGGGTAAGCTCAGCCTGAGATTTGTTGGCCCTTTTCCCACCCTGGAGCGAGTTGGCGAGGTCGCTTACAGGTTAGCTCTTCCATCTGAGTTGGCAAGTGTTCACGACGTCTTCCACATCTTGCAGCTGAGGAACTACATACCAGATCCATCGCACGTGTTGGACTACTCACAACTAGAGGTCGCTCCAGATCTGTTAGTGCCAGAGTACCCGATCAGTGTCGTGGACTGCACAGTGCAGCTGCTATGCAGGAGGCAGATCCCGCACGTCATGGTAGTTTGGGAGAATCGCGTCGGTGGCGAGGCCACGTGGGAGTGTGAGGACGAGATGCGAGAACAATTTCCTACTTGTTTGAGTGACTGGTGTTTGCTTGCTTTCTTTTCCCCGACTTTCACCCTTATTTTGAGAATGAAATTATTTTTTTGTTGGTTAGATTGTAACATCCCCCTCTCTCTGTGGGCCTCTTGTGGGTCAGCCACCTCTGTTGAAGGTCGCGATGCATCGGGCCATCGCCTTCTGAAGGCGACAAGGTGGCTGTCGCGTTCTGGTTTTGAACGCGACAGGCATGTTGTCGCATTCATCCCTATGGCCACAACATGCAGTTTGTCGTTTTGCTGTTGGGACAGTTGGGACAAGTGTCAACCCCTGACAACAGGAACTGGACAGATCAGATGTCGTGTTCTGAGTGTCAGTTCTGCGAGGTTGACATGTAGCATTTCCGTTGGTCAGGTTTGACTAGGACTTGAGATAGCGACAGGTTGGACGTCGCGTTCACTAAGTGAACGCAACACAACTCCGAGGCTTAAATGGTCACAGGACATAGAAACCCTTCTTCTTACCCATTTCACCTGCGTTTCTCCTTTCCGACCCCTCTTTGTGTTCCTTCCTCTATGGGGAGAGTGTGAGGGCTTGGAGTGAGGTGTGGGGGCTTGTATAGGATGCTTTGCCCTTGTGTTGGTGTTGCGGTTCTCCTTCCCTGTGTGGTGCTTCTCCGACGTGGTGTGGCTTGCTCTCTTCATGGTTGTGACTACCTTTTCGGCGTATAGGACGATCCTTGCTCATGGACGGCGTGAGCGTGGATCTTGGAACTAGAAGGAGGTGGCCATGCACACGAAAAGACCCCATCGAGTTGGCTCTTCGTTTGAGGTAGGGATGCCTTAGCCTTCCCCTAGTTATATCATGGTAGTACTCCAGTCCTCTTTCTCCAAGCCTAGAAATCATGGTAGGGTATGCATATGTGAAATGGTGTCTCCATGGAATGCTTTCATGCTTTGATTCATGCTTGGAATGGGGTAGGGTTATTGAGGGTTTTATGGTTGCTGTGAGGTTTTTTAATGTAGCATCACTTCCTTCGCATGCATGGTGTGAATGAGAGTGGCTTGGACTCTATTTACCTTTTTACATGTTATTCGTGCTCCCCTCCCCTTGGTTTGTTCTGATTGTGGTGCTGGCTTGAAGGTGATGCTCTCGGGTGAGCAAGTCTGTGGTCGCGACACATTTGGTGTCGCGACGCAGATAGCGACAGCCCGATACGTCGCCTCCTGGTGTGGGAAAGCGACGCCCACCCTATCGCATTATGGTCACGTTAGGTAGCTGTAGCCTTCTCACTATTTTCCACCGTGTGTCGTGGAGGTCCCCGTGTCACCTGGACCTTTGTCTGTGGTCACGACGAAGTCCTTGTCATGACCGGATCGCGTCAGGTACCATGTCACCTTCTGACCCAGGTCGCGACAGATAGGGTGTCGCCTTTAGGTGGCGACAGCCTTTACGTCGCCTTCTTAGCCAGAGAAGGGACTTGGCGACCTGTTCAGAGTTTTTCCTTCCACTGCGACTCTATTCTCTTGCACTAGTGTTGTTCCTAGTACAGTGCTACTCTAGTCTTTCGCCCGGTGCTAGGCACTTGTGGGCTTGTCCCTAAGATAGGTTGTTACTATTACCTGGACCCCCGGTCCCCGCCGCCTATTTAAGGGAGTTCTCTCTGGGCAACGGGCAAGCTCGAGTCACAGACTATGGTAGCAGAGGGGAAAATGGTGGGACAACGGCGTAAAGTCGTTTGTAGAGCTCCCTTATCTGAGCCTAGGACGCCGAGGTGGTTTGGTACTCTTCCGACGCAGATCAGCTAGTCCTTCTCTCACTGCCTCACTCTATGTGGTTCCAGAACCGTTAGCAGGCCAGGCATGGGACCGTTGTCTGGCGAGACTACAGTAGTTGTGGTTACTCTAGTTCCGCATCTCACTTCGACAGGAGGTGCTAGACATGGACTATCGGTTGAGGGTAAGGTGCGTGGCACACCTGACCGGTCGACTAGTGTAGTGTTTCTGTGACTAGTGTCTTTGTCCAGGTAGTTGTTTACTGTCGGCACTTGCAGCCTTGGGTTCTTCCTAGTGCCATGGTTTACATGGGTTTTCTGGTCCCGACTCTTAGCTTAGACCGTAGACCGTGTAGTTCTTATGCTTATGCACTTTACTCTATTAGTAGGATAGATTTATTGTTTTATTTAATTATTGCACATATAGATCTATTCTGCTGTTAGAACCAGTGGGAGATTGATAGTCCCTACTGGCTTCTTCGTGAAGCTCATTCCCTCTTTTACAGTGAGACTTCACAGCACCACCCTCCGCGGCGAGCTAAGGAGACGGGGCCATAGTAGAGGACGTCTTCTGTGAGTAGTGTTCCCCAGATTTGTGTACTTCACCCTTGAGGTCCTACTACATGATTCTAACACTCAAAATAAACTAACTACAGATAGACTCATAATTGGAATGCTCATCACTCGGATGCATTCCCATCCTCGACTTCTCTTCCTCTTGAACTTCATAGTCACCTAGCTTGGTAAAAGTAGGGGGAAGCAAACTAGCCCATGGATTTATATCTCAATGTGCGGGCAATGATATAAGTGATTAGCAATTTAGAACTAGGTAAGCACGATGGTTGTCATGATATGTATGTACGAATAAAACTCATTAAAACATGATACATGAAACAAGCTAGGTAGAGTGATCATGATAGAACAAGATGACAAGATAGAACTAGCAACAGATCACTTTGTACAAGCATGCAAGATTTCACTTGATGTCAAGAACGCAAGATATCACTATTTGCAATAAATGCAGGATGGCCATATCACGCAAGCAAGCAAGAATGCACGAGCACGATCATGTAACACTAATCAGGCACGTAGACACTAATGTACACCAAGAAAAGATCCATCAAGAATGTACACTAGGACACGTGTATGTGGTTATTGTATCTATCATTCAACAATCAAGCAAGACTCCCAGCACAGATGCAATGCCAGTAATCATTATACCCTATGGTTAACAGTATATTCATGACCTCCGTCATTGGGGCTAGACTAGAGCCCTTAGACACTCGCCGTGGCCGATCAGCATCTCACTTCAATTTTTAAATGTAGATACCCATAGTCATTAACAATGGCCAATGAGAGTTTCAATAAGTAAGCATGTGTAATGTCATGTTTATGATGATGATAAGAACAAGTAATAAGCAATTGAACATGATTTCATGATAACAATGGTCAAAGATAAATTCGGCAGCATAACAGTATGATTTATACTTTAGTTCAATCTTTACATTATGGCTTTAGTCTAGATTGTAAATCACACTCACGAGAAACAAGATGAGAGAGGAAGTGCACGCTATCTCCAGGGAACTTCATGGTACAACCAACTCATTGGCCATGTGGGAATCCATGGTCAGAGGAGACTAACGGAGGCCTTGGGGAAAAGTCACTAGTCTATCGATTCGGAATGACCGGTAGAGATTTCCAAATCCCCAGAAAGGGCTGCCTAGTAGTTCAAGTGTGTAGTGATGTACGCATGTCAATTCACAAACCATCGGTTTCAAACTCGCAGAAAGCCCTTAACATGATGGCATGCAATGAACAATGCATTTAACTACACATGGGTTTGCACGATTTTAAGATAATAATTATCATTTTAATCAAGCTAGACAATAACAAGAGTGAATCACAAGTTTCATCATGATCATGTCATTAAGAGAATAATTAGAATACTGTTCATGTAATTATAGTTTTTAAATGGTTAACCACTTTTAAGCCATTAATAACCATCATGTAATGATGATACCAAAACATGTAATTACACATTAAACCATGGTAAACAGACCTCGGGTATAGCTGTAAGTTTTGCAAAAGAAACAAGTGGGGTTTCATGCAAAATTCTGAGAACGCGACGCACCCCAGTAAGGGTCGCGACAGGGTCGGGACAGAACGCGACAAGGCAGTCAGATCAGGCAGAGAGATAGCGATGGCACGCTCGTCGCGTTCAGAATGCGACGGGTATGCTGTCGCGACAAGACCTTAGAACACGGCCTATCGGGCCATCGCGTTCACAGGGTCTGCACCTGAATCCGACAGAGAACAAAATGTTCTTGGATTGCGGTCCAAGACTGCCCTATTTTGACACAAGGTGCTTCAAGAATAGAGAACAAATTGTACAGTGCAAGAAAAACTACGAAACCAGTTTTTAACCACCTAGACATGCAAGGGTGTCTCCAGTAAATTGTAATTAGAAAACAATGATGGTTTCGATAGACTTTAATCAAGTCAAACATGAGGTATAGAAAACTTTGGACAGTTAAATGCAAGATTTGCTTTGCAAGGTATGATGCTGAAATAATTAGGGCTTTTAGGACAAAAGTCTCATCATGAAAGTTGTTGAAAACATGGAATAGATGCACACTATGATTTTTAAATAATTTTAAATGACCTCAAGATGCATGATAATTTGACACAAACGTAAAAGACAAGTGCAACCCGAAAACGCAGTATCATGCAGAGACCCTCTTACCATGCTTATAACTCTCTAATGTTGACATTTAAACAAAACATTCAACACAAAACATGACGAGACAACAATTAGAAAATCATTCATGTTGTGTGTTTGCTCTAATTCGGTCTCGAATCACATGCAACATATAAAGAACGGGAAAAGCCCTAACAGTGCGTGACTTGGGGAAAACGTTATAATTCAAAATCTACTCATTGGAATTAGATGAAACTAGTGGGAAATGAAAGTTAACTTGATGGTGTACACATTGATATAGGATATGTTAAGGTTTGACCTGAGAAAAACCTACCTTCTGGATTGAAGAAGTCCATTTTTCTAGAAAACCCATGTTCAGACCACTTGCAGAAGAATGCTTACTGTACCCGATCTACTGAGTGAAAAATAGTGAATCCAGTGGGGTTAGGAACTGACTCAACCCTATTTCCAGGGGTATAAGCCTTGCAAGGTTTGGTTAGGGTTTGACCTACCTTTGGTCGACTTCAAGATGACTATCTGTGCAGGTCGCAACAGACGCAACGGGGAAGAAGAACGGCTTGGTGTGGGCGATCTCCTACTCCCCAGCCGCCAAGAACTCCTCCACACGACCCCAACAAGATGTAAACTCATCCCCAAGGGTTTGTTGGAGAGTATTTAAGCATCCATGGTGTTTAGGAGTCCTATTGTGACAAGGAAAAAAGAGTTGCGGTTTTGGTTTATTAGTTTCCTAATTTGAGGATTTCTTCCTCCATTAGAGTGTGTGAGGGTTTAGGAAACCTCCACCATAGTTAAGCATGAATTTGGGTTGCCCAGAAAGTATGTTCTCATCCCAATTCAACTCTAATTGCCTCTTTCTAATTTCAGCCTATTTATGGTTACGAATTTCCATATATTTTCTAGCTTCATTTGATTTTTGGGTCATATGTGGTCCATTGGCTCATTATGATATTGGTCATTAATATATAATGTTGGATGTCTCTCCAACCTTTTTATTTATTTTTTGTTGCGTCATATTTCCGTGTTAACGGTTTTCTGACTTGTTTCCTAATTTGGATAATCCGTCACAATAACTCTTAAACCAAGCCCAAATTATTTTATTGACCCAATTCCTTATGGGTCATTAGAAGATATTATTTGAAGTCCGTATATGATTTATTTAATTTTCTGACTCATCCGAGTACGGGTGATAATGATTTTTCGACTTATTCATGAATTACGATAATAAGTTGCAAAACACTTTAAACTTGACTAATCCGATTTTTCTTGCCACAATTTCTTTGTGGAATATTTAGGAATAATGGGTGGGTTGATTTATAATTTTTACAGAATTTTCTAATGTGTTTTAGCACATACGATAATGATATGACGTATGTTTTAAATACTCCGATATATGGAATTATTTATTTCCATTTATTTTGAATTTCTATGTAATTAAAATTTTCGGGGTGCTACACAAAGTCCATGGTGATCTGCTCCCACTTCCATGCAAGAATAGGAAACGACTGCAGCTCGCCACCAGAATGCTGGTGCTATGCCTTCACCTGCTGACAGGTAAGGCAATGCGAAACGAACTCAGCAATGCCTTTCTTCATCCCAGGCCACCAAAAGAGTCCCCTCAAGTTGTGGTATATCGTGGTGGAATCAGGATGAATAGAGTATCTCGATCTGTGTGCCTCAGCCAACGGCTCCTGCCTGACGTCCTCCGGAACGTAGAGCCTGCCTCTGAACCTAACCTCGTTGTCCTCGTCTAGCTCGACCTCTGGCATCTGCAACACGTCTACCAAATCTGCATTTGCACTTTGCGCCTCGATCACTTGTTGATATATCATTGGACAAACTGTCATGCTGGTCAACACTGCTCTCTCCTGATACTCGATGGGGTGAACAGTCCCGGAGTGGCGTCCTCCAAAAGTCTTCAGTGTCTAACCAACAAAGAACTCAAGTGGTCTCTCCTACTCAAAGCGTCCGCTACAACAATAGCCTTTCCCGAGTGATAGGAAAGTGTAAAGTCATAGTCCTTCAAGTACTCGACCCACCTGCGCTGCCTGAGGTTCAGATCTCTCTGCATGAAGACATATTGTAACTTAGGTGGTCCGTGACACCTCGAACACCTCGTTGTGCAAGTAATGTCTCCACAACCTCCTCAAGGTGAACACGACTGTTGCAAGCTCCAAGTCATGCTCGGGTAGTGTTGCTCATGCTTCTTCAGCTGACAAGAAGCATAAGCAACAGCCCGCTCGTGCTGCATCAACACAGCACCAAAACCAGTTCCTGAAGCGCCAGTGTAGACAACAAAGTTGCCACTGCCAGAAGGTACAACAAGGATCAGAGCTGAAGTCAGCCGACTCTTCAGCTCCTAAAAACTCTGTTCACACTCTGCTGTCCACACGAACCTAGTCTCTCGCCTGGTCAACTTGGTCAATGGCTGAGCAACCCTGGTGAAGTCCTGCATGAACCTCCTGTAGTAGCCTGCCAGCCCAAGAAAATTGTGAACCTTTGCAACTATTGTGGGCTGGCCCCACGAAACCACGACTTCAACCTTGGCGGGATCCACCGCCACACACCTGCACCAGAAACCACGTGACCAAGGAAATGCACCTCCTTTAGCCAAAATTCACATTTTCTGAATTTGGCCTAAAGTTGGTGACTCCTCAATGCCTACAACACTAGCCTCAAGTGAACCTCGTGCTCCTCTGTCGTCGCTGAGTACACCAAGATGTCGTCGACAAATACCAACATGAATTGGTCCAGGTACTCTCGGAACATGTTGTGCATTAACTCCATGAAGGCTGCCAGTGCATTCGTGAGCCCAAAAGGCATAACGACAAACTAGAAGTGGTCGTAGTGGATACAGAAGGCTGATCTGGCAATATCTGACTCGCGAATCCTTAACTGGTAGAAGTTTGACCTCAAGTCGATCTTCGAGAACACTGAAGCTGACTGCAACTGGTCGAACAAATCATCGATCCTGGGTAACAAATACTTATTCTTCACTGTACTTGATTCAGCTGTCGATAATCGATGCACATCCTGAGACTGCCATCCTTCTTTCTCACAATAAAATAGGCACTCCCCACGGCGAACGGCTCGGACGAATGAAGCCCAACTCAAGAAACTCATCAAGTTTGGGCTTCAACTCCCGTAGCTCCACCGGCGCCATCCAATACGGTGCCTTGGACATAGGCATCGTCCCCGAAAGCAACTCAATGGAGAAATCTACCTCTCGCTTCAGCAGCAAACTAGGTAGATCCTCTAAAAACACGTCAGCAAACTCATAAACAACAGCACACATCTGAAATAGATAGCTCACCAGAATCCGAAAAACTCACAGAAGCGAGGAAAGCTACACAACCATCTCGGATAAGATGCCGAGCTCTACAGAAAGAGACGAAAGGTCGGTGGGTAGATCGGGTACCTCGGAAGCAAAGCACAAGTGCTCTAGGTATCTCGAACCGCACGGTCTTCTGCTGATAGTCCACTAGTGCAGAGTGTGCCTCCAACTAGTCCATGCCAAGGATGGCATCAAAGTTGTGGAGCTGTAAGGTAACAATCTGGCTGGCAGATGGTGGTCCTACCTCGACGGTGACACCCTCTAGGTAACCCAGAGTACGCACGTAGTCACCCATTGGAAGCTCAACAACTAAGTCACAGGTCTGCTCTGGAGAAAACTCAGTTAAAGAACTAAAGACTCCTCTGAAGCAAAACAGTGCATGGCACCCGAATCAATCAAAACACGAGCAACTCTACAAAGGATAGGACCATACCGATGACTTGATTAGAAGTCTCTGCCTTTCTCTAGTGATGTTCATCACCCGAACGTGACCACGTCCTCGCTGAGGCTGCTGCTGGTACTGCTGCAGCTGCTAGAACTGGCCCTGGTGCTGCTGCTGACGTTGCGCCTGCTGGGGTGCAGGGTACTGTGCCTGAGGTGCCTGCTGAGTGTATTGAGTTGGTGCCAACTACTGCTGCCCCAGCCTCAACGGTCAGTCCTGCCTGAAGTGACCCTACTGCCCACAGTGAAAACAACATGTGCCATGCTACCGCTCCTCTGCTCCCTACTCCACTGGCTGACCTTGCTGACATCGTGGCTGCTGTGACTACTGGTAACGTCACTACCTCCTCGAGAGAACAACGTCATCAACTTCGAGGTCAGGCCAGCACTGCCTGTCCTCGAAGAAAAAGAAGACACACTCCCTCGACTGCCTGAAGGGTGTTGGTATGGGTAGATCTCGCCGAGCCTCCTCCGTGCTGCAGCTGGAACCAACACTCCCACTCCAAGGCAGTAGCCCTCGCCACTGCCAACCCCATGGTGTCACAGGGTGACCAGCCATGGCCCACCTCAACTCCGAGTGCAGCCCACTAATGAACACTCGATACGAGCCTGCTCACTAGTGGCCACATGGGGGACGTATCGAAGAAGCTGCACAAATCTCTGGTGGTACTGCGCCACAGTCGAATCTCCCTGCGTCAACTCATGGAACTGGTCCTTCCTCTCACGGCAAGCATAGTCGGGGAAGTACTCACCGTGAAAGGTCTCTAAGACTGCTCCAAGGAAATCTGGTCTAGCCTCATGCCCTAAAAATTGGTGTGCCTCACAGTCCTCCACCACTCGTGGGCTGAGCCCTTCAGCTGATATACTACGAGTCTGACCTGATCCTGATCTGCACAATCCATGGTCTCGAAGGTGCGCTCGAGCTCATGGACCAAGTTTATGCCTTGTCTGAATCATAGTCACCATAGACATCAGAGGCCGAAGATGAAGAAACCTTTCTAGAAGCGCCGTGCGGTCCTCAGGTGCTGCCGCTACAATTGGACTCTACTGCCATACCACTGGTGGTACCTCTAGCTGGGCCAATACTGCCTGACGGGTCGGTGGTGGCTGCTCCTCTGCTGCCATCATTGCAAACTACTGACCACCTGCCAGCATCTGCTGATACTGCTGGTGCTTCCAAGGGGCCTAGAACATAGCTCTCCACCACTGCTCTATGACGTCTGGTGCGGGCAGGGGTGGAAACCACTACTGCTGCTGTTGCGCTCCATGCTGCAACAGAACGCCCTGTTGCAATGGAACACCAAGCTGCTCGAACTGCTGAGGTTGAACATCAACCAGCACGTGCTTGACTGCAACCGTCTCGTCTGACTCGGTGTCCTGATGCTCGATCAGATCTCGAACCTTCCTACGTCTGTGTGGAGGCATATCCTGCGACACAGACTAACATTCAAGTTAATAGGTAATAATCCAACGGCTAGCAGTGTTACTTGTACTTCCTAAGGGACTTTACATCATTACTTATTTCCATTACAAATCTTGATAGACCCCTTGCTCTGATACCACTATAATGGCCCCGATGCTCGGACCCTCGACTCCCACCAAGGATCTGACCATCGACACCACCGCCTATGGGCACGAAGACCCGGAAGGGCTAACTGACCAGTCTAACAAGATATGAAACGGACGTAACAACTAAATGCAATAAAAAGGTACCAACAAGTGAAGGAAAGAGTCCAACATAGTTTACGGTTCTACCACAGTCCCAAAGTAGTAATGTACAAGTGCAAAAAGTAAAGGGGATAACAGGTCCATTAGGGGCATACCCTGAGGGTGAAGTACACGAATCAGGGAACCTGGAACACTGGTCATCAAAAAGCGCCATCTACTATGGCCCCGTCTCCTCAGCCCACCGCGGAGGGTGCTACAGTAAAGTCTAACTGTAAAAAGAGGGAATGAGCTTCACGAAGAAGCCCAGTAGGGACTACCAATCTCCCACTAGTTCTAACAGTAGAATAGATCTATATGTGCAATAATTAAATAAAGGAATAAATCTATTCTACTAACAGAGTAAAGTGTGAAAGGGTAAGAACTACACGATCTGTAGTCTAAGCTAAGAGTTGGGATCGGAAAACCTGTGTAAACCCCGGCACAGGGAAGAACCCAAGGCTGAAAATGCAGACAGTAAACAACTGCCTGGACAAAGACACTAGTCACAGAAACACTACACTAGTCGACCGGCCAGGTGTGCCACGCGCCTTACCCTCAACTGACAGTCCATGTCTAGCACCTCCCATAGGAGTGAGATGCGGAACTAGAGTACCACAATTGCCGTAGTCTAGCCAGACTACGGTCCCACACCTGGCCCTCTAAATGGTTCCGGAACCACGTAGAGTGAGGTAGTGAGAGAAGGACTAGCTGATCTGCGTCGGAACAGCACCAACCACCTCGCGTCCCAGGCTCAGCTAAGATAGCTCTACATCTGACTCTATGCCATTCTCCCCACCGTTTTCCCCTCTGCTATCACAGTCCTTGACTCGAGCTCACCCGCTGCCTGGAGAACTCCCTCAAATAGGCACGTGGGGATCGAGGGTCCACGTAATGGAAACAACCTGTCTCGTGGACAAGCCCTCAGTGCCTAGCATCGGGCAAAATACTAGAGTAGCACTGTACTAGGAACATCACTGGTGCCAAGAGAATAGAGTCACAGCAGAAGGAAAAACTCCGAACTGGTTGCGAAGTCCCTTCTCTGGCTGAGAAGGCGATGCACAGGTTGTCGCCACCTGAAGGCGACACCGTATCTGTCGCGACCTGGGTCAGAAGGCGACAGGTACCTGTCGCGATCTGGTCACGACAAGGGCTTCGTCGCAACCACAGACAAAGGTCCAGATGTCATGCCCCGATGCGGAATATTGGAACATGAGGCAGTTGCAAGTAAACGGGTACAGATCGTATAATAGACATCAAACCATTGGACAAAGAATAAATACTAAAGCAAATGCATCTCATTAATAATTCCTCAATGTCTATTACAACCACTAATATCAGAGCCAATCTATAAGGCCCAATTACATCGAATAAAAGTAAAAGACTAAACTATGACTTAACATAATACTAAGACGCCAGGGTACTCATGTCTTCATTCTTGGTCATTCCTGTCCTCTTAAGTGTTAGCATCTTCCTCGGTCTCACTGAGAACACATAACTAATACACAGGTGAGCAATAACGCCCAGTAGGACTTAAATCTCATGATCAGGCATGCTTTAAATGTTAATGTATTAAGAGCAGAGTAACTAATGATAGAGAGTGAGAGTCAAGTAATGAAAGAGATAGCACAATAGCACGAGATTGAAATAGCACAAGTTTCCAAATATAGCACAAAGTAGGATGGTCGTAGCACAAATAGCACAAAATAGTTCAAGATAACACAATGAGTATAGTACAGCACTTTGATTGTCATTTAGATAGTCGAGATAGGTAGCACTTGAGTGTAATGCCAAAACACTCTGTCAATTAACTCCCGCGGGAAATAGCAATTTTGGGTGCACCTCCCAAGACCAGACTGGGCCCTTTATATATTGCCAGTCATTGATTATATTGTTCATCTTTAGACAATCAAAAAATGGCCAATATAGAGTACCAAGAATATATGAGAGTACAGAGATGAATAGACGAGATAGTAAAGAATGTGAATAGATGATCGAGTAGAGTATAGATGAGAGCTATAGGTCATTGCACACGAAACGATGATTAAACGGGCGATAGTAATAGTTGCACAACACGCGTGTTTGGTGTTGGCAGTCAAGTGGAATTCACTACCCTTCCACTTGCCATGTTATGCACAGGTCCAGAGGTCCGGTGTGAATCAAGATAAGAGCAAGAGCAATCTCAGGCCGTTTGGATCTCACCGTTCCCTAAAGGGTATTATAGGTATTAGGGAACAACTAGCTCGTCGACCATGTGGGAATCCATGGACAGAGGAGTCTTACGGAGGCCTTCAACAAGGATTCACTAGTCCGGCAGAAGGAATATCTAACGGAGAGTTTGTCCAAGTCAAGAGAAAGTGTATATAGAAACAAGTGCTCGACGTTCTAGAGGAATTCTAGAACAGTGGAGTGTCGGTAATGGTATTCCCAAAACATCGCGAGAAATGAAGACAAGTACATTTAAAAATAGGGCAATTTAAATACATTATTGAAGTAACTTACCAGATATTTTATGAGATATTTTCATGCCAAGTTAAGTCTTATTGGATGGTTAAAAGTATGTGCATGTGACAAGGAAATCATAGATATGAAAAGATCATGTGATTGACTATTAATTAAAATTTGCATATCCAAGTTTAACAGTTTCGTTTACTATTTTTAAGACCATTAACAAGTTATGTGGTTACTATGGAAAGTCAAGATTAGCAAAAATATAGGGCTTCCATGCAAAAGTGCAGATCGCGACGTACCCCTGTAAGGATCACGGCAGGGTCTGTACAGAACACGACTGGGTCATACAAGGGTCGCGGAGGGTCGGTCAAGACAGGTCACCAGATTGCGACACCGGAGCCTGTCACGTTCATAATGCGACAGGTAGCTATATCGCGATCAGCCCTACGAACGTGGCCTATCGGGCCATCACGTTCTCAGGTCCTGTGCCTGAGTCTGAGCGGGAAAAGGACAAGTCTTGGATTGCTATCCAAGTTGCCATGTTTGACACAGGGTCATTCAAAAATTAAGAACTCGATGCATAGTTGATGAAAATTGTGAAATCACTTGCAAACTGATCTAGATATGGGAGGGTACTTATAGTAAATAGGAATTTTAAGATAGTCAGGGTCTTGATAGGTTTTAATCAAGTTCATTTACAAATAACATAGAACAGTGTACAATGTAGATCAAAGATTTAATTCGAGTAACTTACCAAATGAAAATTGGGGATTTCAGGGGCAACGATGGATAACAATGGTCAGTATCTCCAGTTAAAATTTCGGGGCATGGGATCAAGTATACATGGAGATAAAAATTAAACATGATGGTTCGGGGTCATGGTGATTGCAGAACTTCAAAAATAAAGAACAAAAGATTGGCCCGATGAAAAATAGAGAAACAAGAGGGCTTTTGTTCCTGATATTTAGAACAACCTACAGACGAATTTAATTGAGTTTAGCTAGTGAGAATGCCTACCTTTGAGTCATTTGTCTCCTAGGGCTTAGAACTCGAAGAACAAAGGATGGGGCTTGAGCAATCCTTCTCCCCAAGAGTTCTCCTTTTCCTTGGCCTCTTCTCCACGCTTAGCAACCCTCAGCCATGCATTAGGGCCGGCCATGGAGAGATTGGGGAGTATTTATGCTCCCTTGATTTCCATTTCCTAGTATGACTCTAATTCCCCTTTAATTCTAAGATTTCCTAATTTCTCTCAACCTTCCAAGCTTTCCACCTCCTATTTGGGTTAGGTTGGGTTGCAGTTTCGTGGCCAACTAATTAGGGTAGGGTTAGGAGTCCAATTCAACCGATATTCACTATTTAATGATTTAATAGCCGCCTTTCTTTTTAGGCATTATTAAATATATAAATTTTGGGTATTATTCTATTATTCATCTTTTAAATATCCCTATTTTGGCCCAATAACTTTTATATGGTCAATTTGACAAAGCCCATCACTTTTTTTCATTTAATGGGTTTAATTAATTCATTTTTCTTTAAATTTTTCGATTTATATATTTATTAAAATACCAGGTTGCTACATCCTCCCCCTCTTAAAAGAATTTGGTCCCCAAATTCATATGACCATCATGGAGAGAATGTCTTACCAAAAAATCGGGGTAATTTCGCCTGATGATTCCTTCAGGTTCCCATGTGGCTTCTTCACTCCACGGTTATTCCACAGAACATTAACCACATGTATGGGATGGTTCCTGAGTTGTTGCACCTTCCATTCTAATATTTTGATTGGCTTCTCTTCGTATGTCATGTCCTTGTTCAGCACCAGCTTCTCATGGCGAATGATGTGAGTAATATCGTACACATATTTTCTAAGCTTGGAGACATGAAACACATTGTGTACACATGCCAATTCAGTGGCAACGCCAGCCGGTATCGACCACACCAACCCTTTCGAGCACTTCAAAAGGACCGATGAATCTAGGACTGAGCTTCCCTTTAACACTGAATCTTTGGATGCCCCATGTGGGTGATACCTTTAAGAGTACGTGGTCTCCCACTTGAAATTCTAGCTCTCGCCTCCTCTTGTCAGCATAGCTTTCCTGTCTGGACTGAGCAATCCTGAGCCGATCTCGAATCACCTGTATATCTCTGGTCGTATTTTGTACCATGTCTGAGCCTAGCCATTGCTGTTCTCCAACTTCATTCCAGCATGCAGGAGATCTACAGTTACTCCCATAGAGTGCCTCGAATGGTGCCATTTTGATACTCACCTGGTAACTGTTGTTATAGGTGAACTCAATCAAGGATATTCCTCATTCCAGTACCCTTTAAAATCTATAGTACAGGCTGTCAACATGTCTTCTACTATCTGATTAGTTCTCTTAGTCTGCCCATCAGTCTGTGGTGAAATGCGGTACTAAAGTTGAGCTTAGTACCTAGTTTACTTTGTAGTCCCTTCCAGAAATGAGAGGTAAATCTCAAATCTTAATCGAGACAATGGATGACGGAACTCCATGCAGTCTCACGATCTCCTTGACATATAAATCAGCTAATACTTCACCGACCACTTACTCTTTATAGGCAGGGAGTGTGCAGATTTGGTTAGTCGGTCGACAATGACCCATATGGCGTCGAGTCCACCACAGGTATTTGGTAAACCCATGATGAAGTCCATGCCAATGCTTTCCCATTTCCATTCCAGAATATCTAATGGTCTAAGTACACCAGCAGGGCGCATGTGTTCTGCCTTGACCTGTTGGCAAGTAAGGTAATGAGCGGCATGCTCGGCTACCTCTCTCTTCATGTTTGGCTACCAAAACATTCTTTTCATGTCTTGATACATTTTGGTACATCCAGGAAGAATAGTATACTTTGTCTGGTGAGCTTCGTCCATTAACTTTCTCTTCAATTCTTCATTATCGGGAACACATGTCCTTCCTTGGAACACTAACCTTCCATCCTCGGTCATAGTAAAATCAGATCTTTCATTTAAGGTTTCTTTGATACAAACCAAAAATAGATTGTTGTCTTGTTGTGCTTTAATTTCTTCCAGCATGTCAGATTGAATCTTGATATTGGAAACCAAGACACGATCATCCTATGTTCAATATTCAAGTCTAACCTTGCGAATTGTTTTAGTAGTTGCATCTCGCGAAGAACTAGACTCGATAACGATGCCATCAGCTTTCTACTAAGAGCATCAGCCACGAAATTTCCCTTGCTTGAATGGTACTTGATGTTGAAATCAAAATCTTTTAGGCATTCAAGTCACATTCTTTGCCTCATGTTAAGTTCTTTCTGTGATAATAAATACTTTAAGCTCTTATAGTCCGAATAGACAGTAAACTGCTCACCATATAAATAATGTCTCTAGATTTTCAAGGCGAAGACCATGGCAGCCAACTCTAGATCATGCGCGGGGTAGTTGACTTCATGCATCTTCAGTTGTCTTGAAGAGTAGGCAATGACTTTCTCCTTCTACATCAATACACAACCTAGCCCAACTCCTGAGGCATTGGTATAGACAGAGAAACCTTCTCCCTCTATTGGTAGAGCGAGAACAGGTGTCGAGGTAAGACAGTCTTTTAGAGTTTGAAAACTCTTCTCACACTCTTTACTCCAGGAGTAGGGATTCTCCTTTCGTATGAGATGCGTGAGAGGAACGGCGATTTTAGGGAAGTCCTTTATGAACCTCCTGTAGTAACCAGCCAGTCCTAAGAAGCTTTTGATTTTTGTGACATTAGTTGGTCTCTCCCAATTTAGTACAACTTCGACTTTGGATGGATCAACAGATATACTGTCCTCAGAGATGACATGGCCCAAGAAAGACACTTCTTCGAGCCAAAATTCGCACTTGCTCAGCTTTGCATACAGTTTGTTGTCTCGTAAGACTTGCAGTGCGATCTTCAAATGTTATTCATGTTCTTCTTTGTTCCTTAGGTATATGGGGATATCATCGATGAAGACGACCATGAACAGTCGAGATAGGGTCGATAGATGTTGTTCATGAGTTGCATAAAGGCTGCAGGAGGATTGGTCAGACCGAAAGGCATAACGACAAATTCATAGTGTCCATACCTGCTCCTAAAAGCCATTTTGAAAATACCGTCGTCCTTGATCCTCATTTGATGATAGCCAGATCGGAGGTCAATTTTGGAGAAATATTGACCTCCAGATATCTGATCGACAAGTTCATCGACCCGAGGCAATGGGTACTTGTTCTTGATGGTTAGCTAATTGAGTTGTCGATTGTCTATGCATAGCCTCATAGATGCATCCTTCTTTTTAATGAACATCACAGGTGCTCCCCATGGGGAAGTACTTAGTCTGATGAACCCCTTCTCTAATAGTTCCATCAGTTGTGCCTTTAGTTCCTTCAGCTCGGCAGGTGACATCTGGTACGGTTGACGCGATACCGGGGCAGCTCCAGGGATCAACTCAATGGCGAAGTTGACATCACGTTCAGGGGGAATCCCTGGCAGATCTTCGTGGAACACATCTGGGTAATCCTGTACTATGTGGATGTCTTCTATCTTAGAACCATTCTTCTAGACTATTACGGCCGCAAGGAAAGCAAAGCAACCTTTCCTTATCATGTTGTGGGCCTTTATGGCAGAGACTAGAGACATCCATCTCTTATGTCTAATCCCAATGAATGACAACTTAGGGAAATCACTAAAAGTAACTTTTCTTTTCTTACAGTCGACACTTGCCCCATGAGTGGACAACTAGTCGGCTCCCAAAATCACATCATAGCCTTCCATGGGCATACATAGAAGATCAACTTTTAAGTTAGTCTTTGATCATCACATCGGAAGATGAAAATTTTTATTCAATTTCTCTTTCTCCTCCAGTGGTGTTGTGATAGAAAATTCACACCCCATAGATATAGGTTTAGCATCCAAGGTATCAGCAAAGTTTTGAGATATAAATGAATGGATTGCTCCAGTATCAAATAAAACAAATGCTGATAAGGAGAAAACTTGTAGGGTACCTTCTACCATGCCACCTTCCTCAGCGGGATCTTCGTCAAGCAGGTCTTGCAGTCTCCCTTGTTTTTTAGGCACATTATCTAACACCCCGGAAATTTAGTGATTTAAAATTTTAGAAATAAAGGGGAATAAATAAATTTCGAAATTATCGGAATGATAAAACTTACGTACTATTATCGTACGAGAGAAAACACATCATAAAATTCCAAAAAAATTATAAATCAACCACAAATATTGTCCCTAAGTGTTCCACGAAGGAATTTGTGCAACAAAAATCTGATTGGTCGAGTGTACGTCACACGTGACCAAGTTAACGGAATTAGGAAACTAAGTCAGAAAAATTGTTAACACGGAAAAATACCCAACCATAAATTAAATAAACATATTGGAGAGACTTCCAACACCATGTATTAATGACCCATTAACAAGATTGGGCCAATGAAGTACATTTGGCCCAAGGATATAAATTTGGACAAGAAAATACCCAAAAATTCGTGTATGTAATTATGCAGTGATTAGGGAGGGCAAATTAGGGTTAAATTAGTGGTAATGGCCATGCATGGCAACCCAAATCGTGGCCAACCCTGTATGACACCTTCCCATGGTGTAGCTACCACCTTTGGGTGAGAAAATCCCAGATTTTGGAAGGAGAAAGCAGAATTCGCAGCCCCTTTCCTAGTCCCACTAGGACATGTAAATACACCCTAAATCTATATGAACTCGTCACTAAACTCTTGGGGAAGGTTTGGCAATGAGCTGGGGTCGTTTGGAGGTGGGCTAGGGCTTCAGAGGAGGAGGAGAAAGGCTAGGAACCGGAGTTTCATCCCTCTTCTCCTCTGCTGCGTCCAGAACGTTGACTGGTCTTAGATCTTCATAAAGGTAGGTGTTCTCGGGCCAAGATTAAGAAAACCTATACCATCTTGTAGATCTTTGAGTCTATGTTCATTTGCACTTGATTTGCCCAATTTTGATGGAGTATACATGGAGTATTAGTCGTTTTCCCTAAGTCATGCACAGTTAGGGCTTTTCCCGTTCTTCTCATTATGCACGTGATTTGATACCGAATTAGACTAAACTTCCTTCGTGAAAGTTATTCTACGCATAGTCCTAATCATCTTTAACATTTAACATTTTGTCTAAACATCATTAGTTAGAGAGTTACAACATGGTAAGTAAATCGCTACATGAGATGTGTTTTCGGGTTACACATGACCTTTATGTTCTTCATATATTTCTCAAGATTAGAGACTGAATTAGATCTATCTCACAACATAAACGTTCTCCAATAGATGTCCTCGACATATTTCATTTTGAGTGTTTTGTCTAAATGTCAGTAGGTAGAGAGATATAGGCATTGCATGAATATCACACCCTGATTACTATGTTTTCGATTTGAGGTTTGACCCGCGTCTAGTTCAAGAGACGCGATTCCAGCGCCTGGTATCACATCAACCAGGTCGACTCGATCCACTAAAAGGTGTCCATGAGAGGTGACGCGATTCTCGCGCTGACTGGTCAACAGTTGCTTGAGACTTCGCGCCTACCTGGGAGTTTGTGCAAGTCTGAATCGCGGTGGTATCCCAGGACGCGATTCAGGCAGTTTTCCTGCCCATCGGATTAATTAATGATTTCCGATAAGGCGTCGCTATACCCCGATGTGATTTATCTTGAAAGGCGGCCATGTTGGCCGACACGATTCAGTTTCTGCACCGTTGACCTGTTTACCTGCACACTATTTTGTAAAAACGTCCACTGTGTTGGACGCTATTCATAGGCCGACCCGAGCCTGTACTTTTCAGTCAGCATGTTAGTCTTTGTGGTCCGTCAGCATGTTGCATAGTGTTCTATAGTGTGCATTGGCCTAAAAGAAATCCATCAATTTGAAAGCGGTAATGATATGAATATGATTCTAATGTATAAATTTGATTGACCTTATGTTCATTTGATTATCTTGTGATCTTACTTATTGTCAATTGGACATGATAAGAATATGATGTGAATGTATGGGTGAACACATGTTAGTGTAGACGTGTTTAGTTAAAGTGTTTCATCCTGGGTTGTATATGAGTTTCTTTAAGTTATATGCTTTCCGATGTTTCAGTTATTTGTTCATATTGCATACATGTTAGGAAAGATCCGTGACACGTCACTTACACCTTTGTACGAATAGGCACACCTTTCTTGGGGAATTGAGAGCTCTCTGTCGGTCATTGCGAATCGGCAAGACTAGCAATCTTTTCCTTAAGACCTCCGTAACTCTCCGCTCTCTATGGATTCCCACATAGAGGCCGAGCTGGTTGTACCATGAAGTACCCTGAAGATAGAGAGCACATGTTCCGCATACGATCTATCATTAGTTATCTTCATGTCAAGACATTAATGAATTATGTAACATAAGAGACATCGTTATACTGCCCATTTGATCTCTTAAGCTTTTGTCATATTTGTTTGGCACAATATGGGACTTCGGTCCATTTGACCAATGCTTGTGCAACAGGGGCCCTGTTCGGTCCTGGGGAAGAGCGCCCCAACATACTTATTAACCGCTGGAGTATGGACTTATGGTGCGTGGCATGGCACGATACTATATGCAAGATTTGTGTGAATGTGCCTTCTTTTGATATGATATGATATGATAAGTTTGATATGATAAGTCTGATCACGCGAATACGTGATATCTGTGAATATGCCAATTCACTTGATACGATTCTACTCATGAAATATCTGTCCATTGTATATGCAACTCGACATTTGATCTGATATGATATCCGTTCTACTCTGCTATTCAATCTGTTAGTATTGCATGCATTGTCATCATATACATGTTCATATCTTGCCTATTTAAAATGTTAATCATGTAAAATAGTGCCCGCACAATATTGAGATGTAAATCCTACTGAGCTAGTTCGCTCACCCCTATCATCCTGTCCTTTTCAGGTCATGATGAGGAACCAGAGGACACTGATGGGTCAGGGCAAGAGTGATGAGCAACCGCCATATGAGGAGTTGATAGTCTAGGAATAGTTATTTGAGTAGCCGATGTAATAGTGAAACCTTTTTCATTTGAATAATGGGCCCTTGATTGGCTTGATTGATGTAAGGTTTTTTTTAATTAGTTGAATGAATGGAATAAAGAGTACTTTGGATGACAATATTATGGCCTCAAATGTGTTGTTATGTTTAATTGTGACTCTGCGTTATTCAACTGTGATACGTCTCTTTGTATCGTTCACGCATCCCGGTATTTATTCCGCTGCTAAATATCGGGGCGTGACAGTTGGTATCAGAGCCTTAAACTTTAGGGTCCAAGGGACTAGGAACATAGAATGAAACTAGATCACACGAGTCAAAATCTGTCGTACCTAATGTGAGCTTGGGTAGAACCATGGGAATAGAAGTCACATGTGATATATTTAGATGACTGACTTATATTATTATCTTGAAGGTACTAACTACGTCAATGGCCGATGAACGTGCCCAGGCTAGGAACATGCAACAAACAATACAGAACTCTCTACTCAGGCTATCCTGCAAGCCACCCAGGTGGAGGTAACCGCGGAGCCAGTGATCTCCATCGGAATTTTCAGAATATGGATTCGCCTAGGTTTGAAGGGAGTACTGACCTAGATGTTGCTGAACACTGGGTTAAGGAAATTGAAAGGATATTCAGGGTCATGCAATGCACGGACCAGAACAAAGTACTGCTAGCGACCTTCCAATTGGAAAAGGATGCCAGGGCATGGTGGGAGTCGGTAGAAGCAACACTGAATGGCCAGCAACTAACATGGGCTCAGTTCATTGAGCAATTCAACACCAAGTACTTTTCTGAGAGGGTCCAGGAACGGAAAGCAGCCAAATTTGCGGCTTTGAAGCAGAGAGGGCTCAATGTGGCCGAGTATGAGGCCCAATTCTCTCGTCTGTCCCGATATGTTGTTCACTTGATTGGGACAAAAAGGATGAAGGCAAAAACACTTTCTGAATGGCTTGAGGCCCCAGTTCATCACTCAACTAGCGCCAATGGACATTCAAACCTATGCTGACATGGTAAAGAAGGCTCAGTTACTGGAAGATGCCATGGAGACCGCCGAAAGAATTAAGGGAAAATCGTGAAAAGGAAGCAAGTGTCTTCTACAGGAAGGCATCAGCCGACCATTGGCAGAAAAGGCCCAGTGGCGGAGTAGATGAACCAACTGATAAAAAAACCAAAGGAGTTAGGTAAGCAGATAGTGGTGACAACGGGAGAAAGGTGCAAACACTGTGACAAAGCTAGTCACCGGTCTGAACAATGCTGGAGAGCGCAAGGGAGATGCCTGTGCTGTGGTAGTCGTGACCACAGGATCTCGGACTGCCCAATGTTGAAAGAACCAGCCTCTCAGGACAAGCGTCCGAATGGACAAAAGAGGCAAGGCCGCTTAAAAGCTATTCAGGAACCTAAGCTGCTAAAGAAGGATGTATCGTGGAAGGTGCACTTACTATTCTTTCCCCGACCCACATATGTTCTATTTGATATGGGAGCTACGCATTACTTATATCTCAAACATTTGTTGATACCTACCTGTTGGAACCCCGTCCCAATGAAATCCGGAATAGTTGTGTCAACCCCGATTGGTCCTGGCACCAATCTTACAAACCATATGCCATCTATTGAAGTGTTGATTGAAACCCAAAACCTACCAACAAATTTAAAATGCATGGACATGGAGGGGTATGATGTGATACTGGGAGCAGACTGGATGTCTGAACATGGAGCTAGTATCAATTGTAGGAGAAGTCGGGTAACCTTTAGCCATTACCCAAAACTAGTGTTCACAGGAGATAGAAACCGCAGGAGATTGTCCCTTATCTCTGCATTACAAGCCAAGAGGATGTTGAGGAAAGGTTGTATGGCCTTTCTTGTGTTGTTGTCATCACAAAGAAGGAAGTCAAAGTTGAGGACATCCATGTTGTCAGTGAGTACGCTGACGTTTTTCCAGAAGACTTGCCAGGGATTCCTCCTGAGCGAGAGGTCGATTTTAACCATCGAGTTGGTCCCTGGAGCAGCACACCAGTATCTAGGCCACCATATAGAATGTTCCCCGCAGAACTGAAGGAATTAAAGAGCAACTGATGGAACTGTTAGAGAAGGGATTCATCCGACCAAGCACATCACCATAGGGTGCACCTGTCTCTTTGTCAAGAAGAAAGATGGGTCGATGAGGCTGTGTATAATTACAGACCACTAAACCAGTTAACCATCAAGAACAAAACCCCCTGCCAAGAATTGATGAGTTGTTTGATCAATTATCTGGAGCTAAATGCTTCTCTAAAATAGATCTCAGATCTTGCTATCACCAATTGAGGATCAAGGGAGAAGACATTCACAAGACAGCCTTCCGAAGCAGGTATGGACTTTATCATGGGATTGGCCCAAGACTAGAGGTGGTATGGATGCAATTTGGGTAATAGATGATCGATCGCTAAGTCAGCTCACTTCTTGCCGATTAAGAGTACCTGGTTAGTGGATGTATTGGCTGCACTATATGTTAAGGAAGTAGTTAGATTGCATGGGGTTCTATCTAACATAATATCGGATCGGACCCTAGATTTACTTCACACTTCTGGAAGGGTTTACAAGCAACAATGGGTACTAACTAAACTTTAGTACTGCCTTCCATCCTCAGACTGATGGACAAACCGAAAGGACCAATCAAATTGTGGAAGATATGCTTTGTGCTCTGGTGCTAGATTTTAGAGGTTGACAGGATGATCAGTTGTACCTGATGGAGTTTGCATATAACAACAGCTATCAGGCAAGTATCAAGATGGCACCGTTTGAAGCCTTATATGGCAGGAGTTGCAGATCACCCCTTTGTTGGGAAGAGGTTGGGGAGAACCAATGGGTTGGACCCGTAATTGAGGCGGCTGTAAGAAAGGTTCAAGTTGTCAGGGAACGTCTAAAGATAGCACAATCTAGGTAGAAGAGTTATGCAGACAAGAGAAGGAGAGAACTAGAATTTCAGGTGGCGAACATGTTTTCTTGAAGGTCTCACCTTCAAGGGGAATTCAAAGATTTGGGATCAAAGGAAAGTTGAGTTCTAGATTCATCGGACGTTTGAAATTCTGGAAAGGATTGGTCAGGTGGTGTATAGACTTGCACTACCTCCATAGCTGGCGAACGTGCATAATGTGTTCCACATATCCATGTTGAGGAAGTACTTATTCAATGCTAGCCATGTAATCAACCATGAGGACTTGGAGATTCGGGAGGACCTGACTTATGAAAGAAGGATCAAACTTTTGGATCATAAGATTCAACGACTCAGGAATCGTACCATACCTATGGTGAAGGTCCAATGCAGTCCAGACGGAGTTACTAATGCTACCTGGGAAATAGAGGAAAGAATGAAGAAAAACCGCCCAGAACTATTCTCAGGTACGAACTACACCATTATGTGTAAATTTGGGGGCCAAATTTCTTAAGTGGGGGAGGATGTAACACCCCGGAAATTTAGTGATTTAAAAATTTTAGAAATAAAGGGGAATAAATAAATTCCAAAATTATCGGAATGATAAAACATACGTACTATTATCGTACGAGAGAAAACACATTGGAAAATTCCGTAAAATTATAAATCAACCACAAATATTGTCCCTAAGTGTTCCACGAAGGAATTCGTGCAACGAAAAATCTGATTGGTCAAGTGTACGTCACACGTGACCAAGTTAACCGAATTAGGAAACTAAGTTGGAAAAATTGTTAACACGGAAAAATAACCCAACCATAAATTAAATAATATATTGGAAGACTTCCAACACATGTATTAATAACCAATTAATAAGATTGGGCCAATGAAGCACATTTGGCCCAAGGATAAAATTTGGACAAGAAAATACCCAGAATTCGTGTATGTAATTATGCAGTGATTAGGGAGGGCAAATTAGGGTTAAAATTAGTGGTAATAGCCATGCTGGCAACCCAAATCGTGGCCACCCTGTAGACACCTTCCCATGGTGTAGCTACACTCCTTTGGGTGAGAAAATCTCAGATTTTGGAAAGGAGAAAGCAGAATTCCCAGCCCCTTTCCTAGTCCCATTAGGACATGTAAACACCCTAAATCTATAAGAACTCATCACTAAACTCTTGGGGAAGGTTTGGCAATCAGTTGGGGTCATTTGGAGGCGGGCTAGGGCTTCAGAGGAGGAAAAAAGACTGGGAAACGGAGTTTCATCCCTCTTCATCCTTTTGCATCTAGAACGTCGACTGGTCTTAGATCTTCGTAAAGGTAGGTGTTCTCGGGCCAAGATTAAAGAAAACCTATACCATCTTGTAGAGTTTTGAGTTTATGTTCATTTGCACTTGATTTTCCCAGTTATCATGGAGTATACATGGAGTATTAGTCGTTTTCCCTAAGTCGTGCACAGTTAGGGCTTTTCCTGTTCTTCTCATTATGCACACGATTTAATACCGAATTAGACTAAACTTCCTTCATGAAAGTTATTCTACTCATAGTCCTAATCATCTTTCACGTTTAACATTTTGTCTAAATGTTCTTTAGTTAGAGAGTTATAAGCATGGCAATAAATCGCTACATGAGATGTGTTTTCTTGTTACAAATGACCTTTATGTTCTTCATATATTCTCGAGATTAGAGACTGAATTAGATCTAACTCACAACGTAAACGTTCTTCAAATAATGTCCTCGACATATTTTATGTTGAGAGTTTTGTCTAAATGTCAGTAGATATAGAGATATAGGCATTTCATGAATATTGCACCTTGATTACTGTTTTTCAGTTTGAGGTTTGAACCGCGTCCGTTTCAAGAGACGCGATTCCAGCGCCTGGTATCACGTCGGCTAGGTCTGACGCGATCCACTAAAAGGTGTCCATGAGAGGCGATGCGATTCTCGCGCTGACTGGTCAACAGTTGCGTGAGACTTCGCGCCTACCTGGGAGTCTGTGCAAGTCTGAATCGCGGCGGTATCCCAGGACGCGATTCAGGCAGTTTTCCCGCCCATAAGATTAAGTAATGATTTCCTGTAAGGCGTCGCTATACCCGACATGATTTATCTTGAAAGGCGGCCATGTAGGCCGACGTGATTCAGTTTTTGCACCGTTTGACCTGTTTACCTGTACACTGTTTTGTAAAAACGTCCACTATGTTGGATGCTATTCATAGGCCGACCCGAGCCTATACTTTTCAGCCAGTCAGTCAGCATGATAGTCTTGTGGTCCATCAGCATGTTGTATAGTGTTCCATAGTGTGCATTGGCCTAAAAGAAATCCATCGATTTGAAAGCAGTAATGATATGAATATGATTCTAATGTGTAAATGTGATTGACCTTATGTTCATTTGATTATCTTGTGATCTTACTTATTGTCAATTGGTCATGATAAGAAATGATGTGAATGTATGGGTGAACACATGTTAGCGTAGACTGTTTAGTTAAAATGTTTCATCATGGGTTGTATAGAGTTTCTTTAAGTTATATGCTTTCTGATGTTTCATCACTTATTTGTTCCTATAGCATACATGTTAGGAAAGATCCGTGACACATCACTTACACTTTGTACGAATAGGCACACCTTTCTTGGGGAATTGAGAGCTCTCTGACGGTCATTCCGAATCAGCAAGACTAGCGATCTTTTCCTTAAGACCTCCATAACTCTCCGCTCTCTATGGATTCCTCATAGAGGCCGAGCTGGTTGTACCATGAAGTCCCTGGAGATAGAGAGCACATGTTCCGCATACGATCTGTCATTAGTCATCTTCATGTCAAGACATTAATGAATTATGAAACATAAGAGACATCGTTATATGCCCATTTGATCTCTTGAGCTTTTGTCATACTTGAGTCTATGAATAATCATGTCTTTCGTACTATGAGCTTGTCATTGAAACTCCGTGGCCATAGTATGAATATGTTTGTTCGGCACAATATGGGACTTCGGTCCATTTGACCAATGCCTGTGCAATAGAGGCCCTGTCCGGTCCTGGGGAGAGCGCCCCAATGTACTTATTAACCGCAGGAGTATGGACTTATGGTGCGTGGCATGACACTGATACTATATGCAAGATTTGTATGAATGTGCCTTCGTTTGATATGATATGATATGATAAGTTTGATATGATAAGTATGATCACGTGAATACGTGATATCTGTGAATATGGCCAATTCATTTGATACGATTCTACTCTTGAAATATATGTCTATTGTATATGCAACTCGACATTGATCTGATATGATATCCGTTCTACTCTGCTATTCAATCTGTTAGTCTTGCATGCATTGTCATCATATACATGTTCATATCTTGCCTATTTAAAATGTTAATCATGTATACTAGTGCCCGCACAATATTGAGATGTAAATCCTACTGAGCTAGTTCGCTCACCCCTACATCCTATCCTTTTCAGGTAGTGATGAGGAACCAAAGGAGACTGATGGGTCAGGGCAAGAGTGATGAGCAACCACCATATGAGGAGTTGATAGTCTAGGAATAGTTATTTGAGTAGTCAATGTAATAGTGAAACTTTTTCATTTGAATAATATGGGCCCTTTGATTGGCTCGATTGAGGTAAGGTTTTTAAATAGTTGAATGAATGGAATAAAGAGTACTTTGGATGACAATATTATGGCCTCAAATGTGTTGTTATGTTTAATTGTGACTCTGCGTTATTCAACTGTGATACGTCTATTTGTATCGTTCACGTCTCCCGGTATTTATTCTCTGCTAAATATCAGGGCATGACACGATTTGTCATTAGTCATCTTCATGTCAAGACATTAATGAATTAGAAACATAAAAGGACATCGTTATACTGCCCATTGATCTCTTGAGCTTTGTCATCTTTGACTCTATGACAATCATGTCTTTCGTACTATCAGCTTGTCATTGAACTCAGTGGCCATAGTATGAATATGTTTGTTCTGCACAATATGGGACTTCGGTCCATTTGACCAATGCATGTGCAATAGGGGCCTGTCCAGACCTGGGGAAGAGCGCCCCACCGTACTTATTACCACGGGAGTATGGACTTGTGGTGCGTGGCATGGCACTGATACTATATGCAAGATTTGTGTGAATGTGCCTTCGTTTGATATATGATATGTTAAGTTTGATATGATAAGTCTAATCATGTGAATACGTGATATCTGTGAATATGGCCAATTCATTTGATACGATCTACTCTTGAAATATCTGTCCATTGTATATGCAACTCGACATTGATCTGATATTATATCCGTTCTACTCTGCTATTCAATCTGTTAGTATTGCATGCATTGTCATCATATACATGCTCATATCTTGCCTATGTAAAATGTTAATCATGTATACTAGTGCCCCACAATATTGAGATGTAAATCCTACTGAGCTAGTTCGCTCACCCCTATCATCCTGTCCTTTTCAGGTAGTGATGAGAACCAGAGGAGACTGATGGGTCACGGAAAGAGTGATGAGCAACTGCCATATGAGGAGTTGATAGTCCAGGAATAGTTATTTGAGTAGTCGATGTAATAGTGAAACCTTTTTCATTTGAATAATGGGCCCTTTGATTGGCTCGATTGATGTCAGGTTTTTAATTAGTTGAATGAATGGAATAAAGAGTACTTGGATGACAATATTATGGCCTCAAATGTGTTGTTATGTTTAGTTGTGACTCTGCGTTATTCAACTATGATACGTCTATTTGTATCGTTCATGTCTCCCGGTATTTATTCCGCTGCTAAATATCGGGGCGTGACAGATCGTATGCGGAACATGTGCTCTCTATCTCCAGGGTACTCATGGTACAACCAGCTCGGCCTCTATGTGGGAATCCATAGAGAGCGAGAGTTACAGAGGTCTTAAAGAAAAGATCGCTAGTCTTGCCGATTCGGAATGACCGGCAGAGAGCTCTCAATTCCCTAAGAAAGGTGTGCCTATTTGTACAAAGGTGTAAGTGACGTGTCACAGATCTTTCCTAACATGTATGCAATATGAACAAATAAGTGAAACATCGGAAAGCATATACTTAAAGAAACTCATATACAACCCATGATGAAACACTTTACTAAACACGTCTACGCTAACATGTGTTCACCCATACATTCACATCATATTCTTATCATGTCCCATTGACAATAAGTAAGATCACAAGATAATCAAATGAACATAAGGTCAATCACATTACACATTAGAATCATATTCATATCATTATCGCTTTCAAATTGATGGATTCTTTTAGGCCAATGCACACTATGGAACACTATGCAACATGCTGACAGACCACAAAGACTAACATGCTGACTGACTAACTGAAGTACAAGCTCGAGTCGGCCTATGAATAGCGTCCAACATAGTGGACATTTTACACAAAAGTGTACAGGTAAATAGGTCAAACGGTGCAGAAACTGAATCGCGTCGGCCTACATGGCCGCCTTTCAAGATAAATCACGTCGGGGTATAGTGACGCCTTACAGGAAATCATTAATTAATCTGATGGGCGGGAAAACTGTTTGAATCGCGTCCTGGGATACCGCCGCGATTCAGACTTGCATAGACTCCCGGGTAGGCGCGAGTCTCACGCAACTGTTAACCAGTCAGCATGAGAATCATGTCGCCTCTCATGGATGCCTTTTAGTGGATCGTGTCAGACATGGCCGATGTGATACCAAGCGCTAGAATCGCGTCTCTTGAACTGGACGCGGTTTAAACCTCAAACCGAAAACACAGTAATCAGGGTCTGATATTCATGCAATGCCTATATCTCTCTATCTACTGACATTTAGACAAAATCTCAACATGAAATATGTTGAGAACTTCTATTGGAAGAACGTTTATGTTGTGAGTTAGATCTATTCAGTCTCGAATCACAAGAAATATATGAAGAACATAAAGGTCATGTGTAACCCAAAAAACATCTCATGTAGTGATTTACTTACACACTTGTAGCTCTCTACTAATGACATTGACAAAATATTAAACGTGAAAATTATTGGGACTACGAGTAGAATAACTTTCATTAAGGAAGTTTAGTCTAATTCGGTATCAAATCATGTGCATAATGAGAAGAACGGGAAAAGACCCTAACTGTGCACAACTTCGGGAAAATGACTAATACTCCATGTATACTCCATGAAAATTGGGAAATCAAAGTGGCAAATGAACATAGACTCAAAGCTCTACAAGATGGTATAGGTTTTCTTTAATCTTGCCCGAGAACATTACCCTTATGAAGATCTATGACCAGTCGACGTTCTGATGCAGTAGAGGATGAAGAGGGATGAAACTCCAGTTCCAGCCTTTCTCCTCCTCCTCTGAAGCTCTAGCCCGCCTCCAAACGACCCCAACTCATTGTCAAACCTTCCCCAAGAGTTTAGTGATGAGTTCTTTAGATTTAGGGTGTATTACATGTCATAATGAACTAGGAAAGGGGCTGCAATTCTGCTTTCTCCTTTCCAAAATCTGGGATTTTCTCACCCAAAGGAGGTAGCTACACCATGGGAAGGTGTCATACAGGGTTTGCCACGATTTGGTTGCCATGCATGGCCATTACCACTAATTTTAACCCTAATTTGTCATCCCTAATCACTGCATAATTACATACACGAATTTCTGGGTATTTTCTTGTCCAAATTTTTATCCTTAGGCCAAATGTGCTTCATTGGCCCAATCTTGTTAATGGGTCATTAATACATGGTGTTGGAAGTCTCTCCAATATGTTTATTTAATTTATGTTGGTTATTTTCCGTGTTAACAATTTTTTTGACTTAGTTTCCTAATTCGGTTAACTTGGTCACGTGTGACGTACACTCGACCAATCAGACTTTTCGTTGCACGAATTCTTCGTAGAACACTTAGGAAAAATATTTGGGTTGATTATATTTTACGGAATTTTCGATGTGTTTTATTTCGTACGATAATAGTACGTAAGTTTTATCATTCTGATAATTCTGATTTATTTATTCCCCTTTATTTTTAAAATTTTTTAAATCACTAAATTCTGGGTGTTACACAATATTAGTGCGCCTCTCATTCTCCTTCAGTAGGTGGGCACTTAGGGATACGGTGCTCATGGCTTCCACAATGCAGACATGCGCTGACTTTCCTCCAACATTCGTCAACTGTGTGACGAGGCTTGTCACAGTGCTTGCATTGCTTTTCGCTGGAGTGGGGAACGAAGACCTTGGGTTTCTTTCTGGATAGGTCCTTCCGTGATGCTGAAAGGAGCTTCTTGCCGATATTTGGCTTGGCAGATGTCATGCCAGGTGTCAATCTTTTTCTTCACAAAAACTCCCTTTGATATGATCAGTGAAGTACGTGATGATCAATTTTTCCCCATGTAATTTAAATTAATTACATATTTATTTTGGTGATAACAAAACTAAGATATTATTTAAATCTAACATATTTTCTATGAGATTTGAGTACAGGAAATGAATGAATCAAGTAATAACAAGACAAATGGGTAAGTATTATTTACTCTGTAGCAATGCAAGTTCAAAGAATGACATTTATCTAAGTTACATCGATTTGATAAGGAGACAACGATTTGCTCTCACAACGATTTGCTTTCATAACGATTCGTTAAGTATTCACAACGATTTGCTATCACATCGATTGATAAGTGAGAACAACGATTTGCTCTCGCAACGATTTACTCTCACATCGATTTGGTAGTGAGAACAACGATTTGCTCTCACAACGATTTGCTTTCATAACGATTCGTTAAGTATTCACAACAATTTGCTCTCACATCGATTTGATAAGTGAGAACAACAATTTGCTCTCACAACGATTTGCTTTCATAACGATTCGTTAAGTATTCACAACGATTTGCTCTCACATGATTTGATAAGTGAGAACATTGATTGCTTTCATAACGATTTGTTAAGTATTCACAACGATTTGCTATCCATCAATTGATAAGTGGGAACAACGATTGCTTTCATAACATTTGTTAAGTATTCACAACGATTTGCTCTCACATCGATTTGATAAGTGAGAACAACGATTTGCTTTCATAACGATTCGTTAAGTATGAACAACGATTTGCACACATCATTTTGTCTCTGACAACTTGCTCATAACGATTTGCTTATAGAGTCATAACGATTTGTCTATATAACGATTTGTATGTGCATCGACTTGCTTATAAGTGTACAACGATTTACATGGATAACGACTTATTTGCATAACGATTTCATAAGTCATGCAGGTAACGATTTCATGGAATATATCGATTTAATATTTGAACTCATTTTGAGTACATTGAAAAGTCAAAGTCTACGTATATCCTTCTGACAACCATGCATTTATTATGACTGAACATATCACTGCAGTGCATGCAAACGATATCTCTATGCTCATGCTATTCTGTAAACATCTTTTTAGAAGAACAGAATGGAACTTCTACTTCTGTATAAAATCAATCTAACATGACTGACAACAAGAGACAGCTTAGTGTCTATTGTTTAGCATTTAATTCATGCAGGTCTCTGACAGCGCATCTCAATACAATGTTGGATAGTACGGAAGATAACGAACTCATCGAAGATCCTCTCTCTTGTTGCGTGCATGGAAAGCTAAGGACTGGTGAACAAGAAGCTCTACAGAACCATACAGTCTAACGTAAACGAGAGCCTAGAGACAATGGTCATTTCAATGTTCGAATTTCAAATAGAAGATATATATATAAAGAAGACTGAAGCTCCAGAGAGTAGGAATCGGCAACAACGATCTTTAACAAGCTTTTCTGCGAGCTTCTGATAGAGCAAAGCCTCACTCCTCTGATTGTCTAGCTCTTAGCTCTCTGCGTTCATTGTGTTAGTCTTGAGAGCTTCTGGAAACTGAGTGTCCCTCACTGTAGATCTTTTCCTCTCAGTTTTAGCTTCAGATCCAGCATTGTTTAAGCTTGATCTAGGGGCTTGTTTTCATTTACACTTTTCTTGTGTTTGTTCCCTTCGAGTAGAAGGAAGACCTGGGGGTTTCTAGGGTGTGTGTTCCCTTCGAGTAGAGGGAAGACCTGGTGGTAGCCAGGGTGGTGTGTGTCCTCTTTGAGTTGTGAAGAGAAGACCAGCTGTGACTGGGTGTGTAAAGGTCCATAAGGGGGACTGTACCCTTAGGTAGTGAAAGCCTGAGTGTTGCTCAGGGACTGGACGTAGGACTCCTATGGAGAGGAGGTCCGAACCAGGATAATTCCCGTGTTGTCTGTGTGCTTGGTTTGCATTTACTATCTTTCTTTACTAACTCTATCACCATCGAAGTGTGTTCTGTGTGACTGTTTTGTGAACAGGTTTAAGGTACTCATTAATTTTAAAAATCCCATTCACCCCCCCTCTGGGCTTGCTAGCTGGGCAACAGTGGTATCAGAGCTAGTCTCTTCGATAAAGAAGAAGATCCAACGATGAAGAGAAAAGATCAAATGGCAGCCCAAGGTCACTCCGAAGGTCAGTCAGTCAACAGGCCACCACTGTTCGACGGAGAAGATTACACCTACTGGAAAACAAGAATGGAATACTTCCTACAAGGATTGATTTTCAAATATGGTCCATAGTGGAAGAAGGAGATCTAGTTGTTAAACAACAGAGACAACGGACAGAAGATGATAAAAGAAGATATCTCTCAACTGCAAAGCTAAGAGCATATTATGCTGTGCACTTAGCAAGAAAGAATTCAATAGAGTTTCAGCCTGAAAATCAGCGATGGAGATGTGGGAGAAGCTAAGAATCACATACGAAGGTACTGACAAAGTAAAAGAAACCAGAATAGACATTCTGGTGACACAGTACGAGAGGTTTCAGATGTAGTCAGAAGAAACTATTACACAGATGTTCAGCAGATTTACAGACATCACAACGGGTTAGCTGGATTAGGAAACAGCTATGACATGGGAGACATGGTAAGGAAAATCCTTAGATCCCTACCATCCTCTTGTACTCCCAGGTGACAGCAATAGAGGAAGCAAATGATTTGAAAAGAATGTCCTTAGAGAAACTCATTGGATCCCTTATGGCCCATGAGATTAACATGGAAAGGTTAGGGGAATCTTCTAGTAGAAAGAAGCACTCCAACGCACTCAAAGCTAAAGAAGACTTATAAGAAGAATTTTCAGACAAAATAATGAAAGCAATGAAGACGATGAAGAGAAGAAGAGATGTTATCAAGAAGGCTACAAAGAATACTAGCAAAGAAGAAAAAGTATCAGTCCAGTAGAAGATATTTCAAGAAAAATAAAGACTTTAAGAAGATAGAAGGAAAGGATCAAAAGAAAGTTGAGCTGTGACGACGATGGGAGAAGCTAAGAATCACATACGAAGATATGACAAAGTAAAAGAAACCAGAATAGACATTCTGGTGACACAGTACGAGAGGTTTCAGATGTAGTCAGAAGAAACTATTACACAAATGTTCAACAGATTTACAGACATCACCAATGGGTTAGCTGGATTAGGAAAAAGCTATGAGATGGGAGACATGGTAAGGAAAATCCTTAGATCCCTACCATCCTCTGTACTCCCAAGGTGACATCAATAGAGGAAGAAAATGATTTGAAAAGAATGTCCTTAGAGAAACTCATTGGATCCCTTATGGCCCATGAGATTAACATGGAAGGTTAGGAGAATCTTCTAGTAGAAAGAAGCACTCCAACACACTCAAAGCGAAAGAGACTTATAAGAAGAATTTCAAAAAATAATGAAAGCAATGAAGACGACGAAGACGAAGAAGCGATGTTATCAAGAAGGTACAAAGAATACTAGCAAAGAAGAAAAAGTATCAGTCCAGTAGAAGTATTTCAAGAAAAACAAAGAGTTAAGAAGATAGAAGGAAAGGATCAAAAGAAAGTTGAGCTGTGACGACCCAACCAGTAAACTGGCCCAACAATCGTGCTAGTTGGTAGACTTCCCAGAAAGGTCACCCATCCTGGGACTACTCCCAACTGAGCACGCTTAACTTCAGAGTTCTTTTCCTGCTCGAGCTCTGAGGTAGCTCCCACTATGTAGCACTTTGCGCCATTATGGCCTCAAGAGTGGCTCCTATAGCGTAGCACTTTGCCCTGTGTGGCACTTAGTTCCTGCACTTCCGGCTGGGCAAGGCTCTGATACCATTTGTGACGACCTAACCAGTAAACTGGCCCAACAACCGTGCTAGTTAGTAGACTTTCCAGAAAGGTCACCCATCCAGGGACTACTCCCAACTGAGCACG
Organism: Colocasia esculenta; assembly: GCA_014218235.1. Taxonomy (NCBI): domain Eukaryota; kingdom Viridiplantae; phylum Streptophyta; class Magnoliopsida; order Alismatales; family Araceae; genus Colocasia; species Colocasia esculenta. Next base: position 68,315,940 of record CM024763.1, on the reverse strand, counting down.
CTTAACTTCAGAGTTCTTTTCCTGCTCGAGCTCTGAAAAGACTAGTCCGAGTTGTTGGTAGTCTACTGATTTAGTACATTTAACATATTCTTATATGGGATGTTACATGAGCCTACATGCTATGAGTGTAAGAAGCCTGGACATATGAAAGCAGAATGTCCGAAGCTGAAGAAAAGTGAATTCAAAAGAAGGAAAGTTCAAGAAAACTAAGAAGATTCTAGAAGAAAGCCATGGCAGCGGCTTGGGACAACAGTAGTGACTCAGAAAATGAGTCAAGCTCAAGTAGTGAAGAAGAAGAAGTCAACTTGGCACTCATGGCCAACACTGAAGAAAAGGTAACATCAGACTCATCTTTCTCTTCCTGTAATGATTCAGATTTAGATAATTTGGAAGAAGCTTTTAACGAACTTTACAGAAAATATACAGAAGTATCTAAATTACTAAAAACTAGTAAGAAAAATGTTGCACGTCTAGAAAATACAAATTCAGATTTAAAATCAGAAAATGAACAAATGGAGAAACAAATCACTGAACTCAAGAGAAGAAATGAGTTGTTATGCGAAGATCTAAGAGATAAAATAAACAAATAATCAAACTAGAAAAACAAGAAAGTTCAGATGAAATGAAAATGGAAATTAAAAGACTAACAGAAGAAAATGAAAACTATCTAATACTTTAGAAAAATCACAAATGGGAAAAATTCTCTAATACTAAAAGGTGCTAGACGGTCAGGAAAGAAGAAACATGGAGTAGGTTATACACCCCCAGATAATGAAGACCCAACAGTATACCCTAAAACATATCCAACTCTAAAATTCATACCTGAAAGATGTAACATATAAATCAAACTTTAAATATGTTCCATATTAAAAGTAACTAGAACAACATGCTGTAGTCACTGCAACAAGCTGGGTCACACCAAATAACATGCACAACCAAATATAAAAGATGGATAATCAAAAAGAATAAGAACGACACTAACCAACTAGAATCCAAAAGAACTTGGGTACCTAAAACTTGATGTTTTCATTTCAGGGAAACCTTCGGCATCCAATGGTATTTGGATAGTGGATGCTCAAGGCATATGTCAGGAAACATAAGATTGTTTCCCATCTAGCTGAAGAAGGCACAGTCACCTATGTAGATAATGGAAAGGGGACTGTGATTGGCAGTGGTTCAGTAGGCAACAAGGGAAAAAACAGTCATTGAAGATGTTCCATGTGTCAAAGGTCTAAAGCACAACCTCATCAGCATCATCCAGTTATGTGATAAGGTACATTAGATAAAGTTCCAAGAATCCAAGTGCAGTATCATGAAAGATGGAGCAGTCATCTTTGAAGCCAACAGAGAAAGAACCTATACGTACTTTACCTAGAAGAATTAAAGGATCAGGATATCTCTCTAGCAGCAAGTAAGGAGCAGTCAACTGAGCTGTGGCACAGAACATTGGGCCACTACAGTTCGGATGGCATGAGAAAGCTGATCAAGAAAGCCTAGTGAAAGGTCTACCAAAGGTCAGCACAAGGATGGACGGTGTCTGTGGACCATGTGCAAACGGGAAACACACCAAGTCATCTTTCAAGTCAAAGACTATGGTAACAACCTCTAAACCCTTAGAACCCTTCATATGGATTTATTGGGCAATGAGGACCACAAGTCTTGGAGGAAGGAATTATGATTCGTTATAGTAGATGATTATTCAAGATTCACATGGGTTTCCTTTCTGGAACCAAGGATGATACGTTTGATAGTTTTGTGAGCTTCAGCAAAAAGGTTCAGAAGATAAGAAGTACTGCATTGTTGGAATTCGGTCAGATCATGGAGGAGAATTCCAGAATGAAAAGTTTGCCAAGTTCTATGATGACCAAGGAATTGAACATAATTTCTCAGCACAAGGACACCACAGTAGAATGGAGTTGCTGAGAGAAAGAACAGGACTTTATGGACATGGCAAGAACAATGTTATCAGAATATAATCTGCCAAGATACTTTTGGGCTGAAGCAGTCAACACAGCAAGCTACATCATAAATAGAGTAATGATCAGGCCAATTTTGAAGAAATCAGCATATGAGTTGTACAGGGAAAGAAGCCAAAACTCAGTCACTTCAGGACATTCGGATGTCTATGTTTAATCCACAACAACGGCAAAAGAGATATTGGTATGTTAGATGCCAAATCAGATGAAGGCATCTTCATGGGGTATGCTTCTAAACCTAAAGGTTATAGAGTATTTAATAAATGTATTTTATTAATTGAACAATCAGTACACATTATCTTTGATGAAACTAACCCTTCCTTGAGAAAGAAGTCGATAGTGACATTGATGAAACAGATGAGTTGCCCAAACATTAAAGAACACATCATTGAGGACAAGGAAGATCCACCTCTCGAGACCTGCAACAGGGATATCTCTCATGAAAATCATCCAAAGGAATGGAGATACAAGAAAGATCATCCACCTGAAAAATTATTGGTGATCCATTTGTAGGGGTAAGAACAAGAGGTAATGTAATCCCTTGTGATTATCTAGGTTTTGTTTCCCAAATAGAGCCTAGGACAGTCAATGAAGCTCTTACTGATGAATCTTGGATTTTAGCCATGCAAGATGAGCTGAATCAGTTCAAGAGAAACCATGTATGGTCCTTGTTCCTAGACCATCAAATCATCCAGTGATTGGCACCAAATGGGTGTTCAGAAATAAATGGGATGAAACTGGTGTGATCTTAAGAAACAAGGCCAGATTGGTAGCTCAAGGCTATTCCCAAGAGGAAGGCATAGATTTCGATGAAACCTATGCACCTGTAGCTAGACTTGAGGCTATTAGAATTCTACTTGCATATGCATATGCATTAGATTTGAAATTATTTCAAATAGATGTCAAATCTGCTTTTCTAAATGGCTTTATCAAGGAGGTAGTCTATGTAGAACAACCTCCGGGTTTTGATGATATTGAATTTTCGAATCATGTATTTAAATTACACAAGCTTTATATGGTTTAAAACAAGCACCTAGGGCTGGTATGAAAGGCTTAGCTCATTTTTATTGAATCATGACTTTACTAGGGGTCAAGTAGATAGTACATTGTTTATCAAATCTAAAGTCAACATATATTGCTTGTACAAATTTATGTGACGATATAATTTTGGTTCTACTGATGAATCTCTTTGCAAGTACTTTGAGAAGCTTATGCAGGGTGAATTGAGATGAGTATGATGGGGGAGCTCAACTACTTTCTTGGATTGCAAATCAAGCAAGGAAAAAATGTCACCCACATCTGTCAAGCCAAATACACCAAAGAACTCTTAAAGAAGTTTGGATTCGAAAATACCAAACCACTGTCAACCCCTATGAGCACATCAACAAGGATGGACAGTGACAAGGATGGTAAGAAAGTAGATCAAAAGATCTACAGAGGTATGATAGGCTCCCTACTTTATTTAACTGCCAGTAGACCTGATATATTGTTTAGCGTATGCATGTGTGCTAGGTATCAGGCAGATCCAAGAGAATCTCATTTAATTTCAGTTAAAAGAATCTTTACATATTTAACTATAACACCTGACTTAGGTCTTTGGTATCTAAAATCATGTCAAATCAATTTGGTAGGATACTCTGATGCTGACTATGCTGGATACAAAAAAATAGAAAAAGCACCAGTGGTTGTTGTCATTTCTTGCAGGATGTCTGATATCATGGTCCTCAAAGAAGCAAAATTCAGTAGCACTGTCTACAGCTGAAGCTGAGTACGTGGCTGCCGGAAGCTGCTGTACACAACTTGTGACGGACCGGGGTATTTATGCCCAATAAGGCTCCATATCCAGATCCGCCTCCCGCGAACGGACCGAAGTCTCGCAAGGATATCTCACACACGTGTCCAGTAAGAGTATAAAAGACAAACCACAAGAATATAAGACACAAGAAAGTACATGTGCTCATATCTGCTCAATTATTTGTACAATTGTCCCATTACATTAATACATGTCCAATTAAAACGTACAACTACCTGGGGCATACCCCGAGGGAGCACAAGCTGACACATAAATTAACTACTACACAACTGCTGGTGGTACAAGTCTGACACAACGCTGCTGCAAGCCAAACACACGGTAAGCCCTGCAAAGAACTGTAGGGGAGTGAGCCTTAACAAGTCACTGGCTCAGTAGGGGCTACCCAAGACAACACCGTAACCACAAACACCTCAACCCCAACGGGTCTCACTGGCAACATCAATAGCCAAACCATTTCATGCTCACATCATGACAATAAATAACAATTAACATACTCATGATAATAAACACAAAGTCCTCAGAAGGAAAGTAGGACTACAGGACTAACATAATATCATTAGTCAGCCTAACTACTAAAGTGCCTAAACCACAGTCTCACTGCCACACTGCTATAACAACTAGTTGTCTAAACTATAAGCCATACAGGCAGGTCACTGCCTAAGCTGCAAGCTTCACAAGCAAATCTCGAACACTTAAGTAACATGACTGCTAACAAAGAGCTGGTCCTTTATACTCCAAATCACATTACATCGAGAGCCACACATAAATGGTAGGACTGGCTACAGCTAGCTAGTCCATCACACACTAAATCCATAATCGGAACCATGCCCAAGAAAGGTAAAACTCAACAAGTGGAAGGTCTCACACAGCCTCCACGGAGCATAGCTCTACTAAACCACAATATGCTTAAGCCACAAGCCTCATTGGCAAAATACCCACAAAGGTACATAATTAATAATCACAAACTAATCCACAATAAAATATAAACGAAGATCTACTTAAAACAGTTAGGATACAACAAGTGCAGGTCAAACCACAAGACCTCCACAACACACGAGAGCCTGAAAGGTTGGTACACAATGTACCACCACAAAACTATAAAGTAACCCATGAAGGGAACATGTACCTGCTACTCTGAGGTACAACAACACAAACACCCGAACAAGGGTATAAGTAGGTGATAAACACCACACTGAACCACAATATATTATACTATCATTTAGGCACAACATTATAGGTAAAACCTCAACCGGCAAGTCACACAAACCACAACTCAGTCACAACTGTGCCAACACCAGGGCACACCTCAAACGAGTCAAACCTCGACCACGAGTCATAAACCACAAACTCACGACAAGTAGCAAAGCACGAGTCGGAAGGGAACGACGCCACCACACGGGAACGGACTACTGGCTAATCAGGCCAATATCCAACCCGGACAACACAACACAAGAACAACCTCTCAGCCTCGCAGTCACGGACGAAAGGTCCAACTGCCGCTCCACAAGGAAGAAGTCAAACAACTGTGGAGACCAACCAACACCACACCTGCAGACACACAGCTGCAGGCCCATGCCTGGCACCTCTAGAGTCTCTGGCCGGAGCACTCTAAAGTGAGGCACTGAAAAAAAGGACTAGCTGGGGACCAGTGACGTCTACTGGTGTCCGTACCCTCAACTACGAGCGTGCTACAAGCGACACAAGAACAAACTCTGGTAAGTCGTTGTCCCACTGTCGTCTTTCCTCAGCCGGACGTACAACTCAAACTCAGGAGGGAGGGTGTCCAGGAAGACGACACCAGACCTCGACGGTACAACACGAGTAACGGGACAAAAACCGAGCACAACAAACACACGTGCCTAGCTCACAAAGAACCTGGGGTACCCGACTAGAGAGGCATTCCGGAATAGGCGCCGGACCACCACACTCGCTAGCACAAACCACGATACTTACACATATAGCCTTTACTTATAATTCACAATATACAAGTGTTAGGATTAGCTTAACATCGGTCGTCATATGACCCCAAAGCTATCCCACACCAACACAGACCTGAACCACAAACTTGCCTATCATTGGTCATCTCATGACCACCGTGGTAACACACACCACTTACTTCATGAATCAATATAATATTATTCGAAAGACAACAACGAACCAAGGCTAGGTCGGTATGGACCTTCACTGCCCAAACACCACAAAGTCATGGCTAGGCTCACACAGGAACCTCACTGCCCAGTTACTACGACAAATCATATGAATTACATTACAACAAAATGTGTAGTATACACACACTCAAACCACGTAGACAACCGTGTATATTACACCCTGGATGGTGTACCACACATCTTCCACATAAACCACATGTCCAACACATGGACAACGCACTCCAAGAGTGCCACGGGTGCCAACGCACCACACATACATGTAAAGCAATTACGTACATCACACATCATACACGTAAAACATGCCCATTACATGAGCAGCATGCCCCAAGAGCATATCAAGTGTACTGGCTCACACCGGTCATCGCCATGCACACACAAACACACAATATTCATAACCAGAAAAGCTACGAAACCATACTGCATGAGTACATGCACAAGTTAGCGGCAACATCGACTGCCGCTTATAAGAAGTAGACGGCAAGCGATCTAGCCGTTTATATCCCGGCTGATGAGCTTGGCGACAAGCGATCTTGACGCCAAGTTCTCCGGCCTTAAACCATGCAGAAACCCTAATCCAACTCTACAGGTTTTTCAACCATTAAAACTACAAGAAAATGTACCGAAACGGTTCTTTAAACATGCATGAACCCAAAACAACCCAACACAGCATGCTACGTACATTAAATTACTCAAACCACCCATTACCCCTTCATGGTGCAATAAAATCTGAAAATACATTAAAAATGCTGATTCAAGTGGTTATGTCGTGTTTTAATGTTTCTAACAAGCTAACAGGGCTCGACCCCTACCTCAAAACATGCTCAAACCTCCCGCAATCTCCTGGTTCACATCGAACCCTCCGCGAGCTCCCACGGGAATTGCACCACGCCACGGCGTTTCCTCGCGCGATTCGTCACCGCCACACGTTCCACGGTCCTCCAAGCATCCTTCAGAACTTGTTGGAAGCTCTAGAAACACGGGGATGCGAAGCTAGGGCAAGGGGAAGAGAGAGGCAGGTGGGAAACCTGCTCTCGGGTGACCCTATAACCTGCAGAATTCTCAGGTTGGCGTCAACCCCTATGCCGCCAACAGCAACCGCCACCCTCAGCGTCCACATCCACTGCCGCCAAGTTCATGCAGTCAACGGCCACTAACCTGGACGCCAACCAGTCAACGACCACCCTGGCCGCCAACTCCTACTCAACTACAGCAGGTCCTATTTCATTTCGGGACCTAACCTGCGCCACACCACACACACACGCGTCTACACCACACTGGCTTACAACAGCCATCACAACCACAACACACACGATCCAAAAAGGATCCGAAAATAAGCGACGTTACACAACTCCTATGGATCAAGCAACAACTTGAGGATTATGGGCTACATATCAAGACAATTCCATTGTTATGCGACAATACCAGTGCCATAAATTTAACCAAGAATCCAGTCAAACATTCGAGACCAAAGCATATTGAGGTTAGATATCATTTCATTTGTGATCATGTAGCTAATGGCAACATAGATATTTCCTTTATTGATACCAATAATCAGTTAGCAGATATCTTTACAAAGGCCCTACCGGAAGAGAGATTTACTTCTCTTAGAAGGGATTAGGCATGTGTAAATTGTGAAAGAATTATCTGGTTAAAACTGAAATATTAATTCTCAGAATGTCTATTATTATTATTTTTAATTTGAGCAAAATTCCAACTATTGCCCCTCTATTTAAATATCTTGACTGTTCGGTATCTTATAAAAGTTTATTTCTATTGAACTGGTCATTCTGTCGTTTTCCGCCACTATGGCGTCTCCAGCTTCGAAAAGTTACTTTATTTTTATTACTTTTATATCGAAATCTGCATGGCAACGATTTGTCTCCCGCCTTCATCTCCTTCCTCCTGCATGAGGCGATAACCTAACGACTCCGGCATCGACTCTCCAAAAATTTCAAGCCTCCATCTCCTTCCCACAAAAAATCTCTTGAGGGTTACTGTTCCTTTCTTCATCTCAACCCTCTAGAAACTTTCCTCGTTCAAATCCATGGCTGCTTCTGGTGTTTCCAGCGGCATCGGGGGCTACAGGGCTGAGTTTCTTACAGAAGAGCAGCAAGAAAGATTCACCTCGGTGAAGATCAAGGTTTGTGGAAACAAAGCAGTGGACGTTGCAGATTTACAGAAAAATGAAATGGGTAGTGTGATTACAGCAATGAATGGATGAAATGGTCCAAGATTGCTACTCTATCAAAGGTAAGCTACCCGCATCTTGTGAAGGCCTTTTACGTATGCTTGAAGACTGAAGAAGATGGGTCCTTACATCATCTATCAAAGGTACTCAGATTAAGATCACTCATGGACTCTTGGAGTCCTTATTTGGAGTTTGCACATCCGGTCACAGAGGATACCACAATGTGGACCCCCAGGCAAAGGGGTAGGGATTGTGGTCCTGAGTTCAAGCTTAAGGATGGGAAGTTGGATATCACACAAATGAATGCCTTCAACCGTTTACTGCATTTTATTATCTGTCAATATTGGTCCTTAGGGTGCCACATTCTCAACTTGCCAGGGAGATTCAGACATGATGTACTGGACCATCCAGAATCAAGAAATAAATATGGCAGAAGTTATTTGGAAAGGATGAAGTTCGCATCTGCTCAGCTTGGGACAAGAAAAACAAGTTGAATGTGTCCCTACTATATGCACATCTACTCACCAAAGTTTTTCAACATTTTGGCATTAGTTGTCTGGTGAAGTGTTAGAAAAAATGGGAAAAGCTATCCGCAACAGAAATCTGAAGAAGAGTGGATTCTCTTTGGATAATGTTATTTGGACCAAAACTTCTGTGACTGAGGGTGAGATCATCATTGGTGAAGCCCAAGATGTCCAAGAAGAGCCAGCAACAGCAGCAGAATCAGTAGCCGCACCAGCACCAGTGGAAGAAGCAGTAGCAGCAGAAGTCAGAGTAGAAGAATCCTTGGATTCTAGCAGCTTAATTGAAGAAATTCCCTTTAAAAACATTGTGCCAGCTGCGGAAAACTCTGGGGCAGTCTATCCCACAACTGTTGTAGCATCTATTCTCAGAGATGTGCTAGAATCCATCCCTAGCACTCAGGGGGAGCCTGAGCAATCAAGTAAACCAGCAGCACAAGAAGTTGTGGCATCAGGCCACACTGATGAGATAGTTAGGGAGGAAGCTCCTAGTTAGGGGGAGCAGAAGTGACTCATGATGATATAGTCGTAGATGATGCTCCCATTCAGGAGGAGCAAGGAGTTGATGAGCAAACAGCTCCTCAGGGGGAGGTCACTGGAAGTGTTCCTTAATTAATGAAGAGCATGATAGTTTCGTGGAGCCCAGTGAAAGGCCAAGTGGCAAAAGGAAAAGAATTGCACATAGAGGTCTAAGAAGAATCAGCTGAGGGTTAATCTGAAGCCCATTGTTAAAAGACTGAATGAGCAAAGTGCAGCTTTTTCTTCTATTCAATCTGATATTCAGTCTATATCAGTAACCAAGCTCAGCAGCTAACGAGATTGGAGCCTTGTCCACTGAGGTACACAGCTTAAGAGATGATTTTAAAATGTTCAAGAAATTATGCAGATGGATGAAAGGTGAGTTCGACAGTGTCAAGGAGCTTATCTCTTCAAGGGAGCAATCCACCTCTGCCCCTCCAGCTCACTCACCTGCTGAACCGGTTAGCAGTGCAGGGCCATCAGGGCCAAGGTCAGCAGAAGGAAATGCAGGGCCATCAGGGCCAAGGCCAGCAGAAGAAGTGCAGGGCCTCCAGGGCCATTGATCTCTGAGGATGTGTCCCCAAGAGAAGAAGAGCTGCAGCTGACCCCAGGCCATGAGTCTTCATCTCTTGCACACCCAGCCCTCCTTCACCACCCTCTACATCCACAGCACCTCAAGCACCCATCACCTTCAAACAACCCAGCCTCGCACCATCACTTCCCCGCTCCTTTTCCATCTCAATCCACCTCTCCTCCTACCTCCTCTACATCCATTCCACCACCTACTTTCATTTCTGAAGACCCTCCAGCCTCAGCATCTGCTGGAGCCTCCTCTTCCTCTGTTCCTTCTTTAGATGGACCACTCATCTCACCTTCTTCTACTCATCAAACATTCTCCATCCTCCTACTCCTCCTTCCTTTGTCACCTTCATTCCTGAAGGTGTTCAACTCGAAGGTCTATTCTATAAAAATTCAAGGATGAGTTGGAAATCTCCACCATCTAGTCTGTTCTGTCAGTTGCCTCTCATCTCCACAGGACTGACTCCTCTAGTCCTGTCTCTAAAAAGAGGAAACTCTTCACTGCTCTTGCTCTTCCCCCCGACCTAAATTTCCTCCTCTTTGGTTTTCCCTCACTATTAAACGGAGGAGGAAACCACTCTATCGAGAATATCTTCAAAATGTATTCTGCCACCATTTTTGGTGTTCCATTTCTGAATCTAACTAATCACTTAAATGTTGTCCTTCCCTATAACCACTTCTAAAGCTGATCATCCAAAATCTTCAAAATGGCTGAATGCAAATCTGAAGATCAGTGGGCCAAAAGGCACTCAGCTCTCTATAGGAAATATCTTCTTGCAAAGTCTGAAAGGTTTCCCCCAGAGAGACCTCTCCTCACTCTCTTGAGTGGTTTGTCATTCATCACAAATCCCTCTGGCCCCTTTCATTCAAAAGGAAGTGAAGCTCATCAAGTACTTTTAGTTATTCAATGTACTGGTATCTCACAAGTTACATGAAGTCCAGTGGGGTCAGTCCAGGGAGTAGTTTCTTCATTAAAATTGAAAATCCGTCAACTGCTCTTTCAAAGTGGATTTTGCCACCCTACAAATTCCAGACTCTGTATTCCTTCCTAAGCTGCATTCCTTGGTCATGGACTCCTCAGTAGGTCCTGTTATCTTTGAGTGATTCGCTCATCATGGGAAGGATATCAACTAACAGGGTCGACTTCCATCCTTTCCAAGGTTTGTCTTAAAGAGAATTTCATGTAGGCCATATTTCCTCTGAAGTCCTTGCTCCTCTACTGTCAGAATGTGAAAGGCTTTCTCCCACACTGGGAAAAAGCACTATAATCAGTCAGCTCTTCAATTGGAAGCCTTGAACAGCTCCTTATTTAAGGCCGGCAAGCCTACTCTCACAGCTGAAGCATTCTTGGACCTGAATTCTATCAATTTAGTTCAGGACTCTTATCTTCAGTGGGTTGAGCGGTACAAGCTGTTTGTGGCATTGAAGCAACATCTTTTGCAGAATAAGTTATTCTATCCTATCAAGATCAACCATTTCTTCGGTCGCTAGTTTTGGTTCATTTAGTACCTACAAACTTTCCCTTGGCACCGATGAATATGGCAATTTTCTGAGTATTCAGCGGCAGCTTCATATTCAAAGGATGTTGCCTGACATGGGCCCATCTTACGTTTGTCACGTCCGAGAGTTACGCAGTGGATATAAATTATTCGGAAATATAATTCGAGTCGATATCCCGAGAAAGGAACAGTCGGCAAATAAGCCTCTAGCAGCACGCTTTAAGTGTATAACAACACAACATCATCATAGGGCCCAAATATTGATCTCAACTAACCTTTTATTCATATCTCAACTCATTGTATTCCAAATGGAAACTATTACAGGACTAAGACTCAAAAGAAAGAGAAATTACATTTATTCCTCACTTCCTACTACATGAGTCTAACACTCAACGCAAACTACTATAACTAGACTCATAGTTGGAACGCTCTTCACTCAGACGCATTCCCATCCTCGACTTGCTCTTCCTCTTGAACTTCATAGTCACCTAGAATGGGTAAAAGTAGGGGAATGAGCAAACTAGCCCAGTAGGATTTATATCTCAATGTGCGGGCAATGATATAAGTGATTAACAATTTAGAACTAGGTAAGCACGATGAATGTCATGATATGCATGATGAATAAAACTCATTAAATCATGATAGATGAAACAAGCTAGATAGAGATTTCATGATAGAACAAGAACTAGAACGATAAACGAGATGAAACTAGCAATAGATCACTTTCTAGGAGCACGCAAGATTTCACTTGATGTCAATAGCTTTCACGAACGCAAGATATCACTAATTGCAATAATGCAGGATGGCCATATGACGCAAGCAAGCAAACAACACGAGCACGATCATGTACACTAATCAGGCACGTAGACACTAATGTACACTAAGAAAAGATCCATCAAGAATGTACACTAGGACACGTGTATGTGGTTATTGTATCTATCATTCAACACGCACGCACGACTCCCAGCGCAGATGCAACGCCAGTAATCATTATATCCCATGGTTAACAGTATATTTATGACTCTCCGTCATTGGTGCTAGACTGGAGCCCTTGGACACTCTCTGTGCCCGGTCAGCATCTCACTTTAATTTTAAATGTAGATACCCACAATCATTAATAATGGCCAATGAGGTTTCAATAAGTAAGCATGTGTAATGTCATGTTCATGATGATGATGAGAACTAGTAATAGTAATTGAACATGATTTCATGATAACAATGGTCAAGAGATAAATTCGGCAGCATAACGGTACGATTTATAATTAGTTCAATCTTTACATTAATGGCTTTAGTCTAGATTGTAAATCACACTCACGAGAACAAGCGAGAGAGGAAGTAACGCTATCTCCAGGGAACTTCAATGGTACAACCAACTCGTCGGCCATGTGGGATCCATGGTCAGAGGAGATTTACGGAGGCCTTGGAGAAAACGTCGCTAGTCTACCAATTCAGAATGACTGGTAGAGAGTTTCCAATTTTCCAAGAAAGGGCTGCCTAGACGTGTAAGTGGTAGTTGATGTACGCAGGTCTCAATCCAAACCACTGGTTTTAAACTCGCAGAAAACACTTAACATGATGGCATGACATGAAACTATGCACTTTAACTAATCGGGTTTGCAGATTTTAATATAAAAATTATCATTTTAAACATGGTAGAATAATAGGAAGATTAAATCACGAGTTGCATGAATGGATCATATCATTAAGGAGCAATTAGAAAAATTCATGTAATTAAAATGTTTAAATGGGTAAACACTTTTAAGCCATTAAAATAACAATCATGCAATGATCAGACCTAAGACATGTGAATTACACGCTAAATATCAATTTAAACAGACATCGGGTATAGCGGTTAGATTTGCAAGAAAATCAGTGGAGTTTCATGCAAAATCCTGAGGTCCCGACGGACCCTTGTACGGGTCACGACGGGGTCAGATCAGAATGTGACAGTGCCTTGTAAGATCGTGACAGGCTTGTCTGATCAGGCAGGCAGTTCGCGACAGGTTCATATGAAGAAGGCGACATGGCTGTCAGACGCGGAGGTCAGGTCGCGACGGCACTTCTGTCGCGACCAGATCACGACAAAATTCTGTCGTGATCTGCCTGAGAATGCGGCCTATCGAGCTGTCGCGTTCTCAGGTCCTCGGCCTGCGTCCGACAGAGAAAGGATAGTGCTTTCGATTGCGAACCAAAACTTTCTCTATTTTGACACAGGGTTGTTCTAAAATTAAGAATAAATTGTATAGTCATGAAAAATCACGAAACTAGTTTTAAACCACCCTAGACATGCAAGGGTGCCTCCAGTAAATCAGAATTAGACAACAATTATGGTTTCAAAAGGCTTTAATCAAGTCAAACACAACGTAAAAGCCAAGTGCAACCCGAAAAATATAGTATCCGGTTAGTGACCCTCTTACCATGCTTATAACTCTCTAACTAATAGCATTTAGACAAAACGTTCAACATAAGACATGACGAGGATAACTAGTAGAAAAATTTTCATGTTGTGGGTTTGCTCTAATTCGGTCTTGAATCGCAACATATAAAGAACAGGAAAAGCCCTAACAGTGCGCAAGTTGGGGAAAATGCTCATAACTCAAAATCTACTCATTGGAATTCGATGAAACCAGTGGGGAACGAACGTTAACTTGATGCTCTACACATTTGTATAGGATATGTAATGTTTGGCCCAGAAAACCTACCTTTTGGGTTGATGAAGTCTCATTCTTACAGAAAACCCATGTTCAGACCACTGTTTGAAGAACGCTTATACTCCGTGCATACTACATGGAATTTGGGCATTCCACTTGGGTTAGAATGTGACTTGACCCTATTTCCAAGGGTATAGGCCTTGCAACGTTTGGTTTAGGTTTGGCCTACCTTTGATCGACTTCAGTGGACGGTTTGTGCAGGTCGCAGCAGACGAATGGGGAAGAAGATGTCCTTCTTGTGGTCGACCACAGCTCCCCAGCCACCAAGAACTCCTCCACACGACCCCAGCAAGTTGTAAACTCGTCCCTAGGGTTGGGTGTAGAGTATTTAAGCAACCAAGGTATTTAGGAATCCTATTGTAACTAGGAAAGAAGGGTTGCGGGATTGGCTTGTGTCTTTCCTAATTTGAAGATCTCTCCCTCCATTAGAGAGTTGGCCATCAAGCAACCTCCATGGTGGGTAGGCACGAATTTGGGTTGCCAAGTGCATGATTGCCTCCGAATTAAACCCTAATTACCACTTTCCAATTTCAGCTTATTTATGGTTACGAATTTCCATGTATTTCTTGCTTCATTTGATTTTTGGGCCATATGTGGTCTATTGGCCCAATTATGATATTGGGTCATAATATATAATGTTGAAAGTCTATCCACATTTTTATTTATTTTTTGGTTGCGTCATATTTCCGTGTTAACGGTCTTCCGACTTGTTTCATAATTTGGATAATCGGTCACAATAACTCTTAAACCTAGCCCAAATGATTTTTATTGACCCAAATTATTGATGGGTCATTAGAGGATATTGTTTGAAGTCCGTATATGATTTTTATTTAATTTTATGACTCATCCAAGTATGTGTGATAATAATTTTTCGACTTATTCATGAATTACGATAATAAGTCACAAACACTTTAAACATGGCTAATCCAATTTTTCTTGGCACAAATTTCTTTGTGTAAACATTTAGTAATAATGTTAGGGTTGATTTATAATTTTTACGGAATTTTTGATATGTTTAGAACATACGATGATGATACGTATGTTTAAATACTCTCGTATTATGGAAATTATTTATTTCTATTTATTTGAATTTTTTATGTAATTAAAATTTCCGGGGTGCTACACCCTCCCCCACTTAAGAGAATTTGGTCCCCAAATTCATAGATCATTAACTGCCTTTTGATAATTATGACCCTTGAGGTCGTTTCAGATTTAATTCCACTAACGTGTTTCCGCATCGTGGATGCTAGTCCATCATCTACACATATAGCCACCGTATTATCAATTTGGTTCCTTCCACTCCTGCTTTCTTTCATGGTTGACATAACTCCATCTTAATCCTACAGATTAACTATGGTATAATTACTAGATTATTCCTAATCTCTCCTTAATGATCTCCCCCACTTAGAAATGTACTAATAAGAAAAACATCATAAGATAGTCTAGGGGTTTAACAATCATAACTCCTTCCGGAAGCTCCACTTACGTCATTGCATTCACCTGTCCCTGACGCTTTACCACTCCTTGGCTTCCAGCTTGGTCTTTTAGCATGGGACAGTTCGGTATACGATGTTCATGACTCCCACATCGCAAGCAAGCCCCGGCCTTCTTCCAGCACTTGTCCGCTTGGTGCCCAGGCTTGTTGCAAAATTTACAATACTCCACCGTCATTGTTTCTTCTACTTTGATTTTTTTCTCATGTCATAGTCCTTCCCAGTGGTTGGCCTTTTGTTGTTGTTATTGGGGAAGTTCCTATTGTATCGACTGCTCCCCTTTTTGTAAAGGTCGGCTTTGAGATGTCCTTTCCCCTCATGCCTTCCACCTTAGCCATAGTATCTTCTACCAGTTGAGCTCTTTGGACTATCTCAGTGTAGGTTTGGATATTGTGTGGTCCGAGCTTTTCAATGAACATGGGCCTGAGCCCATCCATGAAACGGTTAGCCTTTAATCTTTCAGTTCTCACCAGGTGTGGGGCATACACAGCCAACGCGCGAATGAGCCTCATACTCAGCCACGGACATTCCTTTCTGTTTTAGTGCAGCAAACTCCGCTGCCTTCTTCTCCTTCACCTTTCAAAGAAATATTTCCCGGGATATCTCCAGGAATCCAGCCCACTACAGTTCGCCAACATTAGGCAGGGGCCGATGTGGCCTTCCACCATGCTCGGGCATCCTTAGTGAATTGAAAAGTGGCCACTACCACCTTCTCCCTGTTCGTGCATTGCATGACTTGGAAAATCCTTTCTATCTCCTCCTTCCAGTTTTCTGCCTCGTCCGGAGCAGGGATCCAGAGAAGCGAGGGGGGTTCAAACTCCTAAAGTTGCGGTGTAAATCACCCACTCCATTCCTAGCAGCAGCAGCAGCAGCCTGATTTCTAGCCTGAACAACATTTTGTAAAGCCTGAGTCAATCTAGCCATGGTTTCTTGCATAGCTTGCCACTGGTTGCGAGCCATTGCAGTTGAGTAAGAGTTATGAAGTTTCGTGAGAAAAGGATAGAAACCAATTAATGTCTCTAGATATATTACAGAGTCAATGGTAAGGATTGTTTTGTTCATTCTAACATATTCCAAGTCTCTACCCATTCTCACCAGGTACTATATTAATTTCCATGACCTAGGTTCCATAGGTATTTCCTAATCCTGAGACTATATCCTATTTGGTATTCCTAGGCTCTCATACCACTAAACTGTCACGTCCAGAGAGTTACGTAGTGGATATAATTATTCGGAAATATATTCGAGTCGATATCCCGAGGCGTGACAGTCGGCAAATAAGCCTAGCTAGTACACTTTAAGTGTATAACAACACAACATCATCATAGGGCCCAATATTGATCTCAACTAACCTTTTATTCATAATCTCAACTCATTGTATTCCAAATGGAAACTATTACAGGCCTAATACTTAATTAAAAAGAGAAATTACATTTATTCCTCACTTCCTAGTACATGAGTCCAACACTCAAAGCAAACTACTATTAACTAGACTCATAGTTGGAACGCTCTTCACTCGGACGCATTCCCCATTCTCGACTTGCTCTTCTTCTTGAACTTCATAGTCACCTAGATTGGGTAAAGTAGGGGAATGAGCAAACTAGCCCAGTAGGATTTATCTCAATGTGCGGGCAATGATATAAGTGATTAACATTTAGAACTAGGTAGCATGATGAATGTCATGATAAGCATATACGAATAAAACTCATTAAATCATGATAGATGAAACAGCTAGATAGAGATATCGATAGAAATAAGAACTAGAACGATATAACGAGATGAAACTAGCAATAGATCACTTTCTAGGAGCACGCAAGATTTCACTTGATGTCAATAGCTTTCACGAATGCAAGATATCACTAATTGAAATTAATGCAGGATGGCCATATGACTCAAGCAAGCAAACACGCACGAGCACGATCATGTACACTAATCAGGCACGTAGACACTAATGTACACTAAAAAGATCCATCAAGAATGTACACTAGGACACGTGTATGTGGTTATTGTATCTATCATTCAACACGCACGCACGACTCCCAGCGCAGATGCAACGCCAGTAATCATTATACCCCATGGTTAATAGTATATTTATGACTCTCCATCATTGGGGCTAGACTGGAGCCCTTGGACACTCGCCGTGCCCGGTCAGCATCTCACTTACTAATTTTAAATGTAGATACCCACAATCATTAATAATGGCCAATGAGAGTTTCAATAAGTAAGCATGTGTAATGTCATGTTCATGATGATGATGAGAACTAGTAATAAGTAATTGAACATGATTCATGATAACAATGGTCAAGAGATAATTCGGCAGCATAACAGTATGATTTATAATTTAGTTCAATCTTTACATTAATGGCTTTAGTCTAGATTGTAAATCACACTCACGAGACAAGGCGAGAGAGGAAGTGCACGCTATCTCCAGGGAACTTCAATGGTACAAACCAACTCGTCGGCCATGTGGGAATCCATGTCAGAGAATTTACGGAGGCCAGGAGAAAAGGTCGCTAGTCTACCGATTCGGAATGACTGGTAGAGAGTTTCCAATTTTCCAAGAAAGGGCTGCCTAGACGTGTAAGTGTGTAGTGATATACACTGGTCTCAATCCAAAAACCACCGGTTTTAAACTCGCGGAAACACTAAACATGATGTCATGACATGAACTATGCACTTTAACTAATCGGGTTTGCAAGATTTTAATATAACAATTATCATTTTAAACATGGTAGAAGAATAGGAATATTAAATCACGAGTTGCTTGAATGGATCATATCATTTAAGGAGCAATTAGAATAACTTCTGTAATTAAACTTTTAAATGGGTTAACCACTTTTAAGCCATTAAAATAACCATCATGCAATGATCAGACCAACACCGTGAATTACACGCTAAATATCATATTTAAACAGACATCGGTATAGTTGTTAGATTTGCAAGAAAATCAGTGGAGTTTCATGCAAATTCTGAGGTCGGGACGGACCCTTGTACGGGTCGCGATGGGGTCAGATCAGAACATGATAGTGCCTTGTAAGGATCGCGACGGGCTTGTCTGATCAGGCAAGCAGTTCGCGACGGGTTTCATATAAAGAAGGCGACATGGCTGTCAGACCCAGAGGTCAGGTCACGATGACGGTTCTGTCGCGACCAGATCACTACGGAATTCTTGTCGCGATCTGCCTAAGAACGCAGCCTATCGAGCTGTCACGTTCTCAGGTCCCCGGCCTGCGTCCGACGCAGAAAGGACAGTGCTTTGGATTATGGCCAAACTTTCCATGTTTCGACACAAGGTTGTTCTAAAATTAAGACAATTGTACAGTGCATGAAAAATCATGAAACTAGTTTTAAACCACCCTAGACATGCAATGGTGCTTCCAGTAACTCGAATTAGACAACAATGATAGTTTCAACAGGCTTTAATCAAGTCAAACACAATGTAAAAGCCAAGTGCAACCTGAAAACATAGTATCCTGTAGTGACCCTCTTGCCATGCTTATAACTCTCTAACTAATGACATTTTAGATAAACTGTTCAACACAAGACATGACAAGGACCTAGTAGAAAAATGTTCATGTTGTGGGTTGGCTATAATTTGGTCTTGAATCGCATGCAACTATAAAGAACGGGAAAAGCCCTAACAATGCGCGACTTGGGGAAAACGCTCATAACTCAAAAGCTACTCATTGGATTCAATGAAACCAGTGGGGAACAAAAGTTAACTTGATGCTCTACACATTGTTTTAGGATATGCTAACATTTGGCCCGAGAAAACCAACCTTTTTGGGTGATGAAGTCTCATTTTTCCAGAAACCCCATGTTCCGATCACTGTTTGAAGAATGCTTATCTCCGTGTATCTGCATGGAATTTGGCATTCCCCTTGGGTTAGAACGTAGACTTGACCCTCTTTCTAAGTATAGCCTTACAAGTTTGGTCTAGGTTTGGCTACCTTTGATCGACTTCAAGTGGACAGTTTGTGCAGGTCGCAGCAGACGAACGGGGGAAGTAGATGTCCTTCTTCTGACGATCCCACAGCTCCCCGGCCCCCAAGAACTCCTCACACGACCCCAGCAAGTTGTAAACTCATCCCTAGGGTTTGGGTGAAGAGTATTTAAGCAACCAAGGTATTTAGGAATCCTATTGTAACTAGGAGGGAGGGTTGCGGGATTGGCTTGTGTCTTTCCATAATTTGAAGATCTCTCCCTCCATTAGAGAGTCTTGGCCATCAAGCAACCTCCATGGGTGGGTAGGCATGAATTTGGGTTCCAGAGTGCAATGATTGCCTCCAATAAATCCTAATTACCACTTTCAATTTTAGCTTATTTATGGTTCGAGAATTCCATGCATTTTCTTGCTTCATTTGATTTTTTGGGCATATGTGGTCCATTGGCCCAATTATGATATTGGGTCATTAATATATAATTTGAAAGTCTCTCCAATATTTTTATTTAATTTTTTGGTTGCGTCGTATTTCCGTGTTAACGTTTTCCGACTTGTTTCCTAATTTGGATAATCGGTCACATAACTCTTAAACCTGGCCCAAATGATTTTATTGACCCAATTTCCTAATGGTTCATTAAAGATATAATTTGATGTCCGATATGATTTTTTATTAATTTTCTGACTAATCCAAGTATGTGTGATAATGATGTTTCGACTTATTCAGAATTACGATAATAAGTCGTGAAACACTTTAAACTTGGGCAAATCCAATTTTTCTTGGCACACTTTACACATCAAAAGCTCAAACAACTCAATCAAAAATTCAAATAAAAATATGAAAAACAAGAAAAAGTCTAAAGAAATCAGTTTTAAGAACCTTGGACCTCCAAGAAAGCATTTCAAGATGATTGGATCAATCCTTGGAGCCATGGTATGACAACCCTTGTTGGTATCATCCTCAATTCTCTCATCCAAACCTTTGGATGTACCAACAAATCCATGGTTTCCACCTCCTCATCTGAACTCCTATACTCAAATGAAAACTCCCCTCCCACTAAAAACAAAATGTTGGTGATTTCATTCCTAAGAAAAAGAACAAACAGAAAAAGACTGAAAACACCAATTTAACAAAACAAAATAAAAAACAAGTCAAATTTGGTGAGAAAAGATTTACTAACAATGTTCAAACATTCTGATGGTCCCACTCTGTTTGGGTACAAAATCTTCTCTCCACTGATCTTGTTGCAGGAAGGTCGTGCACCCAACACCAATGTGTGGTTTCTTGACAGTGGGTGTTCACGACACATGACGGGAGACAGAGCCAAATTCTCATTCCTGCTTGAAAAGGAGGAGGGTCAGTGACTTTTGGAGGTAAAAATAAAGGAAAGATCTTAGGATCTGGTAAGGTTGGTCATACTTCCTCAAACTCTGTAGATAATGTTTACTAGTTGATGGTCTTGATTATAATCTGCTCAGTATCAGCCAACTATGTGACAAAGGTCACAAAGTTGTGTTTGAATCTGATTTCTGTAAGATAATTGACTCATCAACTGATAAAATCAAATTCTTTGGAAAAGGGAAAACAATGTCTACATGATCAACCTAAATAAAAACTTTTCTGAAAATCTTTGCTTTGTTGCAAATAAGATGAAATTGCATGGACTTGGCACAAAAGACTTGGCCATGCAAGTTTCAGAACAATGAATAAGTTGTTAAGATTGAATTTGGTTAAGGGGCTTCCTGAATCCTTCTCTAATGTTGAAAATCAAGTTTGTGGGATCTGTTCTAAAGAAAACAAACAAGAAAATCCTTTAAAAACTTCAATGAGGTACTCACATCTAGCCACTAGAATTACTTCACATGGACCTTTTTGGCCCTACAGATTCTAAGTCTAAGTGGCAAAAGATATGGGTTTGTAATCATTGATGATTTTACTAGATTTACTTGGGTTATTTTTCTGTCCCACAAAAGTGATACTTGTCTTGAATTCAGGAACTTCTGTACCACTGTCTTAACAACTTATCCATATAAAATCAAAATATTTTGACTGATCATGGGGGTGAATTTGAGAACACATCTTTTTCTGATTTTTGTGCTGAATTTCAAATATTCCACAAGTTTTCTTCACCAAGAACTCCAGAACAAAATGGAGTTGTGGAAAGAAAGAACAGAACTCTTGTGGAAATGGCTAGAACCATGCTACTTGAGAGTAACTTGCCCAAATCCTTCTGGCTGAAGCTGTGAACACAGCCAATCACATACTCAATAGAGCATTGGTCAGACCAAAAATCAAGAAAACCCCCTATGAATTATTGAAAAACAAAAAGCCAATTGTTTCCTATTTTAAAATCTTTGGGTGCAAATGTTATGTACACAACAACAACAAAGAAAACCTTGACAAATTTGATGCTAAAAGTCAGGAAGCTATCTTCCTTGGCTATTCTGAGGTGTCAAGGGCTTTCAAAGTGTACATTCTTAAACCAAACTGTTGAAGAATCACCACATGTTATCTTTGATGAAATTCCTTTTCAACTAACAATTCTAAATCTTGCAGGGAAGACAAGACACTGAAGAGGATGAATTTATTGTGGACTCTTCACCAACTGTTGAGGAGTTTGAAAACATTGAAGAGAACCTGAACACACCATCTCCAAGTGGCTCAGGTAACATTGTCCCAGAAGTGGGTACTTCTGAACAGGTAATTTCTGAACATAGGTTTTTAAAGATCACCCATTAGATAATGTGGTTGGCAACTTGCATGATAGAGTTAGGACTAGATCATCTTTCTTGCATGATATTGAAGAAGACCCACTAGCTCTAATTTCCCAAATTGAACCAAAGTCAATTGATGAAGCCTTATCAAATTCTGATTGGATTAATGCCATGCATGATGAACTTCATCAATTTGAAAGAAATCAAGTATGGGAATTAGTACCTAGACCTAGTGACCAAACAGTCATTGGCACTAGATGGGTTTTCAGAAACAAATTGAATGAATCTGGTCAGGTAATTAGAAATAAAGCTAGGCTAGTTGCAAAGGGGTACAATCAAGAGTTTGGAATTGATTTTGAAGAATCATATGCCCTGTAGCTAGACTAGAAGCAGTTAGAATTTTTCTTGCTTTTGCATCCTCCATGAATTTCAAAGTTTATCAAATGGATGTCAAAAGTGCATTTTTAAATGGCTATATTAAGGAAAATGTTTTTGTTGAACAACCTCCTGGATTCGAAAATGAAAAATATCCTAACCATGTTTTCAAGCTCAATAAGGCTCTCTATGGTCTTAAGCAAGCTCCAAGAGCTTGGTATGACCGTTTGAGTACCTTTTTGCTTGAGAAAGGATACTCCAGAGGAACTGTTGATCAAACTTTGTTCACAAAAAAGTAAAAAATCAAATACTTGTGGTCCAAATTTATGTTGATGACATAATTTTGGCTCCACCAATAAAGGCCTATGCACTGAATTTTCAAATCAAATGAAGAATGAATTTGAAATGAGTTTAATGGAGATTTAACATTCTTCTTGGGATTGCAGGTGAACCAAACATCTGAAGGGATCTTCATCATCAGTCAAGCCAAGTATGTCAAGGAACTTCTCAAAGGTTTGACTTTCAGACCCTCAAGCATTCAAGCACACCTATTGCCATAAATGCTAAGCTAGAAGAAGACTCAAATGGTAAGTCAGTAGACCAAAAGACCTACAGAGGTATGATTGGTTCTCTACTTTATCTTACAACTTCTAGACCTGATATTCAATTTAGTGTGTGTTTGTGTGCTAGATTTCAGTCTAATCCTAAAGAAAGTCACATGTTAGCTGTTAAAAGAATTTTCAAATATCTTGTTGGAACATGTGATTTAGGAATTTGGTATCCTGCTAATTGCAAGCTAGATTTGATTGCCTATTGTGATGCTGACTATGCTGGGTGTAAATTAGATAGAAAAAGCACAAGTGGCTTGTGTTTATTCCTAGGTGGGTGCCTTATTTCTTGGGCTTCCAAGAAGCAACATTCAGTTGCTCTGTCAACTGCAGAGGCTGAGTATGTTGCTGCTGGTAGGTGTGGAACCCAAATTCTTTGGGTGAAACATCAACTTCTCGATTACAACCAAGATCTAGGTTGTGTACCCATTCTTTGTGATAATACAAGTGCAATAAATCTGTCTAAAAACCCCATTCAGCATTCTAGAACCAAGCATATTGAATTAGGCATCATTTCTTGAGAGATGAGGTTGCAAAGAAGTCCTTTGAACTCCATTTCATTGAAACTGAAAACAAGTTGCAGACATTTTCACCAACCCCTTCCTGAAAATAGGTTTTCATCCTTGAGGAGAGAACTTGGTCTTTGTAAATGTCCACATTCATGATCTCTCTTTAGGTTTGGGTTGAGTGTTATGCATTGTCTAAGGGGGAGTTCTTTTCATATCATAACCCTTTGCTTCCTTCAGTCATACTGTCCATATCTCTCAATCCACTTCCATTTCCCTTTGGACAATAAATTCTTCAACTCTTATTGTGTTGAAATTTCTTGGTATATCAAATGGTGACTTGGAGAAGGACAGTCATGCTTGTCTGGACACTTTCACTATGCGAGAGTATATGTCTCCGCCAAGTACTAAGAAATGAATATGCAATTGTTGAGGGGGAGCTTTTATTGTTTAAAGAGAATCTTTCTTGATTTCATAATCTTGCATATCTTTATTTTGATAGAAAATGATTGAAATCATCATCTCAGGGGGAGCTAGAAAATTCACAAGTCATGACTTTTGCAAAATTCATAACTTTTCTTGCATTTCATCAATTTCCTGAATGATGTCATCATTCAGATGTCTAGAGTCTCCAAATGATCCTTTGAGTGATCTATCATATTTTTTTTATCAACTGTCAACTATATTTTTCAACCCACAGAAACTCAGAAATCTTCCAAGATTGAAAACAAATTGTGTCTTGAAATTAAAACATCTCTTTGTTTGCAACTGATGTTGGATAAAATTGATTTCTATCTTACAAAACTCTTAAAATTTTGAAAATTCAACAGAGCAATGACATTTGAGCTGAGAAACTGCACACCTTCACATGAATGAAGTGCCATGCATGTCATGAGGCACTAATGTTATCTCTGTTCAAAGGGGATAAAAATTCAAAAATGAATTCAAAATACAGCAAAAATGTGCTATACTTCTTCATGATGACTGAGTAACTGGAAATATTGGCGTCTACAAAACGTATATTTTCATGTCAAAAGGTCATCATTTACCCCTTTGAGACTTAATAATGAATAAATCTTAAGTATCCAGGGACTATGGTGTGTAAAAAGCACTAGTACTTGAGTGAAAAAGATTTATATCATTTGATAGTCTGTTAAAAAGACAAAAATATGTGTTGATGGAGTTTTGTTTAGAAAAGAATCATTTTCATTCATCATCAAGTTGTTCTTTAAGATTATGTTTTATTTTCAAACCAATTGTATTTAGTCTAGAGGATATCTTTATTTCTTTAACGTTGAGAAATATGGTAGATGATAGTTGATTGTTAGATATAATATATCCCTCAAATCATCATTTCATTGACTCAAGTGTTTGAATGCTCATATCCTATTGGAAATTGTTTAAAACTTGAATTGTGGTGAATTTTTTGCAAAATATAACAAATGAATTTTTAAGTCTCTTAAACATCCTTGAAATGACTATTTCTCTCATTAGTTATCATTTTAAAGAATCCCAAATTCTCAAAATTCTCACACAAAAATTCAAATTTTCTTCAAAGGCCAGGTCGACACCATCCTATCTCGTGTCGACACATTCCTAGGTCAGGTCGACACTATTTTCTTCCTGTGTCGACACTGTCCTCTTGCCAGAACTTTTAAATCGTGGGTTCGGATAAGCCTTGTTGTTCCTGCGGGTATTGCACCACTGCAAACCCTTTTAGGCATCAGGTCGACCCGACGATGCTCTTCTTCTCATTTCCGGCAAGAAAACCTACACTTTTCTCCCTCAATCAAAACCCTTTCTCAATCATCTCTCTCTCTTTCATCAACTCCCGATTCCACTCCATCCTTGCCACCATGGTGAGAAAGTTGGGTCCTCGCCGTGGAGCAAGATCTCAGGCGTCGTCCAGGCCAGTTCCGGCAGAGGATGATGCTCCTCAGTTCGAAAGGAGAACCAAAAGGAGGAATGACCCTGCACAGCAACCAGGGTCCTCCTCTGCACCTCAGCCAGCACCCAAAGAGGTAGACCATCTTCTTCAGGCAGAGGTAGGGTTTCTAGAACAAAGATTCCGGGCTCCCCTTCTGGAGACTCTTCAGAGTCATCATCATCATCTTCAGAGTCTTCCAAGTCTCAAGACACCACCAGTGAAGCCAAGCTTATTCTAAAGCCCAGGATAGTGGATTTATCAGATATTCAGCTAGCAGACACATTTCCAGAAATTCAGACCTATTCTCTTTTCAGTCTTGGTTGATATTCATTTCTGAGTTTCAAATTAGTTATCCAAGACTTGTTAGGGAATTTTACAAGAACCTGAAATGCACAGAGGATGGATATAATCAAAGGTTAAGGGCATAGTTATTGACATGCCAACTGATACAGCTGCCTCTATTTTCAAAGTACCAGATGAAGGGGCAGATTATCATGAATTTGAATTTGATCTTCATGAAGCCTATTCCATCATGACAGGCCTTCCTGCTGATGCCTCTGATCCAAAACAAACCCATGTTACCAGATTCAACACAATTCCTTTCCCCCTGTGTTGAGAGTCATCCACCACATTTGACCACAATTATTACCCCTCAAGGTGGTGGAAGGGACAGGCTAACAGACATACAGAGGTTCATTCTTTATTGCATGGTAAAAGACATCAAAATCAACCTCCATGTAATAATGTATCAAATCATATCTGAAACAACCAGGAAAGACCTCAAGAGATCTCTTCCCTATGCTGCACATCTGACCTCAGTGTTCCAGCACTTTGGTGTGCCCTTGGAGAATGAGAAATCCCAGTCTATCCCTAAGTCCAACATCTATACCTTTAAGAATATTCAGAAATTTATGGGATTTAGACTGGAGGGTACTCAAGTTAGGAGAGGGCCAGTTGTGGTTGAGGCCCCTCAAGCTCAGGAGGAACAGCCTCAAAATCAAGGGGACCAGCCCCAAGTTCAAGAGGACCAGCCTCCAGCTGAAGGGGACCAGCCCCAAGGTCAGGATCAGCCTCCTTTGAATGAGGAACAGCCTCAAGTCCCAACTGAAGGTGATATCCCAGTTCATGCCCCTCTCTCACCTCAGTTTCAACCCTCATTCATACACCCTGAATCTCCACAACCCACATTTCAACCATCCACATCCTCTGGTGGACCTTCTGTTCCACCAGAGTTGTTCTCCTTCTTAAATGAAAAATTTGAAACCTTGAACTCCTCCATTCAAACCATGTCAGAAACCTTTGAGTTGAGGATTCAACGGTTGGAGAACACTGTATCTGCCAAATTCATAGAACAAAAAGCTGCCTCAGACTATGCAGCTCAAAGATTCAACAGACTGATTGGTACCATGGCAGATGCCTCATTACAGCTTAAGGAGCACCAGCAAAAGTTAGAGATAGTACTTCAGGGATTTTGGCAAATTCCCAAGCTGATGTCTTTAACACCAACCAGACATTACATGAGATCACCAGCACTAGACTGTCTTTTGCTCATTTTGTGGATGACTTGGAGAGCATGAGGAACTTCAATGCACACATTGACACACAGCTATCTGATTTGACAAAAGAATTCAAGATATTGCAAAGGCCTGGTTGGTCAGCTGGATCTTCTTCCTCTTCACAACCCATTGCAGCTGATCTAGCAAGAATTCAAGCTACCTTGATAGAGAATTCAGATAGAATGGAACACTTCTTGCACACCAAACTCACAACCATTCAAGATCAAATCAAGTCCAGCTTGACTTTTATGGAGAAAAGATGTCTGACATTGAGACCATCTTACTTCCCCTTCCTCCTCCTCCTCCATCTTCTACTTAATGTAATTTTTTTTTTGATGATGTCAAAGGGGAGAAGAAAGAAAGAAAGAAATGTTCTTTTGTAATCTTTCTGGAATGATTGTAATGGGTCTCTTGAATGAAATGAAATGCATTTTGCTTAGCTTGAATGATTTTCTCAATTGTGACTTCAATGTGATTGAAAATTTTTATGTGAATGTGAATGAATGAATGCTTGTCAAGTTGCTTGACCTTCTTTATGCACTAACTTACTTCAAGTTACTTTGTACTTCTTTAGTACAACCATCAATTGTGAATGAGCCATATTTAAAGGTCTTTAACAAGCATGAACATGAACAAAAATAAGGACATTGAATAACCAAAAATTGCTTAAAATCACATCTCATCAAAACCTCATTGACATATGGATTTAATGTTGCCATCATCAAAAGGGGAGATTGTTGGGTTGAGTGTAATTTCATATCATTTCCCTCCTATTTGATGATGACAAATGTGATTTGAATGCAAATTATTTGAAACATGATAAACATTTCACCTGAAATTTATATTCAAAAAAACATGTCTCAAAGCACACTTATCATTTGCACTCATATAAAACATTTTACTAATGATATATGTGTTAATTTTCAGGTACAAACACTTTTTTGCGAAGTGTCGACACACTCCACAATGGTGTCGACACAATACCAAATTCAAAGGCAAAAAGATGAACAAATGTTGAGACTGTGTCGACACATGTCAAAGAGTGTGTCGACACGAGTTGCAGATTCCGGAAATCAGACTACTCAGGTCGACGCACTCTCAGGGCAGGTCGACACAAGCTTGTTCCCAAACAGCATTTTCAGAATTGGGGACAGCAGGTCGACGCAACACCAGAGCAGGTCGACACTGGATCCTGCTCCCAGAACAGCTGTTTTTCAGAACCGGGACAGCAGGTCGACACAATACCAAAGCAGGTCGACACTGGATCAGTTCCCAGAACAGCCTGTTTCAAGATTTGGGACAGTGTGTCGACACCACCACCAGGGCAGGTCGACACACTACGGAAAGTTTGCAACTTAAATTGGATGTTTGCCACGTGTCAGCCTAGGGCGATGGGGTATCAACCTAGGATCGTGTGCCCTTGTACCTAAAGGGTATCTTGGAATCTTTTGGGTATAAAGGCCCCAATTGGCCGTCCATCATAAGAAGACCCCAACGAACTCTCCAAGCCTCCAGAAAAGTTCCCTTTGGCGGCGAGAAGAGCTCATCTCCCTCCTCTGCTCTCCTGGTGCCTTCTGAAGACCAATTCTCATCAATTCGATTGAGAGAATTGGAGTTTGATCTCTGAAGAAGCATTGAAGCGCCTCAAGGAAGCAGATCAAGTAGGAGCATCTGTTGGAGAAGACTTCAAGGAAGATCCCCAACTTCAATAGTGCAGAGCATCGGCTGGGACTTCAAGGATTCAAGCCTCTTCCCAATCTGAGCTTCTACAAGGGAGTACACTGAAGAACAAAGCCTTTTAACACTATTCTCAATGTACTTTTTGTTCTTCTGAGACTTCTTGAGATTGTGCAAGTGCTTCTGCATAACTCTCATGAATGTTCTCATGTCTGACATGATCTGCTGCTAGAAGATCCATGTCGTGTGTTGGTGTCTAGCATTGTTATTTGTGAGCCGTCGTGCTCAGTTTGAGTTGTCTAACTCAAGTGTTTGTTGAGCAGTCTTGCTCAGGGATCTAGAGTAGTCTTGCTCTAGAGGTGTGTGAGTTGTAAACTCAAGTGTTGGAGTTGTCTGGCTCCAGTGGGTGTGTAACCCAGGTTGTTTAGTGAATCCTCACTGGGTGTGAGGGGTGGATGTAGGAATCACATGGGTGATTTCCGAACCACCTAAAAATCTCTGTGCACTTGTCTATTTGTGGTTTGATTTTATCATCCGTTAGATGCTTGCATAGGATCGATCAAGATTCACTTAATCAACTGGTTTTTCATCTATTTTATCAACTCACTTAACATTCATCAGATCTGTGTTTTCACTGATTAAAATTGCCTCTGATTCTAAAAGTATTTTAAATTGCTTAAGCTTCCGCAGAAAGTGGCATAGATCTATTCATCCCCCCCCTTCTAGATCTTATCCACACCTTTTCCTCGATCCTTCAATGTCTCGAGGAGGGGTCCCAGCAACGAAGACCAACCTTAACGGGACAGCCCTCAAGTTCCAAGCACCGGGCGACAGGCGGGCAAGCGTCAACAAGAACCACGCCAAAACCGCTGCTTGTAACCCACTACAAGCCCAGCAAGCACAAGGCATTCATAGACCCCTCGAGAGGGCCGTCGGCCAACCAAGGCAGCACAGCAAGCCAGAACTTGGAACACCACTAAATTCTGGAAAACATTGCTTGCTAATAATCGATTGGCTGTCAGACAATCGATTATTAGATATGTGAGCCTCCTAGCACCGCCACTAGGACACTACCTGAAGGGTCACCTTCGGTCACTAACACAACCAAGTATAATCTGTCGCGTTCCCCACCTGAGGTCCTAAGGGGCAAGCTAGCCCTGGAGCACATTCCGATACCCCACCGGAACCACAGAAACACCCGAGAACATAGGTACTATCACTCCACCCTATCCTCGAGATACCATCATGACGGGGAAGGGCACCACAACAACAACCCTACCGTAACAGGGAAATGCGCGGCGACAAGATCGGTCGGACCGCCCGACCATGATGCCATCACGTCGGGCCGACGTGTCACGACAATGATCGCTCCCTCTGGTGTCACAAGTGCACGTGGTCGCGACACCAGATGAATGGCAGACCCCCAGGATGTTCCATTCCGGGGCCACCTAAGCCACACACATACCACACAGAGAGGCGAGCATGGAGAAGCTATCTAACTAACTAGAAAGCAGAGAAGCTCCCAATCCACTCGGATCGATATGAGCACAAGCAACCCTACCTTAACCGAAGAACCGAACCCATAGGGGCCCTTCACGTCGATTGGCCACTCCTCCTCCGCTCCACGCAAGCTCCACACGCCAAGGCATCGAACGACCCTCCTCCGCACCAGAAACTCACAAGGGGAGAGAGGGAGTGGAGCACCGCCGAAGGGACCGAGAAGAGAGGGGAGGAGGAAAAGGAGAAGGGGTCACCGGCCCAAGGCATTAAGCCTTCGCGCCCAAGATGCAATGGGGCGACGCATCGCGTTTCAGGACCTTAACGCAATGGGTCAACGCATCATGACAAGAACACGTCCCCAAGACGCTAACGACAACACGACAGGTCATACTGACACGCCTGCCCCCTAAAAGGCGTCAGACGACGACCGAAATGACGGAACAATGTTGCGACCCGTTGACCAGTCGTGACAAGACATGACAGGAAAGCGGGCGCGACAAGGATAATTGTCACGTCGGACACCCATGATGTGACACTAATGCGTCGCCCTGCCGGATGCATTAGTGGTCGGTCAACCATACACCGGACGGAGAACCGAGAAGTTGGGTCTTACATTCTACCCCCTTAAAACAATTTCGTCCTCAAATTGGGGCAAGTCCAAAAGATCCAGAGGCACGAAATGAAGCATAGGGTGTAAACGTAAGACCAGTGCAAAGAAGCCACTAAGTCTCAACACAACCTCCTCATGGCAACAATCACACAGCCAAACACGCGCGGAGCACACGAAGCGCGGGTGCAAAAGCCACTAAGTCTCACCATGACCTCCTCGTGGCAACAACCACACCACCAAACACGCACAGAACACACAAATCCAGAAAACCAACGGCTCACACAATGGCTCCAAACACATGGGGAGCACACAACCGAAAACCCAACATCTCACAACATGCTCCAAACGCGGATGGAGCACCAAGTCGAGAAACCAAGAGCTCACTCAAGTCACACGTGGGGCATCCAAATGGAACGACAACCCCACAGTTGCCGAGCAACGCCAAAACTAGCCTGAGCGGCAAAAAAAATGCCAACCAAAAACCACATGGCTGCAGCCACCACAGACCCCGCTGTTGGGACCAACCAATCAGCAACCCACTCTGTCGCCAGCAAAACCCGACAGAGTACACAGTTGTAGACAACAACACGGAAATGCCTTAGAGTCACGCACAACACTCAGGGGAACAACCTCACACTACAAGTAGTAGCTAGCATTGGTCACCAGCCCAATCGAGAAGCCACGCGAGAGACAAGAACCAGAGCGAGAACATGCTCGCTGGGAATCTTCAACGCATGAAACAACGTCCACCGCCACTGCTAGGTCTCACAAAGACCTTCCTCGCGGTCCAACTGGGACAACAAACGCAAGTGGAGAAACCTCACATGCGAAAAAGGCATCCACTGTCACCACTAGGTCTCACCCAAACCTTCCCCGTGGTCTAACAAGAACACCAACACATGTGGGGCAACAAAAATTGGGAAACTACACACTCCACAGTGCGACACACCGCGAAGAAAGCACGAAAGGTGTCTGAGGTTAAGCCAAAATCGAGCACCTCACAACGTCGACAAACCACGTGGTCGAGTACTGGCAAGCTAATAAGCCTCACTGTCACCAGACGAACCAATAGGAGACTCCACCATCAGCTTCCAGACTAACCAACACCACGCACAATCGGAGAACCACAAAGAGTTGGTAGCACACCCCCACACACACATGGAGCTCAACGCGGGTACCAACATGCCAACACCAAAAAGTCACACAACCACACAGGAACCAAAACAACTCCATAGATCGAGGACAACACGTCAACCTCAGAGGGACCCAAACCGAAGTTGGGTATCACAACCGAACACACTCGCTCCCAAAGCGAGAGGGAAAACCAAGACACATGCTACGACCAAATCCTGGCATACCACCGATAGGGCTACCTAGACAAGGCAAAGCAACCACCCCACAGTGGCAACGGTACAACCACAAGACTCAGACTAGCACCAAGTGTCCCGGAGGCGGAAAGCCCAACGCCTCCACACCGAGCAAACTCGTGAAACGATGCACGAAGCTCACGATCAAGGCACACGGCACAACACATGGTGCTATCACAAGTACCATGAGCTATCCAAGGTATAACACAATGCACCAAGACTCCAAACGGCACAAAACCAAAACACTCAAGCACGAGCACACCGTGCTACCACAAGCACCAAAACTAAGCAAAGTGCAACATAAGTGCAGTAGTAATTGAAACAACACCACAGGCTACAGGAAGGACTCTTCACCAGAGACCCGCCAGAAGCCACACGCAAAGGACCGCAAGCCTGAAAGAGCACAACAGGCCAAACCAGCCTCGACCCCTGAGGCACAAAAACATGAAGTATCGAAGAAAATGCTCAAGGTACAGTACACACAACCGCACCAACGGCCCAAGACAACACAGGCCCACCGAAGGGGACTCTCCACTAGAGACCCACAAGAGAAACCGTAGAAGGCCGACAACTTCAAGAGCGCAACAACTACGTCGGCTCTAAAAAACACACAGAGCACAGAGCATTACTCCGCCACATGGGAAGCGAAAGACCACAGCGACTCCTGTCACGCAAGAGCAAGAAGCATCACCTCTATCGCGACCGATAAAGAGGCCAAACAACAAAACGACGACACGAAAATCCTCTAATGCACAAGCTGAGGCACAATCGAGCACACTCCAGAACAACGCTTGCACGAGCAAGCCAAGGAAGAAACCGGTGTTGTAACGCCCGACGTGGAATATTGGAGCGAAATTACAGTTATTAAATAGTACAGAGTGAGAAAATAAATGACAAACCATAGCTCAATTGGAATAAGATCAAATAATTCTGATTTCATTAATAATCCATCAACTATCTATTACATCAATCCATCAGAGCCATAACTAGGGCCCAGAGTACTTTATTGAAATCCAAACTAATACATATTGACTGATTGACAACTAAACTAACTAACTACTACGTCATGATAGCTGATCGGGTCACTCCTGAGCAACATCCTCATCAGTCCCATCCTCGTGAGTGTGGTCATATCCATCCGACTCACCAGAATACATGAAATAAACACGCAGGATGAGCGAATAACACCCAGTAGGACTTAATATCTCATGAGAACAAGCATGCTGTAAATTATTAATGTCTTAATGGCAGGGTAATGAAAGAGTATAGTGATGTAGAGCAAGTAACGATAGCAAGAGAGCAATAGCACCAGTATAGTGAAAATAGCACAACAATAACGATAATAGAATGGCCATGTAACGATAATAGCACTTGTATAGCACTTGAATAGATAGCACTTTGATTCTCAACGATTAAATGTTATAGTATTAAATGGCACTGGATGCATGTCGTACACATCCTGATCATGTAATCCTTGCAAGGAAATAGCACTCTTCGGGAGCTCTCCCCAGGACCAGACCGGGCCCTATTGCACTACCATATAACACTTGTTATTTTAGACAATCAATTGTATGGCCAAATAGAGTACCAAGAAGAGATGAGTGTAATAGACAAAATAGATGAGAGTACAAGTGAACGTGAACAGATGAGAGTAACGAGATAGTAGATGAGATAAGGGTATAATCATAAAAACAGTGTTAAACCACGAAGGTAATAGTTGCACAACACCAGGTCGGGTACTGTCAGTCTGGTAGAAGTCACATCCTCCCACTAGTCGTGCCGTGAGCACGTGCCAGGTGGTCCGGTGTGAACTCAAGGTAAGAAGGAAACACTAAGGCCGTTTGGATCGTACTGATCCCTAGGGGTGTAACGGTGTTAAGGGTACAACCAGCTCGTCGGATAAGGAGATGTGCCAAAGCCAAGAAGACTTACGGAGGCTTTACAAGGATTCCCTAGTCCAATCAAGAGTCTTCCCAGTGGAGAGGTGGTCCATGCCAAGAGAAAGTGTGTAGAAACTGGTCCGCCGTGCCTCGAGTGCTCGAAGGCCGAGGGAAACTGTAACGGAGTATAAAACGCGCAAGTGAAACGAAGACAAGTGTAATTATTTAAAATAGGGAATTTAGTAATTTATTTCGCTAAATTACCAGATACATTATTGAGTGAATTAATTAGGCCTTATGGCAAACATGAATGTTTAGTGTGTGCAAGTGTAAGAAATCAAGAGAGCATGTATGGTTGTGCATATAGCTTTTGAATTAAATTCATGTAA
Source organism: Colocasia esculenta (assembly GCA_014218235.1). Lineage (NCBI taxonomy): Eukaryota > Viridiplantae > Streptophyta > Magnoliopsida > Alismatales > Araceae > Colocasia > Colocasia esculenta. Next base: position 68,281,423 of record CM024763.1, on the reverse strand, counting down.
TAATGTTCATTATTAATTAACTGATCATAATTATTAATCAGAGTACTTAATTTGGGCTTAACAAAGTTTAATAGACATGTATAGCAGGGTTAAAAGGGTAAAAATTAGGTTCTGGCCACGACCCTGAGGTCGCGACGCACAAGGGTGGCGCAATCAGGTCGCGACGCCAGAGACTGGCGCGATCAGAGAATCCAGGTCGCGACGTACAGGGGTGTCACGTTAAGGTCATCGCGACGCCCTTGCACGATGCGTTCTGTTGAACCGGCGCTGGGGTGAACCAGGGGCAGGTCGCGACAGGTCGACTCATCGCGATCAGATCGTGACGGTTCTCCTTGTCGCGACCCCCTCCTCAGGTCGCAACACATCGGGCTATCGCGATCTCAGAGGGTGGCTCGAGCCTAGAAAGGGGTTTGCCCTTTGTTCCAGGTGGGGCTCCTTCGATACTAGTCACTTCAAAAATTCATATCAAATCACAGAAACCTCAAAAAAATATGAGATCAATTTTAAATGAAACTAGACACAGTGATCTATCACTGAGCATGGTTAATTTGAAAACAAACATATATAAGGCATGCTTTCAATAGGTTATTTCTTGATAACCTAATTATGCACAGTCAAGGATCAAGGATTTAATTCGCCAAGGATACATGATGAAAATTAGGGAAATCAAGGGCGTTCGAAAGCTAGGATCATGTGGTATTTAAGAGAATTATATTAGGACACGGGATCATGTACAAACAGGATTGAACACAAACATGATGGTTCAGGCACAACATGTTATCAGAAGTTTGGGCATTTAATTCGCCCTCATGGAAGAACAAAATAGAGTCAAATCAGAGGGCTTTCAAAGGGAATCATGAAGACTACCTAGGGTAATTTTTACACGATTTAAGGTTGAGAGATTGCCTACCTTTTGTTGAAGTAAAGAAAACCCTAGTTTGGAGACGAAAATAGAAAAGCCCTCCTTGCTCCAAGCCTTGTTCTCCCTTGCTCCTTCGTCCACAGAATTCTCCTTTGTCCTCTAGAGCTCCAACAACGATCTAGGGGGTGATAGGGTCGAGATTGGGGTGTTTTGATGGCTAATAGAGTTCTAAAGTCATAAAACTCTCCTCTTCTCTTCCAACTACAAAATTCACATTTATCACTTGTTTATCCACCATTTATCCACCTAATGGGTAGAGAAGAGACCTAATTTCGTGGCCAAAGGGTTAGGGTAAGGTTATGACTCCTTTTTAGGATATATATGATTTATTTAATGCTTATCTTACCCTTTTTATAATTACTATTATTTTTAAATACGAATTTTGCTTAATTAACTCCCATCCTATAATGGAATCTTCATAATTGGGCCATTCTTTTATGTTTGGGCTATTAGTACATCCCATTACTAATTTAGCTAAATGGGTAATGGTTAAATTTCCTAAATTCTATTTATGATATCTTTATTCCAATTAAATCTATTTATCTCATTTATTTAATTAAAATTTTTTATTTTATTTGGATTTTAAAAATCAAAGGTACTACATCCTCCCCCTCTTAAAAAGAATTTGGTCCCCAAATTCATATGATCGTAAGAGGAAGAATGACTTACTGAATAATTCAGGATAATTCCGGCGCATGGCGGCTTCAGGTTCCCACGTGGCTTCTTCGACTTCGTGATTTCTCCAGAGTATCTTGACCATGGGTATAGCTCGATTACGAAGTTATTGCATCTTCTTGTCCAATATCTTTACTGGTCTTTCTTCATAGGTCATATCTTTGTTCAAAATAATGTCATCATAGCTGATTACGTGGGACAGATCATACACGTACTTCCTCAGCATTGACACATGGAAGATGTTGTGGACTGTAGAGAACTGAGGAGGTAGTGCCAAACGATACGCCACCTCACCAACTCTATCCAAGACCTCAAATGGACCTATGAATGTTGGTCTTAGCTTACCTTCCATCCCAAACCTTTGAAATCCTTGGGTCGGGGATACTTTCAGCATCACATGATCTCCAATTTGAAATTCTAAGTCCCTTCTTCTTTTGTCTGCATAACTTTTCTGCCTAGACTGGGCTATCTTAATTATGTCTCTAATAATCTGTATATCCCTGCTAGTGTTCTGCACTATGTCTGGCCCCAACCATTGCTGTTCACCCACTTCATTCCAACAGACTGGCGATCTGTAACTTTTTTCTGTACAACGCTTCAAATGGTGCCATCTTAATGCTCGCCTGATAGCTGTTGTTGTAGGCATATTCTATTAGGGACAGCTGTTCATTCCAATACCCTTCAAAATCTATAGTGCAGGCACGTAGCATGTCTTCCACTATCTAGTTTGTCCTTTCTGTCTGTCCATCTGTATGTGGGTGGAAGGCAGTGCTGAAATTGAGTTTCATGCCCAATGCAGACTGAAGTCCCTTCCAGAATCTAGAAGTGAATCTGGGGTCACGGTCTGAGACTATGGACACGGGGACTCCATGCAATCTTACTATCTCTTTCACATATAAGGTTGCAAGCACATCAACACTCCAAGTGCTCTTAATGGCAAGGAAATCAGCAGACTTAGTCAAACGGTCCATAATAACCCATATAGCATCGAGTTCACCATGAGTTCAGGGTAAACCCATGATGAAATCCATTCCGATGCTTTCCCACTTCCATTCTGGTATGTCTAGGGGTCTAAGTACACCCGCAGGACGACGATGTTCAGCTTTTACCTGTTGCATGTGAGGCAGTGCGCGGCATGCTCAGCCACCTCACGCTTCATGTTTGGCCACCAAAATGACCTTTTCATGTCCTGGTACATCTTGGTTTCGCATGGGTGAATGGTATACTTGTCTTGTGGGCTTCATCCATTAGCTTTCTCTTCAGCTCCTCATTGTTAGGTATGTATGTCCTAGCTTGGAATAATATTCTTCCATCCTCAGCGATGAAGAAATCTGGCTTTTCAGCTATGGCCTCCCTGACTCTGACTAGGAATGGATCATTTGCCTGCTGCTCTCTGATCTCGACAAGGATGTCGGGTTGAGCTCTAAGATTAACCACTAACATTTTATTACTTCTCTTCTCAATATTCAGATCCAAACTGGCGAACTGTTCTAACAATTGCATTTCGCCCATGACTAAACATGATAATGAAGCTACTGGCTTCCTACTAAGTGCATCAGCTACTGCATTACCTTTGCTAGGGTGGTATTGAATATTGAACTCAAAATCCTTCAAGTACTATAGCCATCTCCTTTGTCGCATATTAAGCTCCTTTTGAGAAAACAAGTAATTCAGACTCTTGTGGTCGGAGTAGATAATAAATTGCTCCCCATACAGATAATGTCTCTATATCTTGAATGCAAATACCATAGCAGATAATTCTAAGTCATGGAGAGGATAATTGACTTCATGAGGCTTAACTGCCTTGAAGAATAAGCTATCACCTTCTCATTCTGCATTAACACATAGCCTAGACCGATTCCAAATGCATCAGTGTAGACTGAGAATCCTTCGCCCACGATTGGCAACACGAGGACAGGTGCAGATGTCAACAATTGCTTGAGTGTCTGAAAGCTCTTCTCGCACTCCTTGCTCCAGACGTAAGGGTTCTCTTTCCGCGTAAGGCACGTAAGAGGTACAACTATCTTGGAGAAGTCTTTTATGAACCGTCTGTAGTAACAGCCAGTCCAAGAAAGCTTCTAATCTCAGTGACATTGGTCGGTCTTTCCCAGTTGAGTACGACTTCTACCTTGGAAGGATCGACAGCGATACCATCCTTAGAGATAACATGGCCTAAAAATGACACCTTCTTGAGCCAGAATTCACACTTGCTCAATTTGGCGTATAGTTGGTTGTCCCGCAAGATCTGTAGAGTGATCCTCAGATGCTCCTCATGCTCTTCCTTGGTCTTCGAGTATATGAGAATATCATCAATGAATACCACGACGAATTTGTCGAGGTAGGGCCGATATATGTTGTTCGTTAGTAGCATGAAAGCTGCAGGAGCATTGGTTAGTCCAAAAGGCATGACTACAAATTCGTAATGACCGTACCTGCTCCTGAAATCCGTCTTGTAAATGTCTGCATCTTTATTCCTCATATGATGATATCCCGATCTAAGGTCAATCTTAGAAAAGTATTTAGCTCCTGATATCTGATCAAATAATTCATCAACTCGAGGCAGAGGGTACTTGTTCTTGATAGTGAGATTATTCAACTGCCTACAGTCGATGCATAATCTCATGGATCCATCCTTCTTCTTGACAAACAGTACTGGTGCTCCCCAAGGAGAAGTACTTGGTCGGATAAAACCCTTTTCTAGAAACTCCATTAATTGTTCCTTCAACTCTTTCAATTCAGTTGGGGACATCCTGTAGGGTTGGCGTGATACCGGTGCAGCTCCAGGTATGAGATCAATTGAGAAATTTACATCTCTTTTAGGTGGTATGCCTGGCAGCTCATCGGGAAACACATCGGGGTATTCTTGCACGATATAGATGTCGGATATCTTAGATGTTTTCTTCTCAACCACAATTGCGGCGAGAAATGCCATATAACCCTTTCTTATCATGTTCTGTGCTTTAATAGCAGAGACAAGAGACTAGTGCCTCTTGTGTCTACGTCCCATGAAGGTCAACTTAGGGAATTCACTAAAGGAAGTTTTCCTCTTCTACAATCCACGATAGTCCCATACGTGGATAGCCAATCGGCTCTCATTATGACATCGTAGCCCTCCATGGGCATACAGATCAAGTCTGCTCTCAGATTGAGTTCCCCAATCTTAACATCAGCTAATGGAAAAATATTTATTCAATTGAGCCTTTTCTCCTAGTGGTGTAGTAACAGGCAATTCAAATTACATAGATGCAGGTTTTTTAGTTAATGTATCAGCAAATGCTTGTGATATAAATGAATGTGTTGCACCAGTGTCAAACAAAACAAATGCTGATTGAAAAAAGACCGGTAGAGTACCTTCCACAACTCCACCTTCCTTGGTGGTTTCAACCTCTTGCAGAGCCTACAGTCGGTCGGGCTTTCTCTGTCCTGCACGACACTTCTCGTTTTCTTTGAGTAGAGGGCAGTCGGTATACGGTCCTCTCGACTCCCGCAGCGTAGTCATGCGTCCACCTTTCTCCAGCATTCTTTGGCCGTGTGACATAGCTTGTCACAATGCATGCATCTTGGTTTGTTGGTTGGAGCAGTAGGGGTGGGGACTTTGGGCTTCCGCTCCTGACTTGGCCTGTCGGTGATACTTAATGGCCTTTTCTTTCCGTTAGTGTGCTTGCTCGATGCTCCGGATGTCTGTTCCTTCTTTACCATTTTACCTTTGATGTGCTCGGTGAAGTCGGTCGCATCCTTCAATAACTGTGCTTTCTTGACCATGTCTGGATAGGTCTGAATATCCATAGGTGCCAGTTGGGTAATGTATGTGGGCCTGAGCCCATTAAGAAACCTCCTCACCTTCATTTTCTCCGTGCTTACCAGATGATTGGCATAGCGTGTCAATCGAGAAAACTGAGCCTCATACTCAGCAACAGTCAGGTTCCTCTATCTTAATGCAGCAAATTTAGATGCCTTCCTCTCTTGGACTCGTTCTGAGAAGTACTTGGAGTTAAAGTGCTCCTTGAACTCCTCCCATGTAAATTGTGCATCGGCTCTTGTTGCCTCAACGGACTCCCACCACACACGGGCGTCGCGTTCGAGTTGGAATGTGGCAAGTAAAAGCTTATCTCCATCCGCGCATTGCATAACGCGGAAGATACACTCAATCTCCTTGAGCCAGTTTTCAACCTCATCAGGGTCAGTGGTCCCACTGAAGCGAGGCGGATTCAAATTGCGGAAGTTCCGATGTAACTCCCCAGCTCCTCGGTTATTGTTGTTATTAGCTCTAGCAGCCTGGAGCAATGCCTGAGTAAGCTGTTGAATTGTGTGTTGCATGTCACGGAGTTGAGCACGCTCCGCTATCATTGCTAGTGTTTAAGTTCCTTCAAAAGAGAATTTAAACGTAAGTCATTGAGTTTGCACTAAGTTTGTGCGTGTGTGCGTTTATTTTATCTTATTACCCTTGGTTCTACCCATCTCACATAGGTGCAGAATTTAGACTCTAAGTCAGGGTAGGTCAAACCTAGATCATCCTATACTTAAGAATAACCTAGGCTCTGATGCCACAAAACTGTAACGCCCCGATGCGGAATATCGGAGCGAAATTACAGTTATTAAATAGTACAGTGAGAGAAAATAAATGACAAACCATAGCTCAATTGGAATAAGATCAAATAACTCTAATTTCATTAATAATCCATCAACTATCTATTACATCAATCCATCAGAGCCATAACTAGGGCCCAGAGTGCTTTATTGAAATCCAAACTAATACATATTGACTGATTGACAACTAAACTAACTAACCACTACGTCATGATAGCTGATCGGGTCACTCCTGAGCAACATCCTCATCAGTCCCATCCTCGTGAGTGTGGTCATATTCATCCGACTCACCTGAACACATGAAATAACATGCAGGATGAGCGAATAACGCCTAGTAGGACTTAATATCTCATGAGAACAAGCATGCTTTAAATAATTAATGTCTTAAATGGTAGGATAACAAAAGAGTATAGTCATGTAGAGCAAGTAACGATAGCAAGAGAGCAATAGCACTGGTATAGTAAAAATAGCACAACGATAACGATAATAGAATGGCCATGTTATGATAATAGCACTTGTATAGCACTTGAATAGATAGCACTTTAATTCTCAACGATTAAATGTTAGAGTATTAAATGGCACTGGATGCATGTCGTACACATCCTGATCATGTAACCCTTGCAAGGAAATAGCACTCTTCGGGAGCTCTCCCCAGGACCAGACCGGCCCTATTGCACTGCCATATAGCACTTGTTCTTTAAGACAATCAATTGTATGGCCAAATAGAGTACCAAGAAGAGATGAGTGTAATAGACGAAATAGATGAGACTACAGAGTGAAAGTGAACAGATGAGAGTAACGAGATAGTAGATGAGATAGGGGTATAATCATAAAAACAACATTAAACCATGATAGTAATAGTTGCACAGCACCAGGTCGGGTACCGACAGTCTGGTAGAAGTCACATCCACCCACTAGTCATGCCGTGAGCTCGTGCCAGGTGGTCCGGTGTGAACTCAAGGTAAGAAGGAAACACTAAGGCCGTTTGAATCGTACTGACCCCTAGGGGTGTAACGGGTGTTAAGGGTACAACCAGCTCATCGGCAAAGGACGTGCGCCAAAGCCAAGAAGACTTATAGAGGCCTTGACAAGGATTCCCTAGTCCAGTCAGGAGTCTTCTCGGTGGAGGGGTGGTCCATGCCAAGAGAAAGTGTGTAGAAACTGGTTTGTCGTGCCTCGAGTGCTCGAAGTCCGAGGGAAACGGTAACGAAGTATAAAACGCGCAAGTGAAACGAAGACAAGTGTAATTATTTAAAATAGGGAATTTAGTAATTTATTTCGCTAAATTACCAGATACATTATTGAGTGAATTAATAAGGTCTCATGGCAAACATGAATGTTTAGTGTGTGCAAGTGTAAGAAATCAAGAGAGCATGTATGGTTGTGCATATAGCTTTTAGATTAAATTCATGTAATAATGTTCATTATTAATTAACTGATCATAATTATTCATCACAGTACTTAATTTGGGCTTAACAAAGTTTAATAGACATGTATAGCAGGGTTAAAGGGTCAAAATCAAGTTCTGGCCACGACCCTGAGGTCGCGACACACAAGGGTGGCGCAATCAGGTCGCGACGCCAAAGACTTGCGCGATCAGAGAATCCAGGTCGCGACGTACAGGGGTGTCGCATTAAGGTCATCGCGACGCCCTTGCACGGCGCGTTATGTTGAACCGGCACTGGGGTGAACCAGGGGCAGGTCGCGACATGTGGACCTATCGCGATCAGATCGCGATGATTCTCCTTGTCGTGACCCCCTCCTGAGGTCGCGACGCATCGGGCTGTCACGATCTTAGAGGGTGGCCCGAGCCCAGAAAAGGGGTTTGCCCTTTGTTCCAGGTGGGGCTCCTTCGATACTAGTCACTTCAAAAATCCATATCAAATCACAGAAACCACAAAAAAACACGAGATCAATTTTAAATGAAACTAGACATAGAGATCTATCACTGAGCATGGTTAATTTGAAAACAAACATATATATGGCATGCTTTGAATAGGTTATTTCTCGATAACCTAATTATGCATAGTCAAGGATCAAGGATTTAATTTGCCAATGATACATGATAAAAATTAAGGAAACCAGGGGCGTTAGAAAGCTAGGATCATGCAGTATTTAAGAGAATTATATCAGGACACGGGATCATGTACAAACGAGGATTAAACACAAACATGATGGTTCGGGCACAACATGTTATCAGAAGTTTGGGCATTTAATTCGCCCTTATGGAAGAATGAAATAGAGCGAAATCAGAGGGCTTTCAAAGAGAATCATGAAGACTACCTAGGGTAATTTTTACACGATTTAAGCTTGAGAGATTGCCTACCTTTCATTGAAATAAAGAAAACCCTAGTTTGGAGACAAAAATAGAAAAACCCTCCTTGCTCCAAGCCCTCTTCTCCCTTGCTCCTTCATCCACAGCCTTCTCCTTCGTCCTTTAGAGCTCCAACAACGATCTAGGGGATGATAGAGTCGAGATTGGTGTGTTTTGATGGCAAATAGAGTCCTAAAGTCATAAAACTCTCCTCTTCTCTTCCAACTACGAAAATTCACATTTATCACCTATTCATCCACCTTATGGGTAGGGAAGAGACCTAATTTTGTGGCCAAAGGGTTAGAGTAAGGTTAGGACTCCTTTTTAGGATATATATATTTTATTTAATGCTTATCTTACCCCTTTTATAATTACTATTATTTTTAAATACGAATTTTTCTTAATAAACTCCCATCCTATAATGGGCTCTTCATAATTGCGCCATTCTTTTATGTTTGCGCTATTAATACATCCCATTACTAATTTAGCTAAATGGGTAGTGGTTTAATTCCCTTAATTCTATTTATGATATCTTTATTCCAATTAAATCTATTTATCTCATTTATTTAAATAAAACATTTTATTTTATTTGGATTTTTAAAATCAAAGGTACTACAGGTGCACAACAGAGCAACACTCACACATGGAACCTAACAAGAAAACGGTACTACCTTACACCAAACCAACAGGGACCCAATACCCCAAATTATTTAGGCATGCAACAAGAAACAATCACAACGACAAATGGCACGAACAGGTCCACCGACCCACGGTGCCACAAGGAAACGTTGGCACGAGAGGAGCAACCAGCTCAACCCAAAAACAACTCAAGGGAAGATGACTCCACCAGAAGGTCGCAACGATGCGCACCCTGGCAACACAACACCACAGTGGAGCATCGCCACCCTAAGCAACCCACGAAAAATAGAGGAAGGAGACACGCAATGCAACGAGTCTCTTCCACGCGCGAGAGGGAAATCTACAACGTAGGACTGACACTTCCACAATAAGCACAGCCAGCCAAACACCCACTACACTCACCAAACCACCATATAGGAGAGCACACCAAGCACAGGAAAACAAAACAAACCATCCGAGCCACGGGGACACAATGTCCCACTGGCGCAATCGAGAAACTTTGAAACGAACAACGAGACAAGCTAGCAAACGCAGCAGCTAGACGCACAGCCAAGGGCACCATACCTTGACCGGAAATGCCCAGGCAGACTGTAACACAAATAGTCCAACCGGCAACAACCACAGCTCATCTCCAAATAGAGAAGAGCAGCGATGACCAAAACAAACACAGGCTAACTTGGGGAGAACCTCCACCAAAAGCATCGAGAGACGTCCTAGGAGAACCTCACCAGAACACAGCCCAACCAAACGACACACTTCGAACCACAGGGACAACACAACGGTGGCCCGAAATGAACACAAAGCACTCCTGGGAAGAACCTCCGCCAGAAACGACAAAGGGCGATCTTAGGAAGGACCTTCACCAGAACGCACAATCCAACGACCAAACGACACAAAACTTCAGAGAGAACACCACAGCAAGTAGAACTGCAGAAGCAATGCAAGCAGGTCCTGGGAGAACCTCCACCAGAACCACCAAGGCACAGTTCTGGGAAAACCCGCCAGAATTCACCAGCCAAAATAATAGCATACCTCAGACCCTGAGGCAGCACAGTAATAGCAAAAACAAGCACAGAATAGTCCTGGGGAAAACCCTCACCAAGACACAACATACGGTTCTGGGAAACCCCACTAGAACACAGGGCAACCAAGCGATGCACCTCAACCCAGAGGGAAATGCAACAACAACTTGAAACGAGCACAACATAGCTCTGGGGAAAACTCACTTCTGCCAGAACCAACAGAGAACAACTCTAGGAGCACCTTACCAGAGCTCACAACCAACCAGCACAAGGCCGACAAACAACCACGGACAAGTGTCGTAGCGGTCAACCAGCGAAGCAGCATGGCACACAGAACATCTACTTAGCTCGAGCAACAATGCCGACCGAGCAGAGCACAGTGCACAACAACGCACAGATAGGAGACCACATACACAACTAACACAGCACACACCCTAACAACAGGGGGACAACCAACAACGCAAGGACAACTTCGACCAGTTCCACAGACAACAACCCTGCACCGGTGAAAGCCACACAACACGCAGCTCTCTCAGCCTTCGTGACACACACACACCCAAATGCACTGAAGACGACCAAGAGCACCGCACCTGGACTTGCCTGCAAATGTCCTCCACATGGAGAAGACCACTGCCAGTGAGTCCACTGCCAACTGCGCCACCACGGCACGAACACACCGAGCAACCACACTCACCACGCACGGGGCATAGCAACACTGTGCACGCACATGAACCTTGCTGGGAAGCCGCACACCTGCAAAACATTTGAAAGCACAATCCTAACACTAGCCAGACAGTGTCTGCAGCGTACTAGTACCTTTCTTTGGGACATCTATAGTTATTAACTCATTATAAATCTCAGTAGACCTACTCTTTGATACCAACTGTAACGACCCGACTCCCCAGACCCCCGCCAAGGACCCCAAAGTTCGCATCACCACCCACGGATCCGAAGACCCAGAAGGGTTAGAAGAAATAGTCTAGTGAGATATGTACTGAATTTAAATAACTATAACAATATAAGAACTATACAACGTGTCCCAAGTAAAAGCATAGGTACAAGAAGAAAGGTGTTGTCCTAAAGGGCCATACCCTGAGAACTTGCAAAGCACAACTCTCAACTCACTCAGGTACAAGAGCTCACAACAATCGCTCTCACTGCTGCTGACAACACACGGCGCCACAGCCGCCTCCGCAACCCATCCGACACTGAGCTCCCGCGATGGCGAGTCCCTAGCTGAAGGAAGTAGGGGGGTGAGCCTCGCGAACAAGGCCCAGTAGGGATTACCAGTCCCTCACTGGCCATAGCAGTAGGAACTCTGAAAATAAGAAACTACACTAGAAAGCTGTAAAGTGAGGAACACCTACAGTAGGGTACTACAAAGCAGCGGAACAGAACAATGCAATACCACGACCACCAACCAAGGTCGTGACACACAAACGACTCCTGCAGAAATCAACGGAGTCAGGCACAAAGTGGAAGCAACCCTCGGCACACCCGCCAAGACCGTGCAACAACCAAATGAGAACGACGTCTCACCACAAGCATGGCTACCTCAGACCTCCACAAGGTCGAGGGCCCACAAGCAAAACCACCCCGGACCCTAGACACACCACAAGGTCGGGAAACCACACACACTGGTGCCACCATGGACTGGCACCAAGGAATGGGACTACGAAACTGAGAGAACACCGAGTGGAAACCACCAGAAGCACGGGTCAACAAGGCCAAACCAACAACGCCCACGGAAGCTAGACATGGTCAGGCTACAACCATTATGCAGGCTAGGGCAACGGGTCATACTTGGAAACATCGTGAGGAAACATTGTCACAACAACAACAACCAAGCAACTGCCACCGGCAGCCAAGAGGAGGACACAGAAGCCACTCCCTCTGCTCGCCAGCCTAGCTCCTACCTCCGCCTCCCTGGAAGAGCGAGACAGAACCGCCACAGAACACCACAAGAATGCACGCGACACCGCAACCTAGCCAAGCTGTGGCCCCACGCCTAGCACCACTACGTGGCTCCGGAACCAACACAGAGAGAGGCAGTGAGACAAAGGATTGACTGGCCTACACCGGAAAGAACTCCAGCCGACCTCGGCATCCCAGACCAACCAAGAGAGCTCTACAAATGACTCAGCACCGCTGTCCAAACCTCATTTTCCCTCAGCTCCAGAGTCCACCAACTCGGATACCAACTCGAGTACGCTCGTAGCCCCGAACGCTCCCTCAAAGGCTCTCAAGGATGGGGGTCCCAGGAGATGGACACAACCTCTAAATGGGACAAGCCCTCAAGTGCCAAGCACCGGGCGAACAAGTGGGGAAAGTAAAACAAGAACCATGCCGAACCGCTGGCTTGTAAACCACGACAAGCCCAGTAAGCACAAGGCACGCACGGACCCCCGAGAGGGCCGTCGGCCAACCAAGGCATGCACGAGCAAGCCAGAACATCCGAACACCACGAGAAGTTCAGAAAACATATCTCTTCTAATAATCGATTGTCTATCGAACATTCGATTATTAGATAAATGCGAGCCTCCTAGCACCGCCGCTAGGACACGGCCACGAAGGTGTCACCTTCGGTCACTGAACGCAGCTAGGTAATCTGCCACATTCCCCACTTGAAGGTCCTATGGGCAAGCAGCCCTGGATCACACACTGATACCACAACCAGAACTACGGAAACACCCGAGGCAATAAAGGTACTATCATGTCCCCCCTAGCCGTCACGATACTATCGCGACGGGTAAGGGCACTGCGACAGTAACCGTGTTGTGATAGGGAAACGCGCCCCGACAAGATCGCGTCAGACTGCCAAACTGTGACGCCATCACGTCGGGCTGACGTGTCGCAACACGATCATGCCCTCTAATGTTGCGACGTGCTCCGTGGTCGCGACACTAGAAGAAGGGCATACCGGCGGGATGTTCCATCCGGGGCCACCCACAAGCCACACACATATCACACGAGGGAGGGGAGCATGGAAAGCTATCTAAACTAGCTAGAAAGCATGAGAAGCTCCCAATCCACTCAGATCGAGAAGAGCACAAGCAATCCTTACCATAACCGAAGAATGAAACCCATAGGGGCCCTTCACGTCCGATTAGCCACCTCCTCCTTGCTCCACGCAAGCTCCACAATGCCAAGGCACCATGAACGACCCTCCTCTTCACCTGAAACGCACAAAGGGGAGAGAGGGAGGTAGAGCACCACCGAAGGGGGAGGAGAAGAGAGGGGAAGGAGGGAAAGGGAGAAGGGGTCACTGGCCAAGGCCTTAAGCCTTCGGCACTCAAGATGCGATGGTGCGACGCCTCACGTTAAGGACCATAACGCGATGGGTCAATGCACTATGATAAGAACACATCTCCCAGGGACTCTACAACGACCGACATGTCATACTGACATGCCTGCCACCCTGACAGGCATCAGACGACCGAAACGATGGAACACTGTCGTGACCCATTGACCGGTCGAGACAAGAACGCGACAGGAAGGCCAGGCGCGACATGGATAACTATCACGTCGAACACCCACAACGCGACTCTAACGCATCGCCCAGCCCAGACGCATTAGTGGCCAGTCATCCAAGACACCGAACGGAGAGTCGGGAAGATGGGTCTTACACCATGCTCACAAGAGGACCCCAACGGGTTGGCTCTTCATTTTGAGGTATTGACCCTTGCCTTCCCACTAGTTCTATCATGCTAGTATTTCCAAACCCCTCCTCCAAGCCAATAGAAGCATGTTAAGACTATGGAATGCATGTTTGGCTTGATTGTGATTGAAATAGGGGTGGGGTTTGAGTGCTCTTTCATGCATGCATGTGAGGTTTTGGAGTGTAGGTACATATCCTTGACATGCATGCGTGTGTATGAGGATGGTTTGAGCTCTATTTACATGTTTATATCATCCTACATGCTCACCTCCCATGGTGTTTTTCAGATTGGTGGTGTTTTGAATGTTGAAGCAGGTGTCGGGTGTCTCTGTCTGTGGTCTGAACATGTTTCTTGTCGAGACCCAGATCGCGACGTGTCGACCCATGACTTTGGGTAGGAAATCAATGCCTACCTGTTGCGTTCTGGTCACGACATGGTGACCATCACCTTCATGCCTATTTTTCCCAGATCGCGACGTGTCGACCCATGACCTTTAGTAGGATTTCCAACCCCTCCTCCAAGGCAACAAGTCTAAGGTGGTCACTTGGGCCTCTATCTGTGGTCGTAACAATGCCCTTGTCGCGATCCAATTTGCGACAGGATACCTGTTCCCTTAAGACCTGGTCGTAACATACAAGGTATCGCCTTCATGTGGCAACAGCCCTTGCGTTGCCTTCTCAGATTGAGAACGGCTCGGTGACTTGTTTGGAGTTTTCCTTCCGCTGCAACTCTATTTCTTGGCACCTATGTTGTCTCCTAGCACCGTACTACTCTAGTCATTCGCCTGGTGCTAGGTAGTTGTGGGCTTGTCCGTTGAGAGGTTGTTACCGTTATCTGGAGCCCCGATCCCCACATGGAAAACAGTGGAGATAGTGGCATAAAGTCATTTGTAAAGATCTCTTAGCTGAGTATGGACGCCATGGTGGTTTGGTGCTCTTCCGGCGTAGATCAGCATGTCTTTCTCACTGCTGCACTCTACGTGGTTTCGGTACCATTTAGTGGGGCCAGGTGTGGAACCGTAGTCCAGCCA
>CM024763.1:68181169-68266475 GCA_014218235.1 Colocasia esculenta | reverse complement strand
CCCCAGGGCATGGTGAAGGATGTTTTCTCTTGATCCTCAAGAGATAGACAGATTTGGTTATAACCTGAATACCCATCCATGAATGAGAGGGTCTCATACCCAGCAGTATTATCAATCAGCACATCAATATGAGGAAGTGGGAAGTCGTCCTTGGGACATGCCCTATTCAAATCCCTGAAGTCGATGCAGATTCTGACTTTGCCATCTTTCTTCATGACAGGGACTATATTTGCCACCCAGTTCGGATAAAGCACTACCTGATGAATCTAGCTTTATGGAGTTTATCTACTTCGTCCTTCATCTTCAGGGCCATGAGTGGGTGGAATCTTCTAAGCTTTTGCTTGATGCCCTTTGCCCCGTCTTTTAGTACCAGTCGGTGCTCCACTAGCGAGGGGTCTAGGTCGGGCATGTCCTCTTATGAGCAGGCGAATGTATCCTTGTACTCCCTTAAGATTTGCACCAGTTCCTCTTCTTCATCAGGAGGAGGTTTGCTGAGGTTATCACAATCCTTGGATCTTCTTCTGTTCCGAGGTTTACTTCCTTAGTAGGTTCATCCACTGCCGTTGTGGGCTCATCAAATCTTCTCACTCCACTGGCATATTTTCGGCAGCGTCATCTACTTCGCTATCCTTTTCATCGATAGGGTCCTCATCATTCATGATCTCGTAGACGCCAATCCATCGTCTATGAACACCCCATCCTGCTTAAAATCTTCTTCTATCACCAACGCTTCTTTCGTGAATTCCTCTATTAGAGCAATGCTTGACACCACCGAGCTAGCTCTTGAAGATCTCCGGGGAATAGCCTCGCCCCCTTGCTTCCTAGGGCACTGCTTGGATTTGGTGGACACTGGGCTGACCTGATTCTCTACCCTAGGCTATCTAAACTGCGTCTAGACTCACCTACCCTAAATTCTTCTAGACTAGACGACTCTACAAGACTAGTGGAGGACATGGTGTCCTCGAAGAGAATGGCCCCTAGTGAAGGAGCAGGAGGGGATGCCCAAGTCGAGGGGTGCCCCTGATCAAGAGGGTGAGGAGGAATGTCGGCTCCTCGACCTCAACGTGTATTTGAAAGTTGGCAGTTTTTTTTGGAGATCAGTGGAGAGCATGCAACAGGAGAGAGCGACCACGTGGTCATTGGGATGGCTTGCAGGGCAGAGAGGACTGCTGGTGGGAGATCGGGTGTGAGGAGGCTATGTGCCGCCGTCAGAAGCTGAGGAGTCAGCTGAATGAGCAGGGGAGGAGAGGATGGGACAAGACTGGGAAGGAGGGAGTACAAGAGGGATGGGTGGATGGCTAAGCAGGTGCCCCTCTAGAGTTCATCTACGGTCTTCCCTTCTTCATAGGGGATATCCGGCTCTCCTATGTCTGTGGTGTCGCTCATGAGCTGCCTTTTAGATGTGATGGCTGTGGGTGGATCTAATAGCTCTACCGTAGCTGGCGGCCACGTCCTTTCTTCTTCCCAGAACAGACGACTGAAGGCAATGGTGATGTCTTCTATGTCAAACCATCGGTACCATTTAGCCTCTGGGTCCCCTGTCTTTCTCCTCTTGGTTGGACGGAGTGCATCTAATGCTCTATAGGTTAGCAGAGGGGCCATGTGCCGAGAGAAGTTTCGGCCATGTACCTCCTGCTGCGACAGCTCCGCCTTAACTACCACGGTGTTAAATCCAAGTTGGGTAGGCCCCCTAATGAAATGACAGCAGAGTGTCCAAGTGAGTGGTTCATGGTCGGCCTTGAGAGTGGATGTGCTGGATGACCATGGTTTGGACTTCTCCCTATAACCTAAGCCCCATCGGCTTTTCATGACAATATCGGGATAGGCTTGACTATGCCCTGCAGTTCTACCCCTAGACCCTTGCCTTCCTCGTACCCGAGCTTCATCATGATCTTCCACCCCTTGGTGCTTAGTGGCTCCTTTCTTTTGACTGCATTGACTCACGCCAGATTGACCTCTCGCTTGGACTAGAACGAGTAGCTCCAGGGGTAGTTGATGTCTAGCAGCGAGACTACAGGCTTGTTAGCGGGCCATACGGCTGGGAGGTGGGTGTCATGGATGGCATCTACTGGTGGGTAGTGCTATGCTCTTGACTTTGATGATGCGCCCTTGAAAGGGGAACTTCAGACATTGATGTGCAGTGGACGGTACAGCTCCGAGCGCTTCCAACCACGACATCCCAGAATGGCCTTGAACATGGGATCAATATCAAGGACATAGAAATCCACCGTGACGGCGAGCGGTCCGAGTTCGGCTTGCACAGTCACCATGCCATGGCAGGATCTTCTATAGTTTTCATAAGTGGCTATGGTGGTGGGTGTTGGCCTCAGCATACCTATAGACAAGTCACTGGCTCTCAGGGTACTCAGTGGGCAGACATTTATTGATGCCCCCGTGTCGACCAATGTCGCTCCACTGCCACATTGTTGATGACTAGAGTTACGCAGAGAGGAGCCTCCTGGCTTTTGGGGGTGCTAATTCACTTTCTGCAAAGGTAATTGCTGGCCCGCAAGTCACCATGGCTAGTACACTCAGTAGTTTGTCAGCCAGCATGTCCTCATTTACTACCACCTTTTTCAAGAAGTCCTCAAGGCCTCCTAGTGCTCCTTGGATTTCTTTATCAGCTCCAGTATGGAGATCTTGGCTGGCACGTGATCCAAGTGCTTCAGGATGTCATAGTGGGTTCCCAGTAACGGCTCAATTAACCCCTCATCTTGTGTCTGCTGCTGAGCTTGCTGTTTCTGAGCCGGTTGCAGGACCTGTTGGGGGTTGCTCTGGTTGGTGGAGGTGGTGGAGATAGGTGGGTACGGATGGCGAAAGAC
The DNA here is from genome assembly GCA_014218235.1 of Colocasia esculenta. Taxonomy (NCBI): domain Eukaryota; kingdom Viridiplantae; phylum Streptophyta; class Magnoliopsida; order Alismatales; family Araceae; genus Colocasia; species Colocasia esculenta. The sequence continues at coordinate 68,263,653 of CM024763.1, read as the reverse complement.
TCGCCCGCTCCGCAGGGTGGTTGGATGGGTGGCTGGTTGTCTGGCGGAGGATAGTGTAGCACGGAAGGTTGGTCTGGCCCAGGTGGTGGTAGGATAATGGGGGAGGGAGCAGATATGATTGGTGGTAGAGGTACGGAGATAGGTGGAGCGAGGGTAAGATAATGGGTGACTAGCGACTAGCGTGGATGTTGAACCGATGGGCAGAATGACGGCGTTGGCCATGGAAACTACAGGAGGGATTGACTGGGGAGCCGTGTAGGCTGGTTGTATTGTTTGGGATTGAAGGGGATATTGGTGGTTAATGGCCATCATCTGCTGAACGTCTAGTTCATCATCATACGTCCAGTTTGCTTGAGGAGGAGGGTGGTGGATGATGGGATTCACCTGGGCTGGTGGCTGCGGCGGGTTTGGAGCTGGTGGATGGTTTGGTAAGGGGTTGTGGACGATACCGAGGTCCTGCAACGGCTGTTGATGTTGCTGGTTGTTGTTGTTGAGGGGGTGGCTGGCGTTGCTGCCTCTGCTGTTGTTGTTGCCTCTGCCTTTCCTTGATGTCTCCGATCACTTGCCGGAGGGCCGTCCAATCTATTCTGTTCTGCTCATGCAAGTCATACACCAAGTCCTTGAATGTGAAGCACTGGTCGATGGTATGACCAGTCTATCGGTGGAAGACACAGTACCGGGTTTGGTCCACACTTGGGTTTAACGGCCTCTCGGGAGGGAGTCTAATGGCATCTGTGGAGAGCAAGGAAAGAATATGTCAGAGAGGTGTCTCCGGCAGTTGTGGGTAGTGAGTTCTTCTTGGGCCCATGGGACGCCTTTGTTGAGAGCCGTCAGGAGGCGGCACTTGGTTGTATTGGCGTTGCTGTTGCCCTTGTGGAGGATGGGTAGGGTTCTGACCCTGGGTGGTGTAAGGCTGGCGATTTTGGCTCTGCCGGTAGGGTTGAACGTGCTCACTTGCTCGTTCACTTGGACCCCCTCAGTGACTGGCCCTTGAGGCTTCCTTCGGAACAGGATTTCTGGGGTTCGAACATAGAGTGGATGGGAGAATCCTTGAGCTGGGTCTGGATAAACTGGGCCCGGCTGGAGAGTTGATGCATGGTGGTGATGTCATTCATCGCCAGGATGTTTCTATAGGCAGGCGTTGCATTGGCAATGATGATTTTCACCTTCTCTCCCTCTGGAAGGTACCCCGAACTCGCGTGGCCATTTTCTCCACCTATTGGCATATGCGGCGACATCCTCATCTGACTTCATCTTTTGGCCATGAGATCCGTGAGAGAGTATTCAGGCACAACCCTATCTTGGAACTGTTCGAGGAATTTGGCCTTCACAATAGCGAAGTCCTCTGCATCCTCAGGTAGCAGGGAGTAGAACCAGTCTAAGGCATGCCCGTCCAGCGGCCGGCGGAACAGATAGGCCATTAGGCGGCGATCATTCTGGTAGGGGGCGGACTCATAGATGAAGTCATTAATATGGATGTAGGGATTGCCTGAGCCGTTGTATTGGCAGTACTTTGGCAGCTCGGATGGAGAAGGGACCCATAGGCCATTGAAATTAGGCATGTGCACGTCGTGGTGCTGCCTAGGGTCGACTTGCTTTCGGAGCTCTTGGAGCTCCTTCTTGATGGACGCCGACTCGGACATCATGTCTGGAGCGGCGGATGGCTGAGCGTACATGGAAGAGGCATGGGAGGGTGGCCTGGCGCGTGGCTCAGGGTGATGAGGTGAATAGCAGGGCTGATATGGTGGAGACCGGGGCCTCGACTCACGGGGATGGTAGTGATCAGACTCGAATGGCGTGAATCGGATGGTCCGCGGCCGAATAGGAGTGTTGTCGGCTTGTCCCATGACAACATGGGGGCCGGAGGTAGCTGCCGCGGGGCGTGATGCCCCCGCTCTAGGAGAGGGTGATGAAGCGGCCTTTCCTTTGAGGGCCGTCATGAGGGTCTGGATCTCGGACTGATCAAGTTGGGGAATTAAGCGCAAGAGCTGAGCGGCTTGATCATCCGATGGAGGAGGATGGATATTTTGAGATGGACCACCATCGTCGTGATGGTGACCCTCAGAGGCATGGACTGTAGCGACCCAAGGCCGGGCCAACTCCTCGAGGAGGTCATGAGGAAGGGACTCTTGGTAGTCCTGGGAGGCGTAGAAGGCAGTGTCTGGATTCTCATTGCTATAGATTGGGTTCAAGTACGATCCTATTTGGAAAGTGAGCGCACCGAGATGGGGAAAGCCTTTCTAGACTTCTGAGGGAAGACCTAACTTAGACAGGCGCCTAGTTTCCTAAACAAACAATCCTATGCAAATAAAAGGAAAGAGAAAATGTCTCACCCAAAACAAGCAGTTTGACAATGATGATGGTTTCTTTTACATGGTTCAAGTTTGCCTTTTAATGAATTGATTTTTAGCAAGTTCTCTCCAAATAAGGATAGGTTTCCTAATGGGAGAAAGCTTCCAACTTCGGGTGTGACTAGGATTTCTCAATCTTGCCAAAATGAATGAAACTGACACCTAGGTGGCGACGGGTACAACCAGCCTGGCGGCCGTGTGGGAATCCACAGTCAGCGGGGACTTACGGAGGCCCTCAAGCGAGTGCTCTAGTCGGACACAAGGAATATGTGGCCGAGAGAGCGGGCGTCGCTGAGGAGGACAACCTACACTATGAATGTGGAAACGTATGTGCAGATCCTATGTTCACCGGAGTGCATGCAAAATTCTAACCTAAAACTAACAAAATAGAAATTAGGCTGATCTGCTCTCAGAAGCAGAAGGCGACGGGTTACCTGTCGCGACAGAGAACAAACCAAACCTAATTATGCACAAAAATCAAAACAATCCTATAACAAACAAGACTGACAGACTCTCAAGAACATGGAACAAGCATGGTATGACATGAAGTATAGATGGAGTATGTAAAGTGAACCCAAATTTCAAAGAAGAACCGAAACCAGAGTACTGACCTGGTCGCGACGACCTCCCAGTTCCCTCCTTTATCGCGATAGCCGCAACGTCACGTTCTCAATAGACACAGGATTTTAAAGTATTCCAAACGAATGTACGGGCGGAGGATGTACCTGGTCGCGACGCTCCTCCTGTCGCATCCTTTATTGCGACGCTTCCTATGTCGCTTTCTCTCACAGCACCACAGAACGCAAGAAAAGGACGATAAAGGCACTGTGTACTAACCTGATCGCGACACGTCGGACGTCGCTACTTTGATTGCGACCACTTGATTGTCGCCTTCTCACCCAGAACCGCAGCACTCCAAGAAATTCAAAGAAAGGGAACCAAAAAAGGAAAACTAGAAACACACCACACACATGACGGAATAAGAACAACAGGGAAAGACAAGAGCAAGCATGATGGGCACTAGATATCCCACCGTGATCGCCAAAAGGTGTAATCACGGGATTGTGCTCCCCTTTGAAAAATTATTTGAATGAAGATTATGAAAAGACTGTGATCGCCACAAGTAGTCGCCCTAGAGATGTGTAGATAGGACGGCTGACTACGTTGGAAAAGGAAAAGAGAAGAGAAGGCGTACCTGTGAACGCGACAGAAGGGTCGTCGCTATGTTTGTACCTGAACGCGACGTGATGGACGGCGCCTTCTGGGTCGCGACAGCTTAGTCGTCGCCTTCTTCTTCAGTGGACGAAGATTGGGGTTCCGATCTTCCTGCTCCTCAGCCGGCCGAGGGGCAAGAGCCTCACGCCTCTCTAGTCTTTAGGTACCTGCCAAGATCAAGAAAACAAAGAAAAACCCATTAGCAATTCGTGCATGTGAGATCTATTCAATGAAAAAACATGTAAACATGCACTATAATGAAGGGAACTCACGAGATTGGGGTTTTTAACCCCTGTGGGTGTTAGAGATGGGTGTGTGGTGTGTGTTTAATGAAAATCTATGAAAAGAAACGAACTATGCATGCATGATTGAAGAGAAATAATGAAGAAAGGGAAGAGAGAATGTATAGCCGGTGGGAAAATGCCCTGGGGGGCTCTTCCTGGTCGTCTGGAGGGAAGCTCTCTTCTTCGGAGTTAGAGCTCTCTAGCAGGGAAAGTAGCAGATGCCGGCTTTTTGAAAAGGTGGAGAATTGAGGGTTTTATGGGTGATTATTCCCGAACTGGCTCTGAGAGGAATAACGGGAAAGAGTCCGAGTTTGGTTAAGTATGGGTGCGCCTGGGCGATTGGATCTCGGAAAGGATCATGTTAGGAAGGTCTCCCCGAATTTTGGAGGATTTTGACGCAATTTGGATGATCAAAAGGGGAAATATCCATGTATAGCATGTATCCAAGTTAGCCTCGGAAAGGATCTCCTGTGTGAGGTCCTAAACGCGACGGCCTTCTTGTCGCTATCAAGAACGCGATGCCTCGATATGTCGCCTTCCTTACATGGAAGGTGACTTTAAGTCATTTTGGCGATTTTTGAGGGATTTTAAAATGCTCATCATGATTGCGACATATCGAGGTGTCGTTTTCAAGAAACCGACAGGGTGGCTGTCGCCTTTAGGAACTTTCCAGCATGCGGCCATGCAAATTGTCCAATCTCCATGCGCGGCCTTCAGAATGACTGCGGTTTGAAACATCAGACTCTTGACTCAGAGAGCTATAGTGAAGAGGATTGATTTTGACCAGGAAGAATTCACCACGGCGATGAACTAATGAAAAGATATAATGATCGGAGAAAGCCAGCTTGACGATGATGAACCAACGTGGGGCATCAATGATAAGACAAGGGATTTTGCTCGACTTATGGGTCAGAAATGGGTGTCTACAACTGGTGCTACGCATAGCTTTATTTCGAGAAGTTTGCGAAGGTTTGAATGAAGAAGAGTTTTGGTTCCGGAAGTGTTGGAGGTACCTTGTCTGTTCATACTCCAGCCAGGACTATGTTGACTGGGCAGTGTTTTTCTTCTCTTCATGTGAATATTGAAGAGCGAGTTTTGCCTGGTAGCTTTTATCTGTTGAAGATGAGGGACTGCGATGCTATTTTGGGCTTAGACTAGCTCGAGGAGCATTATGCCCTTATGGATTGCAGGAGGAAGATTATTATTTTCTATTCCTGGTGAGGAGGAGTTTGTTCATCCCTTACCAAGAACATGTCGGTAAGTTTGTGATTTTGGCCCTGAAGGCAACCCAGATGTTGAGCAAGGGTTGTAGTGGTTTTCTTGCTAGCGTGGTTATATCCGAGGATTTGAAAAAGGTTTTGACTGTGGAGGATATTGATATTGTCCGAGATTTCAATGATGTTTTTTCTGAGGATTGTCAGGTTTGCCCCCTGCAAGGGAGATCGAGTTTGGCGTTGAGTTGCTACCTGGCACATCACCTATTTCTATTGCTCCTTATCATATGGCCATGGCGGAATTGGCGGAATTGCGGAAGCAACTACAGGAATTGCTTGATAAGGGTTTTATTCGGCCGAGTGTTTCACTTTGGGGAGCACCTATACTCTTTGTGAAGAAAAAGGACGGGTCGATGAGGTTGTGCATTGACTACCGCAAGCTCAATCAGGTGACTATTAAGAACAAGTATCCTTTACCTCGTATTGATGACTTGTTTGACCAGTTGCGTAGAGCTTCGGTGTTTTCTAAGATTGATCTTCGTTCTGGCTATCATCAACTCCGAATCAAGCTGGAGGATTCTTCTAAAACGGCTTTTAACATGAGAAATGGCCATTATGAGTTCCTAGTCTTGCCATTTAGTTGACAAAGCTCTAGCAGTTTTCATGGACTTGATGAACAGGGTTTTCAGGCAGTATGTTGATTCTTTTGTTGTGGTTTTTATTGATGATGTGCTGATCTACTCGCTTGATGAGGAGAGTCATAGAGAGCATTTGAGAATTGTGCTTGAAGTCTTGAGGGAACAAGTTGTATGCCAAATTTAGTAAGTGCAACTTCTGGATGAAGGAGGTCCACATCTTAGGGCATGTCATTTCTGGAGATGGTGCTTCTGTGGATCCGGAAAAGGTGGAAGCTATCCTTGACTGGGAGATGCCGAGATCATCTACTGATATCATGAGTTTCCTTGGCTGGCTAGCTATTATAGAAGGTTTATAGAGGGTTTCTCATCTATTGCGGCTACTTTGACAAGGCTGACTAGGAAGGGAGTTAAGTTCAAATGGACTGAAGCTTGTGAAAGGAGTTTTCAGGAGCTGAAGACTCGATTCACCTCAGCGCCAGTGCTTGTGTTGCCCAATGGTGGATTCTTTCTCTATCTACACGGATGCTTTGAAGATTGGGCTTGGCTGTGCTCTTATGCAGGGAGGTAGAGTTGTGGCATATGCTTCTAGGCAACTCAAGGAGCATGAGCGCAATTGTAACATCCCGAAAATTTAGCAATTAAAAATTTTCAGAAAAAAGGGGGGATAAATTAATTAAACAGATGGGAGGGACTTCCAACACCATGTATTAATGACCCATTAACAAGATTGGGCCAATGGAGCACATTTGCCCAAGGATATAGATAAGCTGGGACAGGGAATTACTCAGAAATTCGTGTATGTAATTATGCCATAATTAGAAAGGGCAAGTTAGGGTTAAAATTAAGGTAAGTAGTCATGTAAAGTAAGCCAAAACCGAACCCAACTCTAAGAGGGGTTTCCTAAACCTTTGCTACCTCCTTTGGAGGAAAGAGTGCTAGATTTCTTGGAAAATAGGGAGCAGAATTCGCAGCCCCTTTCCTAGTCTCGTTAGGACTCTTAACTACAACCTAAATCTATAAGAACTCGTCCTCAAACTCTTGGGGAAGGTTTAACAACGAGTTGGGGTCGTTTGGAGGCATGCTAGAACTTCTAAGGAGCAGGAGAAAGGCTGGGAACCCAGAGCTTCATCCCCTGCATCTTCTGTTGCATCCAGAATATCGACTGGTCTTAGATCTTCGTAAATGTAACGACCCAGAATCCGCATTACCAGTAAGTAACCAGTTACCCGAATTCTGACCCGCTAACCCACGAGACAAGCTCGGAAGGGTAGGAAGTGAACGTCCGATGAGACTATATGTAAGAAGATACACACCATGCAAAGCTGTAAAATTCCACTATACATGAACATAACATGTACAACTCAGAGTCCGAGCTAAGTACAGAGTACATAAGTACAAGAAAAAGTACTACTCACTGCAGCTAGGACGCACCAACACCAAAGTGGCTAGACTCGCCTGGAACGGGAGTCGACGACGACCCACCTGAAAGGGAGGGGTGTGAGTCTCAAGAAAAGAGACCTAGTAGGGAAAAGTAACCCCCACCGGCAACAGTACTAAAGTGCGGAAAGTAAAAACAGAAAGTAAATACACGTCGCACCACAACACAAAACTGTATACCTCGCGGCTCAGTAACACACACCCACACACACACACACAGTAAGTAGGACTCAGCTAGGGTCTGTGGCTCGGCGTCCCGTCACCACAGAGGCTCTCAACCCTAGCCACGTGTGCACACTACAGACGCTCTCTCTCGCGTCTGGTCCACGACCGGTTTTCCCCCTACGCCTAACCCTAGCGGTAGAGAAGGGGCTCCACGGAGACCGGCTCGAAACCACCACAAGGAGTACGCACAGGACAGAGTCGCACTCGGCGTCCTGGCTCACTAGCGGAGGACAACCACACGCTAGTCATCTAGACAGAGTCGCACCCATGCCTAAGAAACACAACAGAAATGGGCACGCGGTAACGCAACGCGCGTACAACAGACGGAACACACTCAACGCCTGAAACTCCGTACAGTAAGTGAACACCTCGTATCACAACTAACTACTCATATGCACAGGCGGAGTCACACTCTAAGCCTGGCAGAATGTGTTAACAGGGCGGACATCACACGTCAACACCTTGATCACAGAACATGATTTAAGCCTGCTGGGACACAGGATATTAACGGCAACATCGATTGTCGCTAATATGATGTAGATGACACTCACCATGCCGCTAACCCTAACTCAACGGCAGTCGACCTTGTCGTTTATATCAACCTTGATGATCTCAACGTCAACACATGTGGACGTTAAGCTCTTCAGTCCCCTATACCCAGAACAGCACGGGGTCAGTCCAATTGGGTAAAATCACCCATCAGAATGCTTACTGATGGAGGGAAATACTCCTCACATCATCTAATACTACCAGAACTTCAAGATTATACAATCCAACGCTTGGATTGCCCAAAGCACCCAAAATCCCGGCATGGAATAACCCAACCCTAAACTGCAATTAGCATACTAATTCACACAAATGAGCATGCTAGTTTGCTAAGGAGGGTTAAAGGGGTTAAGTCCCTACCTCAGAACGCCTTAAAAACTCCCAAACAGCCTCTAATTGCACCAGAACCCCTCGAAGTCTCTGCGCGAATTACACCAAATCATCACGTTTCCCGCTCGATCAAGCACCGCCACGCGTACCAGAGCCTTCCCACGAACTCCCATCAACCAATAGAAGCAGTGGAAATGGACAAAGGCAGAAGTGGAGGGAAAGGAAGGAAAAGAGAAGAAAGGTTTATGCTCTCGGGCTGCCCTATTTCTACAGGCGCGACCAGTAGACGTCCACATCCCTCGCCGCCTACTGAACTGCCAAAGCCTTGACGTCCAAATCGCTTGTCGTCGAGTTCAACGAAAACGTCCATATCGCTGGACGCTAGCTCCAAGTCAACGGCTAGACCTTGCCGCCAACTATAAGTTAACGACAATTGATCTTGTCGTCAACCACACAGAACTCTACAAGACCCAATAAGGATCCGCTAAGACCCGAGTCCTTACAGCCCTTCCCCTTAAGGAATTTTGCCCCAAATTCAAACAACATAAGGAAAGAAAACTCACCAAAGAGGTACGGAAACTGCTCGCGCATTGCGTCCTCTCGCTCCCATGTCGACTCACCACCTGAATGCCGCTGCCACACAACACGAACTAAAGGGATTGCCTTGTTCCTCAACCTCTGAACTCGACGTTCCTCAATATGCAATAGAAACTCTTGTACAGTCAACACTGGAGTCACCTCAGACCACTCTGTGCTCTGGAGAACGTGAGACTCTTCAGAAAGGTACCTCCGAAGCATCGACACATGGAACACATCGTGGACTACTTCTAACTCTGACGGAAGCTCAAGTCTGTACGCAAACCTCCGACATGCTCAGAGATGGTGAAAGGTCCAATAAAGCGAGGACTCAACTTTCCACGTCTATCAAACCTCACCACTCCCTTCATAGGAGACACACGAACAAACACCTGGTCTCCTACCTGAAACTCGAGCGGTCGTTTGCGCTAATCTGCATAACTCTTCTGTCGACTCTGAGCTGACTGAAGCCTCTGCCGCACAAGCTGAACTACCTCAACTGCCTGCTGTACTAACTCTGGTCCGTGACAACTCATTCGCCAACCTCGAACCAGTCAAGAGGAGTGCGACACGGTCGTCCGTACAAAGCCTCATATGGTGCCAACCGATACTGGAGTGATAGCTATTATTATATGCGAACTCGACCAACGGCAAGTGAGCTGTCCACGATCCCTGCTACTCCAGACAACAAGCTCTAAGCATGTCCTCCAAAGTCTAGATAGTCTGCTCTGACTGACCGTCTGACTGAGGGTGGTAGGCGGAACTAAAAGCCAACTCTATCCCCAAAGCTCTCTGGAAACTGCGCCAGAACCCAGAAGTGAAGCGAGGATCCCTATCTGACACAATAGAGATCGGCACTCCGTGCAAAGGAACAATCCGCTCTACGTACAACGCGGCCAACCTAGTCATACCCCAACTAGTCCTGACAGGAAAGAATCTGGCAGTCTTCGTCAATCTGTCCACAAGAACCCAAATGCTGTCAAAACCTCCAGCTGTCCTCGGCAAACCACAAACAAAGTCAGTCGTCACATGGTCCCACTTCCACATCAGAATCTCTAACGGCTGCACAAGTCCTCCTGGACGCTGATGTTCGGCCTTCACCTACTGACAGACCAAACACCTAGCAACAAAAGCCGCTATGTCTCTCTTCATCCCAGGCCACCAAAACTGACGTCTCAACCTGTGATACATCTTGGTCGACCCTGGATGAATTGAGTACCTGGAACCATGTGCAGGCAACACAACTCTCCTGACAGACTCCTCAACAGGAACATAGAGTCTATCTCGGAACCTAACAGTCCCGTCCTCGCAAAGCTCAACCTCTGGGAGAATCAACACACTGTGCAACTCGGGATCTGCCTGCTGAGCCTCAGCAACCTGTCTCACAACGGCGGGAGCCACCAACAAACTGCCCAACACACACTGACGACGACAGGACGAAACTCTGAAAGACCCCTCTGTTGCAGACTGCCACAACTGCCACTCTCTAAGCATCAGATGACTCATCTGTGCTTTCCTACTCAAGGCATCCGCAACTACATTCGCTTTTCCAGGCTTATACTCAATGCTAAAATCATAGTCTTTCAGATATTCCATCCATCGACGCTGCCTCATATTCAGATCCCTCTGAGAAAACACATACCTCAAACTCTGGTGGTCGATACGGACTACAAAACTCACTCCGTACAGGTAAAGACGCCAAATCCTCAAAGAAAACACCACAACTGCAAGCTCTAGGTCATGGGTCAGGTAACTCTCCTCGTGGGGCTTAAGCTGGCGAGACGCATAAGCCACCACCGGGCTTGCTGCATCAAAACCGCACCCAGACCAACACCTGAAGCATCTGTGCAAACCTCAAAACCCTCCTCACCTGAAGGTAAGGCAAGGACTGGCGCTGACGTAAGCAGTCGCTTCAACTCTATGAAGCTCTGCTCACACTGCTCCGACCACACAAACAAAACTCCTTTTCTCGTCAACCGAGTCAAGGGTGCAGCAACCTGAGAAAAGTCTCGAATAAATCTGCGGTAGTAACCTACCAAACCCAGAAAGCTACGAATCTCAGACACAGATCTGGGACTCTCCCACTGCAAAACTGCCTCAACCTTCGCTGGATCCACAGAAACTCCCTCACCTGAGATCACATGTCCCAAAAAGTGAACCTGTTGTAGCAAAAACTCACACTTACTAAGTTTGGCATACAATTGTGCTCTCGCAAGGTCTGAAACATGATCCTCAGGTGCTCGGCGTGCTCCCCCTCTGAAGCGGAGTACACCAGAATGTCGTCAACAAACACTACGACAAACCTGTCCAAGAACTGGTGGAACACCCGATGCATCAGATCCATGAAGGCTGCTGGAGCATTGGTGAGCCCAAACGGCATCACCAAAAACTCAAAGTGTCCATATCTGGTCCCAAAGCAAATGGTACAGTGCCAGGAACTAACTCAACAGTAAACACAATCTCTCTCTCTGGCGGTAAACCAGGCAACTCTTCCGGAAAAACATCCGGAAACTCACACACTACAGGAAGTCCCCCACTCCCGTGGCAACCTGGTCAAGGGTAATAGCAGAAACTAGGAAACCCTGACAACCAGAGGCAAGCAACCTCCTTGCCCTCAAAGCAGAAACTAAAAAGCGAGAAGTAAGAGGTACGATACCTGGAAGTAAAACGTCGCTTCCCCAGTTATCCGCAAGTGCACCCTCTTCTTCTGGAAATCCATCACTGCACCATACCGCTCTAACCAGTCCATACCCAAAATCACATCATAATCATGTAACTGCAAAGCAAATAGACGAGCTGACAACCACTAATCCTGCAACTGCACAGGTACCTCCTCGAGACAGTATGAAGTAAGGACAAAGTCTCTGTCGGCAACTCTACTGCTAGCTCAACAGACTATCCCAAACTCAACTCTCCAAGGGAGTCTAAAAACTCCTCAGACACAAAAGAGTGAGAGGCACCGGAATTAAACAAAACACTAGCTGTATAACCAAAAACTGTAACAGTACCTTCCACTAGGTGAGCTGCCTCCGCGTCTGCACGGGTCAAGTGAGTAACACGACCTCTACCTCTCGACCACAGAACCTCTGGTCTGCTGCGCTGCTGCACGGGTGCCTGCTGCTGCACTGGGGCTGTGACTGAGTCTGCTACTGCGGCACACGAGGTAGCAAAGGACAATCTCGCGCCATGTGACCCATCTGGTCACACCGGTAACACTGACCAGCAAAAGTACGCAGTACCTGCTGCAAAGGCTGCCCTACCAGCTGCTGAACACTCCCAACAGACTGCTGTCTCTGCTCTGCCTGCCTCTTATCACGCCGAAACTTCCCCCGAGTTCCTGACTTCACTGTCGTCCAGTAGAAGTGGACGCGTAGGATGTCGCAGTCTCGGGGTCGTCTGCACACTACCCTGCTGCTGTCGAGGCTGAGAAGGAACTACATGCGTATGAACCTCTATGCTCTGAGCACGAGTCCGTAAAGTGTCTGCCTCCAACGCTGCCGTTGTCTGATAGGCTGCGTCCAAATCTGTAACGCGGCAACTATCAGCGCTTGCCTGAGCTCTGGCCTCAAGCCCCTCACAAAATGCTGAGTCCTCAGACCCTCATCTGCCATAATCTGCGAAGCATAACGCCCTAGCTCTACAAATCTGGCCCTGTACTGCACTACAGTAAAGTCCCTCTGCTGCAAGTCCAGAAACTGGTACAACCTCTCCGTCCGGACGTAAGTAGGACAGAAGGCTCTCTCAAAAGAAACGACAAACTCTGCCACAGAATCTGTCTCAGTGGGCGAGACTGAAAAGTAGTCTCCCACTCAGAGGACCACCAAGTCAACGTCTGTGCTGCAACTGGTAACTGGCTAGCAACACTCGCTCCTCGGAAACACACTCCATGGAACGAAAAGTCCACTCCACTGCATCTAACCACGCCCACGCTGCATCTGGATCAGGCTGGCCCAAAAACTGAGGAGGCTAAAACTGCAAGAACTCCCTCAACACCCCCAGTACCACCCTGGGGTACCGGCGCATCACGGTGCTGAGCTACAAACTGATCCATCCCCTCAAGAAATCGAGTCATGTCTAATCCCAGAGCTACCTGAGGAGGAGGTGGCGGCGGCGGAACAATACCATGTGTGCGTCCTGTGGCAGAGGTTGCGTCTGCTGAGGTGGCGGAGCGTCTCCAGCCTCCTGACGAGTCGCTGCTCAGCCACTCCCTCTCTAGGACATCGCCTAGGTGCATAGTACTATACACAGAGAAAAAATACACACATGAATACACTAACTCCGGGCTAATTATCTACAACTGTACTCTTTATACTCTGAGTTAACATGATGGGTATTTCCTTATATATATCTCATCAGACCAGGCTCTGATATCAAGCTATAACGACCCAGAATCCGCATTACCAGTAAGTAACTAGTAACCCGAATTCTGACCCGCTAACCCACGAGACAAGCTCGGAAAGGTAGGAAGTGAATGTCCGAGGAGACTATATGTAAGAAGATACACACCATGCAAAGCTGTAAAATTCCACTATACATGAACATAACATGTACAACTCAGAGTCCGAGCTAAGTACAGAGTACAGAAGTACAACAAAAAGTACTACTCACTGTAGCTAGGGCGCACCAACACCGGAGTGGCTAGACTCGCCTGGAACGGGATGTGACGACGACCCACCTGAAAAGGAGGGGAGTGAGTTTAAGAAAAGAGACCCAGTAGGGAAAAGTAACCCCCACCGGCAACAGTACTAAAGTGCGGAAAGTAAAAACAGAAAGTAAATACACGTCGCACCACAACAAAAAACTGTAAACCTCGCGGCTCAGTAACACACACCACACACACACACACAGTAAGTAGGACTCAGCTAGGGTCTGTGGCTCGGCGTCCCTTCACCACAGAGGCTCTCAACCCCAGCCACGTGTGCACACTACAGACGCTCTCTCTCGCGTTTGATCCACGACTGGTTTTCCCCCTACGCCTGACCCTAGCGGTAGAGAAGGGGCTCCATGGAGACCAGCTCGAAACCACCACAAGGAGTACGCACAGGACAGAGTCGCACTCGGCGTCCAGGCTCACTAGCGGAGGACAACCACACGCTAGTCATCTAGACGGAGTCGCACCCACGCCTAGGAAACACAACAGAAACGGGCACGCGGTAACGCAACGCTCGTACAACAGACGGAACACACTCAACGCCTGAAACTCCGTACAATAAGTGAACACCTCGTATCACAACTAACTACATATGCACATGCGGAGTCACACTCTAAGCCTGGCAGAATGTGTTAACAGGGCGGACATCACACGTCAACACCTTGAACACAGAACAGGATTTAAGCCTGCTGGGACACAGGATATTAACGGCAGCATCGATTTGTCGCTAATATGATGTAGACGGCACTCACCATGCCGCTAACCCTAACTCAACGGCAGTCGACCTTGTCGTTTATATCACCTTGAAGATCTCAACGTCAACACATGTGGACGTTATGCTCTTAGTCCCCTAGACCCAGAATAGCACCGGGTCAGTCCAATTGGGTAAAATCACCCAATCAGAACGCTTACTGATGGAGGGAAATGCCTCCTCACATCATCTAATACTACTAGAACATCAAGATTATACAATCCAACGCTTGGATTGCCCAAAACACCCAAAATCCCGGCATGGAATAACCCAACCCTAAACTGCAATTAGCAAACTAATTCACACAAATGAGCATGCTGGTTTGCTAAGGAGGGTTAAAGGGGTTAAGTCCCTACCTCAGAACACCTTAAACACTCCCAAACAGCCACTAATCGCACCGGAACCCCTCGAAGTCTCCGCGCGAATTACACCAAATCTTCGCGTTTCCGCTCGATCAAGCACCGCCACACGTACAAGAGCCTTCCCACAAACTCCCATCAACCAACAGAAGCAGTGGAAATGGACAAAGGCAGAAGTGGAGGGAAAGGAAGGAAAAGAGAAGAAAGGTTTCTGCTCTCGGGCTGCCCTATTTCTACAGGCGCGACCAGTAGACGTCCACATCCTCACCGCCTACTGAACCGCCAAAGCCTTGACGTCCAAATCGCTTGTCGTCGAGTTCAACGACAAATGTCCATATCTCTGGACTCTAGCTCCAAGTCAACGGCTAGACCCGCTGCCAACTATAAGTTAACGACAATAGATCTTGTCGTCAACCACACGAACTCTACAAGACCCAATAAGGATCCGCTAAGACCCGAGACCTTACAGTAAATGTAGGTGTTCTCGAGCCAAGATTAAAGAAAACCAACACCATCATGTAGTTCTTGATTCTAGGTTCATTTGCAATTGGTTTGACTGGTTTTCATGGAGTATACATTGAGTATTCGTGATTTTCCCGAAGTCTCGACACAGTAGGGCTTTTCTCGTTCTTCTTATTATGAAATGATTCAAGACCAATTTGACTAAACTTTCTTCATGAAAATTCTTCCACTTGAAGTCACGATCATCTTCTATGTTGGACGTTTTGTCCAAAGTCATTCATTAGAGAGTTAGGAGCATGACAAGAGAGTCTCTGCATGATACTATGATTTCGGGCTACATTAGATTTTTGTTATTCAATTGTTTTGGATTCGAGACAGAATTAGATCAAACCCTCAACATCAAAGTTCTTCTAATAGTTGTCCTCGTCATCTTTCATGTTGAACATTTTGTCTAAATATCATTATTAGAGATTTATGAGTGGTGAAAGTGAATCACTGCATGATACGTGTTTTCTGGTTACACCTGACCATGTGTTTGGTTCTGGAAGGGCCACTAGTGTCGACACTACTTGTGCTAGTGTCGACACACTGTCCAAAACTGCCCAGATGATGTTCTGGGAAGGTCTCTAGTGTCGACACTACTGAGCTAGTGTCGACAACTGTCCCAGTTGACCCAGAAGGTTTCTGGAAAACTGATCTAGTGTCGACACTACCTGTGCTAGTGTCGACACACTGTCCCAGTTGACCCAGAAGGTTTTCTGAAAAACTGTTCTAGTGTCGACACTACCTGTGCTAGTGTCGACACACTGTCCCATATTGGCCAGAAGGTTTTTTGGAAGCTGTCTCTAGTGTCGACACTACTTGATCTCGTGTCGACACTACTTGACCTTTTTGCCTTGTATTTGATGCACTGTGTCGACACTACCTGAACTAGTGTCGACACTACCTGACCAATTTTGCATGATTTTGTCATGTGTTGGGAGCATGGTGTCGACACCACTTGATCTAGTGTCGACACTACCTTACAAGAAATTTGCATATTTTAGGTCTAATCATCTCATGATGTCTACTAGCATGTGCATGATGTTATATAGTATGCATGGACCTAAAATAAATCAACCCATTGAAAAATAGTAATGATATGAATACGATTCTAATGTGTAATTGTGATTGATCTTATGTCCATTGGATTATCTTGTGATCTTACTTATTGTCAACTGATAAAATTAGAATATGATATGAATGTGGGGATGAATACATGTTAGTATGGACATGTTAGTGGTGCTAGTGTTATGTTTTGCATATGAGTTTCATGGTTACATGTTTTCCGGTGTTCAATTAATTACTTGTCATATGCACACATGTTAGAAATGTACATGTTCTACATATGATCTGTCTTTAGGAACATCGTCACGTCAAGACATTCATGAACTTGAAACATAAGATACGTCGTTATCCTACCTTGTTCTTTTGAGCTGTTTGTCATTCCTTGACTGTATGAATGATCATGTTCCTTTTACTACGAGCTTGTTGTTGAAACTCTGTGGCCATAATATGAATCTGTTTGTTCGGCACAACGTGGGACTCCGGTCCAAAACATGATCCAATGCCTGTGCAATAGGGGCCCTGTCCGGTCCTGGGGAGGAGCGCCCCAACGTACTTGTTAACCGCGGGAGTATAGACTCTTGGTGCTTGGCATAGCACAACTGACATGCAAGATTGTGAAAATGTGCCTCCTGTTTGACATGATAAGTTTGACTTGACATGATATGATACGTCTGTTCATGTGAACACATGAGATCTGTTTGAATATGGTCAATCTCTTCTGATATGATTCTATTCTTGAAATATCTGTCCACGGTATCTAAAACTCGACATTTGATCAGATATGATATCCGTTCTATTCTGCTATTCAATCTGTTAGTATTGCATACATTGTCATCATATTTATGTGCATATCTGCCTATTTAAAATGTTAATCATGTATACTAGTGCCCGCACGTTATTGAGATGTAAATCCTACTGAGCTAGTTCGCTCACCCCTATCATCCTGCCCTTTTCAGGTAGTGATGAAGAACCAGTGGAGTCAGATGGGACAGAGCAAGAGTGACGAGCACCTGTCATATGAATAGTTGTTAGTTTAGGAATAGAAATTTAAGTAGTTAATGTATTAGAGAAACGTTGTTATTTGATTAATAAACCTTTTCAGTTGATTCTTCTTGTGTGAGGTTGTATCTAGTTGAATGGATTGAAATAAGGTATACTTTTGGAGACCATATATAGTCTCGAATGTGTTATTATATTCAATTGCGACTCTGCGCTATTCAACTGTGATACGCCGGTTTGTATCGTTCACGCCCCCCGGTATTTATTCCGCTGCTAAATATCGGGGCGTGACAGTTGGTATCAGAGCCTTAAACTTCAACGTTAAGGTCCAAGGGAATAGGAACATAGAATGAAACTAGATCACACAAGTCAAAATCTGTCGTACCTAATGTGAGCGTGGGTAGAGCCATGGGAGTAAAAGTCACATGTGATATATTTAGATGACTAACTCACATTATTATCTTGAAGGTACTTATTACGTCAATGGCCGCTGAACGTGCCCAGGCTAGGGACATGCAACGAACCATACAGAACTTGACTCAGGCTATTTTACAAGCCACCCAAGGTGGAGGTAACCGCGGAGCGGTGAGCTCCACTGGAATTTCGGAACATGGATCCGCCTAGGTTTGAAGGGAGTACTAACCCAGATGTTGCTGAACACTGGGTTAAGGAGATTGAAAGGATATTCAAGGTTATGCAATGCACAGACCAGAACAAGGTGCTCCTGGCGACTTTCCAGTTGGAAAAGGATGCCAGGGCATGGTGGGACTCGGTACAAGCAACCCTAAATGGACAACAACTAACATGGGCTCAGTTCATTGAGCATTTCAATGCCAAGTACTTTTTTGAGAGGGTCCAAGAACGGAAAGCAGCCGAATTTGCAGCTTTGAAGCAGAGAGGACTCAATGTGGCTGAGTATGAGGCCCAATTCTCTCAACTGTGCCGATACGCTGTTCACTTAATTGGGACAGAGAGGATGAAGGCGAAACATTTTCTGAATGGCTTGAGGCCCCAGTTCATCACCCAACTGGCGCCAATGGACATTCAAACTTATGCTGAAATGGTTAAGAAGGCTCAGTTATTGGAAGATGCCATGGAGACTGTCGAAAGGATTAAGGGAAAATCCATGAAACGAGAGCAAGTGTCTTCTGCTGGGAGGTATCAGCCGACTATTGGGAAGAAAAGACCCAGTGGCGGAGAAAATGAACCAGCGGATAAGAAGCCGAAGGAGTTAGGTAAGTAAATAGTGTGACAATGGGAGAAAGGTGCAAACATTGTGACAGAGCTGGTCATCGGTCTGAAGAATGCTGGAGAGCGCAAGGGAGATGCCTACGATGTGGGAGTCGTGACCATAGGATCTCGGACTGCCCGATGTTGAAAGAACAAGCCCCTCAGGACAAACGTCCGAATGGACAGAAGAGGCAAGGCCGACTGCAAGCTGTCCAGGAACCAGAAACTGCTGAAGAAGGAGGTATCGTGGAAGGTACACTTACTATTCTTTCCCGACCCACATATGTTGTCTTTGATACGGGAGCTACGCATTCCTTCATATCTCAAACATTTGTTGATACCCTACCTGTGAAACCCGTCCCAATGAAATCTGGAATAGTTGTGTCAACCCCGATTGGTCCTGGTACCAATCTTACAAACCATATACCCTCTAGTGAGGTGTTGATTGAAACCCAAAACCTACGAGAAAATTAAATATGTATGGACATGGCAGGGTATGATGTGATACTAGGAGCAGACTGGATGTCTGAACATGGGGCTAGTATCAATTGCAGAAGAAGTCAGATAACTTTTAGCCAGTACCCAAAACTAGTGTTCACTGGGGATAGAAATCGCAGGAGATTGTCAATTATCTCTGCATTACAAGCCAAAAGGATGATGAGGAAAGGTTGTATGGCCTTTCTTGCTGCTGTGATCATTGCAAAGAAAGAAGTCAAAGTGAGGACATCCATGTCGTCAGCGAATATGCTGATGTTTTCCCCGAAGACTTGCCAGGAATTCCTCCTGAGTGAGAGGTCGATTTTACCATCGAATTGGTCCCTGGTGCAGCACCAGTATCTAGGGCACCATATAGAATGTCCCCCGCAGAACTGAAAGAATTAAAAGAGCAACTAATGGAACTGTTAGAGAAGGGTTTCATCCGACCAAGCACATCGCCATAGGGTGCACCTGTCCTCTTCGTCAAGAAGAAGGATGGGTCAATGAGGCTATGCATAGATTACAGACAATTGAATCAGTTAACCATCAAGAACAAATACCCTCTGCCGAGAATTGATGAGTTGTTTGATCAATTATCTGGACCTAGATACTTCTCTAAGATAGATCTCCAATCCGGTTATCATCAATTGAGGATCAAAGGAGAAGACATTCACAAGACTGCCTTCCGAAGCAGGTATGGGCATTATGATTTATTGTTATGCCTTTTGGACTAACAAATGCCCCTGCAGTTTTCATGCAGTTGATGAATAGCATTTATCGCCCATATCTTGATAAATTTGTGGTGGTATTCATCGATGATATATTGATCTATTCCAAGAGAAAGGAAGAGCATGAGGAGCATTTGAGGATTTCATTGCAGATTTTAAGGGAGAACAAACTATATGCCAAGTTAAGTAAACGTGAATTCTGGCTTGAGGAGGTATCCTTTTTAGGGCATGTGGTAACCAAAGATGGTATCGCTGTTGATCCATCAAAGGTTGAGGCCGTACTGAAATGGGAAAGACCGACAAGCGTCACAGAGATCAGGAGCTTTCTCGGATTAGCAGGATATTATCGGAGGTTTATAAAGTATTTCTCAAAGATTGCAGTACCGTTAACCAAGCTGACCTGGAAGGAAAATCCATTTGTGTGGACCAATGAATGTGAGGAAAGTTTCAATAACTTGAAGAAGTGTTTGACAACTGCTCCTGTCCTCGCCTTACCCACTGAAGAGGGAGGATTTGAAATTTATTCAGATGCTTTTGGTATTGGATTGGGATGTGTCTTAATCCAACAAGGGAAGGTAATAGCTTATGCTTCCAGACAGTTGAAGATCCATGAAGTGAACTATCCGGTTCATGACCTGGAGTTGGCAGCTGTAGTATTCTCCCTAAAGATTTGGAGGCATTATATCTATGGTGAGCAATTTAAGGTCTTTTCTGACCACAAGAGTTTGAAATATCTGTTCTCACAGAAGGAGCTGAACATGAGACAAAGAAGGTGGTTAGAGTACCTTAAGGACTTTGACTTTTCCATTTAGTATCACCCCGGGAAAGCCAATGTAGTGGCCGACGCTCTAAGTAGACAACCAGGAGCTATGCTAGCTAGTTTGATGCTGGGCAAATGGAAGTTACTGGAGCAATTTGCAAGTCTGAACATAGACGTGGGAAAGAAGGAAAAACAAGTAATGATTTCAAACCTCCAGATACAATCCGACCTACTGACTGAAATCAAGGAGAAACAAGGAGAGGATCCATTCTTAGTTGAGATCAGGGAGAAACTAGAGCAAAGGCCTGACTTCACTCTATCTATGGAAGGTAGATTACTGTTCCGAGGTAGGACATGTGTCCCTGATCATGGAGAACTCAAGAGGTTACTAAATGAAGCTCATCAGTCCAAGTACACGATTCACCCTGGATCAACAAAGATGTACCAAGACTTGAAAAGGTCGTACTGGTGGCCAAACATGAAGAGGGATGTGGCCGATCATGTGTCATACTGTTTAACATGTATGAAAGTCAAGGCCGAGCATTTCCGTATAGCTGGTGGACTGCTACCACTAGAAATCCCAGAATGGAAGTGGGATAGTATCGGTATGGACTTTATCATGGGATTGCCCAAGACTCGAGGTGGTATGGATGCAATCTGGGTAATCGTTGATCGATTGACTAAGTCGGCTCATTTCTTGCCGATTAAGAGTACCTGGTCTGTGGATGTATTGGCTGCATTATATGTTAAGGAAGTAGTTAGATTGCATGGGGTTCCATCTAGCATAATCTCAGATCAGGACCCTAGATTTACCTCACACTTCTGGAAGGGTTTACAAGCAGCAATGGGTACTAAACTAAATTTTAGTACTACCTTCCATCCTCAGACTGATGGACAAACTGAAAGGACCAATCAAATTCTGGAGGATATGCTCGTTCTCTGGTGCTAGATTTCAGAGGGCGATGGGATGATCAGTTGTACCTGATGGAGTTTGCTTATAACAACAGCTATCAGGTAAGTATCAAGATGGATCCATTTGAAGCCTTATACAGCAGGAGTTGCAGATCACCCTTTGTTGGGAAGAGGTTGGGGAGAACCAATGGGTTGGACCCGACTTAATTGAGGCAGCTGTCAGGAAGGTTCAGATTGTCAGGGAACGTCTGAAGATAGCACAATCCAGACAGAAGAGTTATGCAGACAAGAGAAGGAGAGAACTGGAATTTCAGGTTGGCGAACATGTTTTCTTGAAGGTCTCACCTTCAAGGGGAATACAAAGATTTAGGATCAAGGGAAAACTAAGTCCCAGATTCATAGGCCATTTGAAATCCTAGAAAGGATTGGTCAGGTGGCGTATAGACTTGCACTACCTCCGCAACTGGAAAACGTGCATAATGTGTTCCACATATCCATGCTGCGGAAGTACTTATTCATTGCCGACCATGTAATCAACCATGAGGACTTGGAGATTCGGGAGGACCTGACTTATGAAGAGAAGCCGATCAAACTATTGGATCAGAAGATTCAACGACACAGGAATCATACCATACCTATGGTGAAGGTTCAATGGAGTCGAGACGGAGTTACTAATGCTACCTGGGAAACAGAGGAAAGAATGAAGAAGAACCACCCAGAACTATTCTCAGGTACGAACCATCACTATTATGCGTAAATTTGGGGACCAAATTTCTTAAGTGGGGGAGGATGTAACACCTCGGAAAATTAGCAATTTAAAATTTCAGAAAAAAAGGGGGATAAATTAATTAAACAGATGGGAGGGACTTCCAACACCATGTATTAATGACCCATTAAGAAGATTGGGCCAATGGAGCACATTTGGCCCAAGGATATAGATAAGCTGGGACAGGGAATTACCCAGAAATTCGTGTATGTAATTATGCCATAATTAGAAAGGGAAAGTTAGGGTTAAAATTAAGGTAAGTAGTCATGTAAAGTATGCCAAAACCGAACGCAACTCTAAGAGGGGGTTTCCTAAACCTTTGCTACCTCCTTTGGAGGAAAGAGTCCCAGATTTCTTGGAAAACAGGGAGCAGAATTCGCAGCCCCTTTCCTAGTCTCGTTAGGACTCTTAACTACAACCTAAATCTATAAGAACACGTCCTCAAACTCTTGGGGAAGGTTTAACAACGAGTTGGGGTAGTTTGGAGGCAGGCTAGAACTTCTGAGGAGCAGGAGAAAGGCTGGGAACCCGGAGCTTCATCCCCTGCATCTTTTGTTGCATCCAGAATATCGACTGGTCTTAGATCTTCGTAAAGATAGGTGTTCTCGGGCCAAGATTAAAGAATACCAACACCATCATGTAGTTCTTTGAGTCTAGGTTCATTTGCAATTGGTTTGACTGGTTTTCATGGAGTATACATTGAGTATTCGTGATTTTCCTGAAGTCTCGCATAGTTAGGGCTTTTCTCGTTCTTCTTATTATGCACATGATTCAAGACCGAATTTGATTAAACTTTCTTCATGAACGTTCTTACACATGAAGTCACGAACATCTTCTATGTTGGACGTTTTATCAAAAAGTCCTTCGTTAGAGAGTTAGGAGCATGACAAGAGAGTCTCTGCATGATACTATGATTTTGAGCTACATTAGATTTTTGTTATTCACATATTTTCTCAAGATTCGAGATAGAATTAGATCAAACTCTCAACATCAAAGTTCTTCTACTAGTTTTCCTCATCATCTTTCGTGTTGAATGTTTTGTCTAAATATCATTTGTTAGATAGTTGTGAGAGGTGAAAGTGAATCACTGCATGATACGTGTTCTCTGGTTACACCTGACCATGTGTTTGGTTTTGGAAGGGCCACTAGTGTCGACACTACCTGTGCTAGTATCTGCACACTGTCCCAAAACTTCCCAGATGATGTTCTGGGAAGGTCTCTAGTGTCGACACTACCTGAGCTAGTGTCGACACACTGTCCCAGTTGACCCAGAAGTTTTCTGGAAAACTGATCTAGTGTCGACACTACCTGTGCTAGTGTCGACACACTGTCCCAGTTGACCCAGAAGGTTTTCTGGAAAATGATCTAGTGTCGACACTACCTGTGCTAGTGTCGACACTGTCCCATATTGGCACTACTTGACCTTTTTGCCTTGTATTTGATGCACTGTGTCGACACTACCTGAACTAGTGTCGACACTACCTGACCAATTTTGCATGATTTTGTCTTGTGTTGGGAGCATGGTGTTGACACCACTTGATCTAGTGTCGACACTGCCTTACAAGAAATTTGCATATTTTAGGTCTAATCATCTCATGATGTCTACTAGCATGTGCATGATGTTATATAGTATGCATGGACCTAAAATAAATCAACCCATTGAAAAATAGTAATGATATGAATACGATTCTAATGTGTAATTGTGATTGATCTTATGTCCATTGGATTATCTTGTGATCTTACTTATTGTCAACTGATAAAATAAGAATATGATATGAATGTGGGGATGAATACATGTTAGTATGGACATGTTAGTGGTGCTAGTGTAATGTTTGCATATGAGTTTCATGGTTACATGTTTTCCGGTGTTCAATTAATTACTTGTCATATGCACACATGTTAGAAAAGTACATGTTCTACATATGATCTGCCTTTAGAAACATCCTCACGTCAAGACATTAATGAACTATGAAACATAAGATATGTAAGACCCTCGAATTTTGTCCTTATTATTTTATTGTGTGCAATTTTATGCTTGTGTATGTATATGCATTATCATGTAAGTATTATATATACATTATTGTGTAAACACTATGTATGTGTGCATATACTCAAATATATGCGTTGTTAATTGCATGATGTGAATAGTGTGTATTATACCTACGTATTGCATACATGAACTTAGGAGAAATTAGGGTTTTGCATGGTTTTGGGTTCTGGCTGAATGGTTAGTCGACGTCAACATGAATGGACGTCCACTTATTGTTAACGTCCATATAGGTGGATGTCGATTATTAAGTCGACGGCCATATCGGTGGACGTCTATGTCCTGACAGACCAGTCTGCAGCAGCATGGTGTGCCATGCCTTGATTGGGGATGCCAACCACCCCAACGGCTACCCTGACCTTCCACCGACCTCTGCGTGGGTGAGAGGTTCTCCTCTCTAAAATGGCCCTTGTGACAACCCCCAAAGAGTTCTCTTGGCTCTTTGCAAAGAGATAAGAGAAAACCGTAGTGAGCTGTGAGAAAACTTGGAGTTTGGAGGCTTTGATCCGGCGATCCAAGGCTTCATCTGGAGATCTACTTCGACAAGGAGGGAGACAACACATCCGGCTACACATCCCCGACCCTGGATTGCAGAGGGGAGCATCACAGAGGCCGGAGTGGAGACATCTTGGAGGCTTCTTGGGACTGCCCAAGGAGAGCTTCTCCAACCATTTTGATCCCTTTAGGAGTTTTTCCAAAGGCAAGTAACCCTTTCACTTTGTCCATGTATGTCTAGGAGGTTTCTAACATTTTTATGGATTTTTCTCGTGTCCTGGATCCCCTACACTCACCATTCTTTAGAGCTCGGACTGTGTTTTTACACAGGTCCAACTTGACAGAAAGATCTATTGCCGTTGAGATCTTGAGTCAGCGGCCAACGATGTTGCCGCCAACTCTTGTAAACGTCCATAGTATGCCGTTGAGTTCTTCTTGATAGAACAGTGAACTGTTCTGCCCTATATCTTAAATTTCCGGATTTCTACGCATGAGGATATAATGTAAATTTTATATGTTATGTAAAATAGATAATGTGATGTGTGTGTAATTTCCTGTATTTTTCTGTAGATGGCATAATTTATTAGAGTTATTGAAAAGCATGTGTAGGAATGAGGTTATGAATGTTAAATTTTGTTCCCATGATTTCTGAGGAATTAAATGCTGTAGAATTTTATGAACCATGTTTGTAGGTATCAGTCCATGCCCTGCAAATTTGGGAATTTTCCCATATTCATGTGAATTTTTATAATTCCTACAATGAGAAATAGAAAGCATGTGTAGACCTTGTGAAAATTTTAGTAAATCGTGTGTTGGGAATAAAATTGGGAAAAAAATTTCTTGTGCCAATATGTATGTGTGGTTCATGACTGTGCATGATCAAATCTGAAATCCATATCATGTTCTATGTTAACTTAGTTTATGAATGGCATGAAACTAAATGTTTTAATTCTATAAATGCATGTGAATTCAGAAAAATGTGAAAATTGTATGTGTGTTCCTATACCCGAAAACAGTATGTGGTTAAATTTTAGGAAAATTTGATGACATTAGCCTACACTATGAGATTTCCATGTGAAAATGAGTTATAAATACATGTACCATGATTAAGGTTAAATGATGTGCGTTCCAATTAATCCGTGAGGGCTACTAAATGCTTGATTTCTGTTATTAGTGGCATCATGCTAGGGAAGAACAGAACTATGTGCATAAACAAGAAAGTGTGAGTATCATATGTAAAACGTGTGTTAATCGGAATGTGTAATGTGTAAAATGTGCCGTGTGTGACACTGCTTCCATAGAGGGCTGTGGAACTGTATCATGGAAAGGTCCCCATGAGAAGGTTCAATGTGTTAAGATATCCTAAGGGCATTAGGATGAAATCCTGGAGGTGGACAAGTACCACTGGTTAGGGTGGAGACGTGTTCTCCCGGTCTGCGCAGTGCCAAGAGTCATCACTGTATTGCCTAGGTGATGTGCTATGTGTTATGTGTTATGTGATGTGTCCTTCTAGTGGTGGTTTGGACTATGTGTCACGGCAAATAAATTGTAAAATGTGTATATGTGAACATGTGAAATGTGAATGTGAACATGTGTAAAATGTGTATATGTGAACATGTGAAATGTGAATGTGAACATATGTAAAATGCGTATATGTGAACATGTGAATGTGAAATGTGAACTATTTACGTTAGAATGTGAACATGTGTACACGTGAAATGTTGAAAAATGAACCATGTGAAATATGGGAATATGTAACCATGTGAAGTGAATGTGTTAGAGTATGAGACGATAATTCATGCTATGATATTTCTAATTCCATGTAAATTGCCATCATGTTATAGTCAAATTGGAAGTGTAGTTTTCATGTGATTAATGAGTAGAAAGCATGTGATAGGAAGTGTTATTTGAAACATCTTAAACCAGGTACCATGTGTTTTGATTTTGTAGAAATACCATGATAGGTTGTCTCTTATAAATGTTCAAGCATGCTGTATGTTGCCTTGCAAATTGAAATAGCAGAACCTACTATGAAGTATGCATGAATGATGTGTATGAAGTTACTTGCTGAGTCTTTTAGACTCACTCCTTGCTTCGGCGTACAGGTTTAGTTGGTGACAGACATTTGGAGGAGACCGTGGAGAGCGACTCCGAGCGTGGAGAGTAGCTTGTGGAGTTGACGTTGTGTCCTTTTTGTTTCATAGTATGTAAATTGTAGCTTGTATTAGAGTTATCATTTGTAATTATGGACAAATTATGTATTAAATGTAGAACTTTAATCTTGTGGACAATGTAGTTTGGTTTAATTTCAATTATGAAAGTTTAGTCCTTTATTTGCTATATGGATCATGTATGAGAAATGTGGATGATGAAATGTGATGACAGTTAGTCCTTTACTTCCGCGACTCTGTGTCTATATTTGTGTATATCTCAATCATGTGATAGTGTTTGGGTAAATGTCCCACTGTGATAACCTTTACTATACCGACGTGGGTTGGTATAACCGTACCGGTGTAATGAGGGTCGTCACAAGATACGTCGTTATCCTGCCTTGTTCTTTTGAGCTATTTGTCATTCCTTGACTGTATGAATGATCATGTTCCTTTTACTACGAGCTTGTTGTTGAAACACTGTGGCCATAATATGAATCTATTTGTTCGGCACAACGTGGGACTCCGGTCCAAAACTTGATCCAATGCTTGTGCAAATAGGGGCCCTGTCCTGTCCTGGGGAGGAGTGCCCCAATGTACTTGTTAACCGCGGGAGTATGGACTCTGGTGCTTGGCATAGCACAACTGACATGCAATATTGTGAAAATGTGCCTCCTGTTTGACATGATAAGTTTGACTTGACATGATATGATACGTCTGTTCATGTGAACACATGAGATCTGTTTGAATATGGCCAATCTCTTCTGATATGATTCTATTCTTGAAATATCTGTCCACGGTATATGAAACTCAACTTTTGATCTGATATGATATCTGTTCTATTCTGCTATTCAATCTGTTAGTATTACATACATTGTCATCATATTCATGTGCATATCTGCCTATTTAAAATGTTAATCATGTATACTAGTGCCCGCACGTTATTGAGATGTAAATCCTACTGAGCTAGTTCACTCACCCCTATCATCCTGCCCTTTTTCAGGTAATGATGAAGAACCAGTGGAGTCAGATGGGACAGGGCAAGAGTGACGAGCACCTGTCATATGAATAGTTGTCAGTTTAGGAATAGAAATTTAAGTAGTTGATGTATTAGAAAAACGTTGTTATTTGATTAATAAACCTTTTCAGTTGATTCTTCTTGTGTGAGGTTGTATCTAGTTGAATGGACTGAAATAAGGTATACTTTTGGAGACTATATTATAGTCTCGAATGTGTTATTATATTGAATTGCGACTCTGCGCTATTCAACTGTGATACGCCGGTTTGTATCGTTCACGCCCCCCGGTATTTATTCCGCTGCTAAATATCGGGGCGTGACAGTTGGTATCAGAGCCTTAAACTTCAACGTTAAGGTCCAAGGGAATAGGAACATAGAATGAAACTAGATCACACAAGTCAAAATCTGTCGTACCTAATGTGAGCGTGGGTAGAGCCATGGGAGTAAAAGTCACATGTGATATATTAAGATGACTAACTCACATTATTATCTTAAAGGTACTTATTACCTCAATGGCCGCTGAACGTGCCCATGCTAGGGACATGCAACGAACCATACAGAACTTGACTCAGGCTATCTTACAAGCCACCCAAGGTGGAGGTAACGCGGAGCCGGTGAGCTCCACCGGAATTTCCGAACATGGATCCGCCTAGGTTTGAAGGGAGTACTAACCCAGATGTTGCTGAACACTGGGTTAAGGAGATTGAAAGGATATTCAAGGTTATGCAATGCACAGACCAGAACAAGGTGCTCCGGCGACTTTCCAGTTGGAAAAGGATGCCAGGGCATGGTGGGAGTCGGTAGAAGCAACCCTAAATGGACAACAACTAACATGGGCTCAGTTCATTGAGCGTTTCAACGCCAAGTACTTTTCTGAGAGGGTCCAAGAACGGAAAGGCTGGTATTCCAAAGAAGAACATGTGTTGATGTATTAGAGAAAAGTTGTTATTTGATTAATAAACCTTTTCAGTTGATTCTTCTTGTGTGAGGTTGTATCTAGTTGAATGGATTGAAATAAGGTATACTTTTGGAGACCATATTATAGTCTCGAATGTGTTATTATATTCAATTGTGACTCTGCGCTATTCAACTGTGATACGCCGGTTTGTATCGTTCACGGCCCCCCGGTATTATTCTACTGCTAAATATCGGGGCGTGACAGCAATTACCCAACTCATGATCTAGAACTAGCTGCAGTGGTCTTTGCTTTAAAGATCTGGAGGCGCTATCTGTATGGAGTGAGATTTGAGCTTTTATCAGACCACAGAGTCTCAAATATCTGTTCTCACAGAAGGAGTTGAATCTGAGGCAGCAGAGGTGGATTGAGTTTCTGAAGGATTGTGACTTTTAGCTTTCTTACCACCCAGGGAAAGCCAATGTGGTGGCAGATGCAATGAGCGGGAAGAGGCAAATGATGCGGCAAGACTGGAAGATGTTAGAAGATGCATCAGGATCATTGGTTGCTCTAGAGCCAAAGTTGTGCAGCAAGTTCTTAGCTCAGTTGACTCTTAGATCTTTTGTGCATGACAGGGTTCTTGATTTGCAAAAAGACGACCCAGTATTGCAGGAGTTTGTTAGAATGGCTGGCATAGTTAGAGACGAGGATGGTGTAATTTACCTGAATCATCAAGTATGTGTCCCTAATGATGCGGATCTATAGAAGGAGATTCTGGAAGAAGCGCATAGATCGCAGTTCTCTATTCACCCAGGTAGTGGGAAGATGTATCGAGATTTGAAACATTCTTTTTGGTGGTCTGGTATGAAGAGGGATGCTGCTGATGTAGTGGCGAAATGCTTGATATGTCAACAGGTGAAGGCAGAACATCAGCGACCTTCGGGTTTGATGCAGAAGCTGGATATTCCTCAGTGGAAATGGGAACAAGTGACTATGGATTTTGTGACTGGATTGCCTAGATCGGCAGAGGGAATGATTCTATATGGGTGATTGTCGATAGATTCTCATAGAGTGCTCATTTTCTGGCTATGAAGAAGAAGCAGTCCGTAGAGAGCTTGGCTAGATTGTACATTGATGGCATTGTGAAGCTGCATAGGATTCCGAAGTCGATTATCACAGATCGTGATCTGAGGTTTACATCTAGATTTTGGCAGAGTTTGTAGCAAGCTTTTGGTAGCCAATTAAACTTGAGTTCGGCATTTCACCCACAGACGGATGAACAGTCTAAGAGGACTATTCATACGTTGGAGGGCATGCTTAGGGCTTGTGTTTTGGACTGGAGAGGAGATTAGGAACACCACTTAGCTCTTGTAGAATTCGCATACAACAATAGTTTCCATTCAAGCATAGGTATGGTGCCATTTGAGACTTTGTATGGGAGACCTTGTAGAACCCCGTTGTGTTGGGAAGAAGCGGAGATCGGCATGTAGTTGGAACTGAAGTGGTGTAGGAAACATCAGCGAAGATCCAAATGATTGTGCAGAGATTGAAGGTAGCTCAAGATCGTCTGAAAAGTTATGCTGATACGAGGAGGAAAGACTTGGCTTTTGAGGCAGGAGACCATGTTTTTCTCAAGGTGTTGCCAACCAAGGGTGCAGTAAGATTTGGGAAGAGAGGCAAGCTGAATCCGAGAGTCATTGGTCCCTTTAAGATATTGAAGATGATGGGGAATGTGGCATATCAGTTAGCTTTGCCACCATCCTTGGTAGGAGTGCACCCAGTTTTCCATGTATCCTTGTTAAGAAGTGTAGTGCCCTAGAATTTTATTGAATTATATGATGCAATGGTGTATGTGTTTCTGCATTTAGTTGTATGTTGTACTGTGTTGAACTTGGCGTCAACATCTACCGACGTTGACTATAGTAAACAACATGATCTATTGCCGATTATTGTATGTTGACACAAGTGATTGTGACATTTAATATTTTATGGAATATTTGTTTTTTCGGGCAAGAAAGTTGACGACATGATCGATGGACGTCTACCTCATGGTCGACAGCAGCATTGGTTGACGTTAACCTGACTTGCCTATTTTTGTTGTTACCATTCCGGGGGAGAATAAATCGGCCATTTCCATGCATTTAAGAGGAGGATCTGCTGCGTTTCTGATCGAATGGCTAGGATTAGGTTTGGGCAATGCATAGGGATCTTTATAAGACCCGTTTTGGCCTTTGGGGATTTTTTGCACTGGTTTGGAAGAGAGAAAAGGAAGGCCGAGAGAGAGGGTTCCAGAGCTTCGTTCGTGCGATTTGACGCGTGCTGGACCAAGGAGGATCATGAAGCCTCTAGGTCAGAAGCTTCTCAAAGTGGGGGAGCTATGCTAGAAGCTGGTTTTGGGCGATTGAAGTCGGAGAGGAGGACTGCCTTATTGCCACGGTAGGCGTCTTTGGATTTTTATTCGTCACTCCCGCAGGATGGTTAGAGGCAAGTGACATGGGGGATCGGTTTAGGATAGTTTAATCTTTAGATTTATTATTTTTATAGATTTTTAAACCATCAAAATAACGTGTGGGAAGGGGTGTAAGTTCTGTTATTTTATGTGAAGTTCTGTGTTTTCTGGACGAACGAACTTAACGTCCATATCGACTGCCGTTTAGTTTCTGTAAATGACAGCATTGACCGCCATTTATTTCTTGTAAATGACAACTTTTTGGATGTCTACTATATGTTAACGGCGCTATGTGCCGCCATCTACTGGTATTAACGACAGGATATGTGGACATTGACTTTGTGTAAATGCCACATATTTGGCCATTAAGTTTATCAGTGTTGTGTCTTTCTGCAATCTGATCATGTTTCCTCAACTGTGATTCATGCATGTATAAAATTTTCAGTCCATATTGTATTTTGAGTAAATCAGTGCTATTACACTATGGACAGGTCATTGCAATGATGTATGGGCAATATGTATATATATATATGTTGTTCTTTTG
This sequence comes from Colocasia esculenta, assembly GCA_014218235.1. NCBI lineage: Eukaryota > Viridiplantae > Streptophyta > Magnoliopsida > Alismatales > Araceae > Colocasia > Colocasia esculenta. The sequence continues at coordinate 68,232,037 of CM024763.1, read as the reverse complement.
AATTTTGTTAGAATTAGTAAAAGAAAAATGAAAAGATGCAAGTATGATTCATGTTATAATGTTGAAATTAGAAATTGTAATACTGATAGGTGAAACCATAGATCTACTGTACTTAATTCTTGTATAGTAACTGCATGACTTCATCACTATTATACCTTGTTAAGTAGTTTAAATTGATGGAGAATAATCATGAAAACTATTTAAAGAACTCAAAAAATTATAAAATTTTGCATGTACATGGTATGATTTGAATTAGGTGTACTGTCAAAATTTCAAGATTTTTAGAATACCGTACGTATTATTATGATTTTACGAATGGCCAAATGCATATAGAATTTAATAAACATGAGAATATATGTGCATGTTGGATTTTGATAAAGTAGTACCATGTTAGGTTGCTGTTATATAGTAGAGTTTGATTTCAGAGCTGAGAAAACATGTTAGGTGATGTTGTGATGTTATCTTGATAAATTATGTATGAATGTATTAAAGAGCATGATAGACTTATATGAAAAATGTAGATTGCATGATCATATACGTTAATGTATTTCGAAATGAATTGGCCAATAAGACATTGCTGTGATAGAGATAACTACAAGGCACTACACCATGGAATGCCCCTATGGTAATGGTTCACCTACATGAAATGACCTACATGAATCTGTGGGCAACAGATTGAAATCTTGGAGGTAGACATGTTCTACTGGTTAAGGTGGGAAGGACTTTCTTCGGTATTGCGCAATAACCTAGACTTCATCACTACTTTTCCTATGTGAAAGTGAATGAACTACATACTACATGATCTCTATTAATAGTATGGGCTATGTCTTGGCAACTAAACGACTACATGACAAATGACTACATGAACTACATGTCTACATGATAAATGACTACATAATCTATATGTTACATGCCATATAAACTACATGTCACTTGTTATACGAACTACATGCTACATGTTAAATTAACCACTTGCTACATGATGACAAATTGCATGTTACATGATGTAGATTAAAGATTTACATGAAATTGTTTACATGACATTGAACATATGTTTTAAGGAATTGAATACATGGCATACGATATGAACATGTTTTTGAAATATGAGATGTAAGACATATGTTACATGAATGATTGCCAAATGACTTAGAACATGTTGATAAGAAGAGTTATATGATATCAAGATGTGGTAGGATATGTTATCATGTTTTAAAACTTAGCATATATTATATCTTGAACTATCTTTCATGTGACTGTTTGGGCCTTGTAGACTCACACTTGATTAACATTTCAGGAGAGACAGAGATCCCAGGAGTTAGTGCACACTGACTCAAGCGTGAGGACGTGGAGACTTAGTGCTTTACTTGAGAGTTGAGAGATTATGTATGTGAGGATATGATGTACTTTGAAATTTTATGCATTTGAACTTATGGAATGCAATAAATTAAACTATTGCTATCTTTCTTTTATGCTTTAGACTTAGTATTTGAATATGATGTTGATTGAAAATTTTGGTTCCATGTTCCGTTGCAACTTGTTGGAATTAAATTGTCATTTATGTTTGTCCCAATCTATGCCATCTATTGTTGGATATTTTCCACTGTAATACCTCTATTGGATCGAATGTGAGTTGGAATAACTGTACTGGGTCCAAGAGGGGCGTTGCAATTAATGAGATGCATTTGCTTTAATATTTATTCTTGTCTAATGGTTTGATGTCTATTACATGCTTTGTACCCGTTTACTTGCAACTACCTCATGTTCCGATATTCCACATCGGGGCATGACAAAACCTTAGCTGAAAGACCTGATTTTGCTATGACCAAGGACGAAAGGCTGGTATTCCAAGGAAGAACATGTGTTCCGGACAATGAAGAATTGAAGAGGAAGCTTACCAGATGAAGTATACAATTCATCCTGGTGGTACCAAAATGTATCAAGACATGAAAAGAACGTTTTGGTGGCCGAACATGAAGAGAGATGTAGCCGAGCATGCCGCTCATTGCCTTACTTGCCAACAAGTAAAGGCTTAACACGTGCGCCCTGCTGGCGTACTCAGACCACTGGATATTCCGAAGTGGAAATGGGAAAGTATTGGCATGGATTTCATCATAGGCTTACCTAAGACTCATGTTGGACTCAACTCCATATGGGTCATTGTCGACCGACTAACCAATCTACACACTTCCTACCTATAAAGAGTAAGTGGTCTATAGAGGTATTAGCTGCTCTATATGTCAAGGAGATCATGAGACTACATGGAGTTCCATCAATCATCATCTCTGATCGAGATCCGAAATTCACCTCTCATTTATGGAAGGGACTGCAGACTGCACATGGTACTAAGCTCAATTTTAGTATCGCTTTTCACCCGCAGACTGATGGACAAACCGAGAGAACCAACCAGATAGTTGAAGATATGTTACGAGCCTGCACCATAGATTTCCAAGGCTACTAGAATGAGCATTTATCTTTGATTGAGTTCACCTATAACAACAGTTACCAGGCAAGTATTAAAATGGCACCATTCGAACAACATTATAGTAGAAATTGTAGATTACCTGCATGTTGGAATGAAGTTGGAGAACAACATTGGTTAGGCGCGGACATGGTACAAAATACAACCAGGGATATACAGGTGAATCAAGATCGGCTCTAGATTGCTCAGTCCATACATAAGAGTTATGCTGACAAGAGAAGGTGAGATTTAGAATTTCAAGTGGGGGACCATGTACTCTTAAAGGTATCTCCTACCCGTGGCATCCAAAGATTTGTTGTTAAAGGAAAGCTCAGTCCAAGATTCATCGGTCCTTTTGAAGTGCTCAAAAGGGTTGGTGAGGTTGCTTACCGACTGGCGTTGCCACCAAATCTAGCATGTGTACACAATGTGTTTCATGTTTCCATGCTTAGAAAATATGTGTACAATCCTACGCACATCATTCACTATGAGAAGTTCGTGCTGAACAAGGACATGACATACAAGGAGAAACCAGTCAAGTTACTAGAACGAAAGGTGCAGCAACTCAGGAACTGTCCCATCCATGTGGTTAAAGTACTCTGGAATAACCATGGAATGAAGAAGCCACATGGGAACCTAAAGGAATCATCATGCGAAACAACCCCGATCTTTTTGTTAAGACATTCTCTCCTTTACGGTCATATGAATTTGGGGACCAAATTCTTTTTAAGAGGGGGAAGATGTAGCAGCCCGATATTTTAAATAATTAAATAAATATAAATAATGTGAGAAATTAATTAAATAAAAACCCAATAAACATTAAAAAGTAATGGGCTTGTTATATTAGCTCACATAAAGGTTGATGGGCGAAATTAGGAGTTGGATTATGGGTTAAGAGGAAAATACCCAAGAAATTCGTGACCATAATTATAGGGAAAATAGAAAAGGGTAAATAAGGGATTTAAACCATGGTAATTAGCCATGAAAGAAAATCAAATTCATCTCCCACCATGGCAAACACCATCTAATGGTAATTCCACTTCAATTGGGAGGGGAGATCATCAAAACAAGGAAAGGAGCTAGCTAGAACCGCACCCCATGTTTCCTAGTTATGTTAGGGCATGAAATAAACCCTAAACATATAAGAATCCATCCTAAGACAAAGGGGGAAGGCTCTACATTGTGATGGGGCCGTGGGAGGCTGTGCTAGGGCTCCAGGAACAGAGAAGAATGGCTAGAGGACGGAGCTTCTTCCCTAACTGTGCTCTACTGCGACCTGTGCACAAACCAGACTTTGATCTTCATAAAGGTAGGTGTTCTCGGGCCAAAGATGAATCTAACTCATCCTATCTTTTAGTGAAACTTGTCTACTTTCGTTTGCAAGTGGTTTTCCCAAATTCCATCATGTAACCATCGAGTTATAGGCATTTTCCTAACATCGCGCATGTATGTCCCGCTTCTTATTCATGCTATTTTGCATGCCTTATGAGGACAAAATTGATTCGGTCCAAAGGCATAAATCTCTTCTACTTGATGTCCCCTACATGTTTCATGTTCATCACTTTGTCCTATGTGCCCTAGTTTGATAGATATAAGCATTGCATGATGTTCGCTACATGTTTCTGTGTTTTTCTCTGCATTTTTCGGGTTGAATGTTGAATCGCGACCGCGCTCAGACGACGCGATTCAAGTGATTGGTATCGCATCAGCCTCGGCCATCACGATTACCTGAAAGGTGTCAACCATGGTCGACACATTTTAGGCGTGTCTCCCACCTCAAACTATGCATCGTTGACCTGTCAGAAGACCGCTGAAATGCGACCGCTAAGGTCATTGTGTTTCACTGTGTTTTCCCGCCTTTGAGAAATCGCATCGTTCGAACATTTAGGGTTTCAAGAACGCGACGGTCTTCGTCGTCGTGTTTCTGCCCACTTGGTAAATGAGACCATCATCCCCGTCGCGATTTACCTACATTATTCTAGCACTGATTCTAACTCTATTTAAATGATTATTTGGACTATTTAAGCATGTGTATACATGTAAAGTTGTGTAATGAACAGTAAACCATCATGTTATTAAAATTTGATTTATGTCACATAATTCTTTAATTTAAAAGATAATAAGCACGATTATTCAATGTTCATGATTTCATGCACATGCACACGTCGAATATTCATCCTTGCCGTAAAATAATATGAAAAATACATGAAATAAATTTTCTAGTAATTTACTTAAACAATTGCATGTTATTCGCCCATTATAATAATCACATTGTTTTCGTTTCTTATATGGATTTGGAACACCGATATCGCCGCTCCACTGTTCTAGAATTCCTCTAGAACATCGAGCAACTTGTTTCCTCTACACTCTACTATCTTGACAAGTTGGAACCTCTCTATCGGACATTCCATTCTGGTAGACAAAGGACCTTTTGTTATGATCTCTGTTAGACTCCGTACTCTGTGGATTCCCTCATGGAGACCGAGCTAGTTGTACACTAACGCCCATAACACCCTTAGGGATCGATATGATCCAAACGGATTTAGAAGTTCTCTCTCTTATCTTGAGTCACGCCGGACCTCTGAACCTGTGCATAACATGGTCAGTGGAAGGGTAGTGAGTTCCACTTGACTGCCAACACCAATTGCACGTGTTGTGGAACTGCTACTATCGCCCGTTTAATCGATGTTTTATGTGCATGACCTATAGTTCTCATCTATACTCTACTCGCTCATCTATTTACACTCTCTCTGCTATCTCGTCTATTTCATCTAGTACTCTCATCTATTTCTTGGTACTCTCTATTGGCCATTTGACTGATTGTCTAAAGATAAACAATATAACTAATGCCTGGCAATATATAAAGGGCCCGGTCAGGTGCTAGGAGGTGCAACCAAAAGTGCTCTTTGCCCACGGGAGTTAAATGACCAGAGTGTTTGGCATTACACTCAAGTGCTATCTATCTCGACTATCTAAATGACAATCAAAGTGCTATACTATACTCGTTGTGCTATTTTTACACTTTGTGCTATTTGTGCTATGGCCATCCTGCTTTGTGCTATATTTGGAAACTTGTACTATCTTGATCCATGCTATTGTGCTACCCCGTACATTACTTGACTCTCTCACTCTTTCATATAGTGACTCTGCTTTTAATACATAATTATGTAAAGTTTGCCCATACCATGAGATATAAATCCTACTGGGCGTTGTCGCTCACCCTACGTTATTTGTCATTGTTTTCTTAGGTGAGGCTGAGGAGAATGAATACACTCACAAGGATGGGGAGGACCAGGAGTGATCCACAAGTGCCATGACGTCACCAAGTTATCCTAGATTGTCTTAGTAATCTTTTATTTCCATCTTATGTATTAGAGTCAATTGGGCCCTATGTTATGGCTCTGAGTTAGTTGATGTAATAGACATCAGTTGAACTATCAATAAACGTTATTTGAATTCGTATTATTCAATTGTCCAAAGGATTGTTGTCTATTATACGCTCTATACTCGCTTACTTGCAACTGCTTCACGTTCTGATATTCCACGTCGGGGCGTGACAAGGCCTCACAACACGGAGCATGGATCTCACCCCCACAACCCTAAAACCATGGAGAAACAAGGAATCTCAAGGGGAAGGGAGCATGCTAGAAAGATAGGCAAAGAGGGGTCCCTACCTCAAGGAGTAGAGCTGACCCGTTGGGGCCTTCACGTTGGAATGGCCACCTCCTCGCCCCATGCACCACGAGCACATCGCCTACAAGATGATATAAGTTTTGTTCTTCTTTAGTTTGAGAATACCTACCTTTGAGAAGATCTAACACAGGTCTTATGCACAGGTTGCAACAGAGCATGGTTGAGGAAGAAGCTCCGTTCTCCAGCCACTCTCCTCTGCTCCTGGTGCCCTAGCTTAGCCTCCCACGACCCTAACACGATGGTGAACCCTCCCCTTTAGTTCTATGAAGATTATTTATATGTCTAGGGTTTATTTCAAGTCATATTACAACTAGGAACGGTGGGGTGCGGTTCTGGTTAAACTCCTATATTTTGGAGATTTTACACCCAATTGGAGTAGCAATCCCATTAGTTAAGCTCCTTGCAAGGCTGGTCACGAATTGGATTACCATACATGGCTAATTGCATTAGGGTTAACCCTAATTTACTCTTTCCTATTTTCTAAACATTTTTCTTACGAATTTAGGGGTATTTCTTCTTGCTCCATAATCCATACTCTTAATTTGGCCCAATAGCCTTTAGGTGAGCTATTATAAAAAGCCCATTATAGACACCGCCGATGGATGACGTGTGGTCCACAAAGAGGGATTAGATGAGGTGAGATGGATCGTGATCGCCAGGTACGCGCGGGTACCAAATGGAGATGCACGCGCGAGGGGTGCGGATGGAAGAATGATCGTGAGTGTACCTTTTAGCGGGGAGATTGCGCGGGGGATGATGTGGGTCTTCTCTTCCTCTACGAACACGGTCGTCCGCGGTAGAGGGCGTTTTCCTAATTTGATTACCCTGACAAAAAGACAATGAAAATAAGAGGATTAGTCAAATAAGATGTGTAGTATCGAATCGCAAATGAATAAATGAAATGAATAAAATGGGGAGGACTCACCGGATTGTGGTTTTTAAACCCCTAAAGTAGCTGTGTGTGTGTATGCATGCATGTGTGTAAAAAGATTAAAGGAGGGCTACGCGGGGCCCGGAGGAGGTGAAAATGGAAAGAGCCGCATGGGTCCAGGAGGGAGTGGAAATGCAAATAAAAGAGAGAGAGAGGGGAGGGGGTGCTTCCCCAAATGGTGTATGGCGCGTCGGCGCCGCGGCGTTTCCGGTTGGACGGATGGAGGAAGAAGAGGAGGAAGATGCTCCCGCCTCGTTCCGCTCTGGTACATGTGGAAGAAGGCGAGGATGGAGAGCGTCGGGTCGCCGGTCGGGCAGGGCTTCGCCGCTTCATGGAACCCCCCTCCCCCCCTACAAATGACCCACGGGGGTCAATTTATAGAGGTAAAAACTTGAATCAAGTCGGGTACAGCCGGCGCGACAAGAAACTGAATCGCGTCTGGGTGGCAGGCTGCGACTAGGATTGAAATGCGTCTGGGCTGCAGGCCGCGATTCGGAAGGTCAGTTTTGATAGGACATGCACAGGATGGCCGTCATGTCTCTGAATCGCATCCTGTTAGGACGCTGCGATAAGGAGGGGAATCGCGTCCTCCATGGCTGCTGCGACTTGAAACGCGGTGGCCATGGGCGACGCGATTACCTTACAGGCAATTTCGAGGCAATCACTCATAAATGTGTTTGTCAGCTGGAAACTTTAGGATTTGACTTCTCTGAATCGCGTCTGGGTGGCGGGATGCAATTACAGGATTTTCTCATGATCGCGACGACTTCCCGGGCCATAGAAATGTGTCCGGGCGGTAGGATGCGGCTATACTTAATCCCGTCTGGACTACACGACGCGATAAGCCTTCCTAATTTATTTATGAAAATTCTGTCGAAAGGGAATTAGAATCGCATCGCCTATGGCGGATGCGTTCATAAAAGGGCATTTTCCACAAATAAAATAAGGATTCATTGTCGCGTCGCGTAGGGCCAACGTGTTAAGCATAGTCGTGGCTGACTTCCCTACCGTGATAAAGTCGTGCCCCTGAAGGCCGTCGCGATAAGATCCTGAATCGCGTCCGGGGTACCAGACACATTTAGAAAGAAGCAGCTGCCATATCCGTTGCGACAACATTTAAGCTTATAATACCCGAGGGGTTCTGGAAATGAAGGGGAAGCACTGGGGAAGAATGGGGGTGATCCGGAATGATGGGGGAAACACTCTTTCAAGGCAAAATGAAGCCATTTGTGGTATTATCACGCAATATGAAATTAGCCCATTGTAGAGCAAAATTTGAGTGTCTACAGCTGCCACGCCTTGGCGTTGCTTTGCAGTGGAGCGAAGCAGAGAGACGCGAAGTGGAGTGTAATGGAGTGGAATGGAGTGTAATGAAATGAAAAGAAATGAAGTGCAGCGAAGTGTAGTGCAGCGGGAGCGGACTAAAAATTAGACCCAAGGTGAAAAATAGACACGCGTAAGAGGACTGCCATCTGATGAGTGTCTTTCACCAACACCCAAGGAAGTCACCACGAGGAAGAAGATCAAAAGAAACAAATGCTTGGACAAAGAAAAAGGACAAGAAAGGTACAAAAGGAATGAAAAGACCAACTTCTAGCATCGGGGAAGTACTAAGGACATAATCCGTTAGGTTTCACCATTGGGGGCATCTACCATTGCTGTAGGTGGATCTTGGGGAGGGAAAGAGAGATCAACTTCTAGCGAAGGGGAAGTACCTGAGGACACAATCCGTTAGGTTGTACCATCGGGGGTATCTGCCACTGCCTTAGGTGGATCTCTGGGAGCTAAAGACGAAAATAAAAGGGATAAGTCCAAACAATGATTCTGAAGGAAATTAGCTCGGAGGCAACAACAAAGGGCATTGGGTATTCGACCCGGAATGGAATATTTCAAGATTGCTTTGAATTTCGAGGTGCGGATGGCCCTCAAATTGGCTTGGAAGAGTGGTTTTCCACTGAGATTTCAATATGCATGTATGTTGGGCTAAAAGAAAAATAAGATTAAAAGTGGAGTAGAAAACAACCAAGGATAATATTGTTACGCCGATGAGTCAGGACCGGGGAGGCATGTATGGATCCGTCATCCTCACATGCCAAGCGTAATGACCTATCCGTGCGGCCAAGAATCCACTGGGATAATCATTGTTTTTGATAGAGGGGAACTCAAATCCCAGATTCCTCAGAGCCACAAGGTCCTTGGTATGCTCTAAAGGTATAACATATAGTAGATGCAGATAGTTGATGGTGAAGGTAGCAGCAACTTGATGTAGCGCCAGATGAGGTAACTCGAATCCTGCGCTAAAAAACTCATTAGCGAAGAAATAACAAATATCATGAAAAAACAACATTCATAGCATGGAGCATGACTAAGTAGTCAACGACAGAATAACTCAAACAATTTGTTTGTTAGACTATGAGGATAGGTGATATTTGGCTAGGGAGATTGGAGTTAAGGATGGGAGGAACCCATGAAGGGGAAGATTTGTATCGATCTAATGCAGATAGGAGGCAATGTGCTTGCTTGGTATAATTCCATCATTATTTTTTGAATTTTTAAATATTCAATTTTTTGTGGATTTTGAGAAGTATTTGATTTCTTTTTTGTTGGATTTTTGGAATATTTGAAATTTTTTTGGATTTTGAAAGTATTTGAATTTTTTTGTTGATTTTGAAAATATGTGATTTTTGTTGATTTTGGATGTACTTGATTTTTTTGGATTTTGAAAATATTGCCATGCCATGGCGACATTAGGGTTATAAAGATTGACTGGCGAGGGGTCTTTTATTACCTCCCGTTTCATTAAAGAATGCTTATAGTAGGGCATGCGTTTTAACGTGCGCCCACGAGCTATTGTACTTGGTTAACAGTGCACTATCAAAGCCATGCCTGAAAAGGCGACTAAGTCTAGTAGGGAGACGGGAGGAAAATTTTGGTGATAAGCTTGGTATGGGTATCGAGGGGTTGGGTTTGACTTCCTTCCTTGGCACAACCGTCAGAAGGTTTTGTCTCATTAAGCACTGGGGCTTTTGAATTATTTTGGAATCTTGAGTGATGACCATTTGATTGTAGGGACATGCGTACGACTGGGTCCATTTGGATCTCCGTGGGGACTTTTATGCTCTTTGCCATGCCCTATCATCATTGATTTGCTTTGACTTTTGCATGCACATGACCGGGTCCATTTGGATCTCTGCGGGGACTTCACCGCTCTTGACATGCATTTGACTTTGATTTTTCTTGGTCATTTGATTTGCGCATTTTTTAGGACGTCTTCTTATGACAGAGGTGCTTTGAGTTGGTTTCCTTGCCCAAACTATCTCTGCTACCCATATTTTGACCGAGTAAGAGGAGAAACAGACTTTTGTGCCTTTCAGGTGTGGCTGTGGTGTCTACCGGGAACAATCGCTTAGGACGCCATGAAGTGTTGTAATTGCCCATGCTAAGGGCAAACCTTAATGACCCAAGAGGGAATTTTGGACTCCTGGTGCGAAATTCTTATAATAGAAATGCTGCGATGGCATGGCAATGCTGAATATTCAATTTTTTTTGATTTTGATATTGCTAAAATATAGTAAGTTTTTAACATAAGATTTTTGGAAGGTGAAAGGAGGACGAATGCCCTGTGCTGGGGTGAGACTCGGGGTCTACAAGAATTTACAATTTTTTTTGTTTGGAACTAAAATGACGAGTGGCGGCTAAAACCCCGAAAATAATGCGAGAAGGGTCGAAGGACCCAATTGAAGATGGAGAGAAGAAAGTGGAGAAAAGATTTTGAAGACTCCGGTGGGGCCGGAGGGGAATGGAGAAAAAGGAGGGCGCGGTGCCCTGAGAGAAGAAAAGAATCTGGTGGGGCTAGAGAAGAGAAAGGAAAAGGCAGGCCGCGGGGGGCCAGAAAGGAGGGTGCGCAGCATGGGGTGCAAGATGGAGAGGTGCCGCGTGGGGCACAAGAGGGAGTTGTGCCACGTGGGGCACGGGATGGAGATGTGCCGTATGAGGCACAAGAAGGAGATGTGACATGTGGGGCACTGGAAGGAGATGTGCCACGTGGGGCACGGAAGGGAGTTGTGCCACGTGGGGCATGGAAAGAAGAGTAAGGGGTACAAAATGGGGTGCGATGCCCAGTGTAAGAAAATGGATCATAAAAAAGATGAAGATAAAATACCTTCCGTGGGGAGGGAAGGTGGAGAACCCACGGGAAGGCGCTGAGAAGCACAAATGATGATTGGAAAGAAAATGAAAAAGATGGAGGAGACCCCCTGGTCTTTTGCCTTGCCCGGCGTTTAGGCTTCCGTTTGGGAATCGACATTCTGATCCTCAAGTACTTCCTCATAAATTTTGATCAGTGGGCAGATGGTCTTGCTCTTCTCCGAGGGATTGAGAGGCTCTCAATGATTGGATTGTTGAGTTCCGTCGGAGTTTCAAGCAACAGTGGCAACTCCCTTGGAATATAGATCAATGAAAGGGTGGGGAGTTCCACCGGTAGAGTTGGAAGCAACAATGAGGGGACCGTGCCAAACGATTGGATAACGTTTGATATAGGAAGGTGCATGACCCCTTGAGTAATTAATTCTGCCAAAGATTTGGCCTTGGAATGCGTGAGCACAATCTAAGAAGCTGACTGCTTCATTGGAGTGGGAAGGTTCACAACAATGGTGTAAGGGGTTATGAGAGCTTGGAGGGTTTGACTCCCTATGAGTATTTTGAACTAAACCCAGTTGGCAACGGGTATGATCGGCATATATTTAGAAGGACTATTGACGACCATGATTGGAGGGGAGGACTTCCGCTCAGTGAATGTGCCCGATATTTTGACAATGACCGGCATGCGAGGAATAATATCTCGGATTTTGAAAAGCATGCCCGTCCCGGGGCTTCCTTCTTTTGCTGACGCCTGTTGCTCCTTAAAAACTTGCGCCTGCTCCGTTGAATGGGGGTAGATGCGATGGGTGTAATGGAGGTTGTATGGCCTGTGGAGGTGCGATGGGTATGAAGGGGAAGATTTGCTCAGGTTTGGTTGCCAATGGTGTTGGCGTAGTGGGAGGTGCAATGATTGGTGTAATGACGGGTGGAGGCTTGATAGTGGATGATTTGGTAAATGTGGATGGCAATGTGGTCGGAGTAGTTAAATGGCGTACGAACCTAACCTCAGAAGGTTCATCATCGTAGCACCAAGTGGTTTCGCAGATGGGTTGGTCATTGGCAACCTCGGCCCGAGCAGCAGGCTATGATGGATGTGGAGGTTGTTGTGGGGGCAGTTGTGATGGGGGTACGGGAATCGGCATGGGAGCCAGAGCAGGTGCAACGTAGGGTACGAGAGCTTCTTCATTAAAAATAGGGGCATTGTAGGGCCTAGTTGGAGGTTGTTGAGTCCGAGGAGGACGAATCAGTGACGCCTGGGTAGCGGCATGCCATAGTAGATGGGTAGTTGTGGAGGTGCATATGGGGCGGATGTTGTATGTTGGTGAGGTGGATGTTGGATGGCGTCCACTGATCCGTTCTTCTCGATTTAATTTGATCAAAAAGATCTAGGATCGAGGAGTTCATTATATTTTCCTGAATGTAACGTCCCTACTCGTAGAGCTCCTCCATGGAGGTGATCTGATTCGTGGCCAGGATGTGCCTGAATCTCGGAGTAGAGTTGGAAATAATAATTTTAATTTGCTTTGACTTCGAGAGCTCATGCTGTAAGCGAGTGGCCATTGACCTCCAACGGTCAGTAAATTGTACAAAGGCCTCGTTGGCCCCCATCTTCTCGAATGTTAAATCCGTGATAGACAGATAAGGGCTAACGCGGTCTTTATACCTCTGAAGGAATTTTTTATGCAGGGGTGGAAGTCTCCTACCTCACTTGGCTCTAAGGAGTAGAACCATTCGAGTGCAGGGCCGTCAAGAGATTTTCTAAATAAATATGCCAATGTAATTGGATCTCCCTTCCAACGAGAAGACTCATAATCGAATTCTTTAATGTGAAGGTAGGGGTTCCTCGTGCCATTGTACAATCGGTACGTTGGCATCTCCGAAGGATGAATGTAAATTTGAGGGAGAGCCGACATGGCGGCGATGGGGTCACCCATGGGATTTGAAACATTATTTATTTGGTTCTCCAAATCATTCAATTTTTGGAGAAGAGCATTTTGGAGTGGAGTGGGTTGCTGCTGGGCATGTGAGGGAGCACATGGGGGTGGCCTTGAATTAATGGGCCTTCCCAAGGGGCGGTCTATTCGCACCGGAGCACGGGAGTACAAATGGCCAGGGGCCTGAGGTAATGAGAATGTACAGGGGAATGTGGCGAAGATGAGTAGAAGATGAGTACTTCGGGGTGCAACGAGAATCACTTCTCACCACGCAATGGATGTCTAACCCGGGTCAACAGAGTGGTACCGCCAGCTCGGTCCGCCGTGAGGGAATCCATCGGGTACGGAGTCTTATGGGGGTCCGGGAGAAGGTTCACTAGTCCAAAGGACGGAACACCCAATGGAGAGCTTGTCTTCACCGGAAGGGTGAGTGGAGCCTAGGATGTGAGGGAAGGAGGTCTCCCGACTGATGCGAAAATGCCCTGCATGCACATTTATAGCAAAGAAATGGCAGAACGACGTGTTTCTGTCAGAATTGAATCACGTCTAGTCACCGGGATGCGGATATGAAAGCCCCAGAAGGTTGTCAGAGCCGCGAACAGGTCCATATAGACGGACTATGTTAGGCATAAATGCATCAGCTCTGGCCACCGCAACAAGCGAAATGCGTCCAGTCCCCCGGCCGCATTATCAAGCAGTGAATCGCGTCCTCTGTGTGGGACACGATTCCAAACAGGCACCCGAGAACAAATCGGAAAACAGAAAAAAAAAAATAGTAAGGAATGCTTCGGGCATAGCCGCCATGACAACAGGATTGCGTCGGCTAATGCCGCCGCAAGACAAGGCTGAATGCGTAGGCTTCGGCCGTCGCGAAAATCAAAACGCGTTCTGTTCAGTGGACGCGTTATGAACGCGTCCTCTATGTTGGACGCAATTCCGACAGGCCTCCCAAGGATAGAAAAAAAAGGCAGAAACACAGGAGATGTATATATATATTTATATAAAGAAAAATTAAACACACATGCCGCAGGGTATTAAGCAAAAAAGAAGAGTGCCACGTGGGGCACGAAGGGGGAGGTAATCAAATGGAAAACACAAAAGAGGTTATGAGTTTTACATAATGGCCAAACATATTATGTACTTGCAGTTGATTTTCAAGCACAGATTTTCTAAAATAGATTTTGCATATGTTCATAATTGTTGAAATGTAGGTACCTAAAATGTATGTACCTGACTATCATAGTTTGTAGGCTTATGTTTTTTATTTTTTGAGGATTTTCAGTTGTCTTATTACATTTCTTGGAGCTTCATTTTTTTGTTTCAGTTTTTTTTATGTTCTGAGTTTTAAGAATGAACTCTTTGATTTTTTATGTCATGAGTTCTTAAAGGTTAGATCTCTGTATAGATTAGGATTATGAGGTCATAGATTAGGATCTCATTGAGAGCAAGTTTTTTTTTTTTTTAAAAGGATGATATAAACACCACCCTTGCTTGCCCGCGAACATCTGCTCCGCCCTTCCCCTACCACTTTTGCTTTTAGTGAAATCTACACGTGGGGCTTCAAAAAGAAAATTTCCAACATCTTTACCCCAAAACTAAGCTGCTTTTGTCTATCTCAAAATGAATTAGATTGTGTAATGTACAAGGAGTCGTTATATACAAGGAATTAGATTGAACTTTTGGATTTTGAAACTGTATAGAGAGAGATGAAGGGTGTTGTATCAGTGGTATAAGGTTTTATTATTCTTTCCCTCAGGAGGAGGGATAGTCTAAAAATTGATGTCATTATTTGCTTTTTGACTATTCATTATGGTTGTGTTTTAATTATTTCTGTTCTCTTTGTTTATATTGTTCCAATGGAATGTAGAATGTGTTATGTTGTCCTGAACTGAAGATATTAGGTGGGTTTTTTTTAAAAGAAAAGTCACCTATAAATGCCATGCCCAATAAGTTCTTGGAAGTATCTACACTTCTTTGATTTAAAAAAACAACATTTTAATAAGATTGTAAAGAGCAAAATAAGAGGGGCTTTAATATTCATTATGATGCAAGTGATGTGTGATGTAGACTAGACTGGAGCTTGAAATTAGATGTGCATGACATCATTAAAATGGACGATGACAGTCATTAGCACAAACCTCATTTTCATCCCTTGACAAGAAATGAGCGACATCATATGATTATAGTCCTTTAGAACTATATAATTGTTATTAAGTAAACTTGCTAGCTTAATGTGCTTATGTTCCTAATATATATAGTTTGTATAGCTTGTATATTGTGGGTTTCATATTTTTTTGCTCTTAATTTAGTCTATGTCTTATCATAGAAGCTGAAATCTAGACTGCTTTTAGCACCTCCTCAACATATTAATGCAGTACAATATGCTTTCAACATAATGCCTTAGAGAGCATAATGCACCCTAGAGAGCATAATGCACAACGTCTGTGCTTAACAATACCTACTGTAGAAACCTTGAGCCTGGGATCTAATATGACTGGAAAGTGCAAAGGAAGAGATGTGGCATTAGCTAATGCCCATCTCTGAACTGAAAAATCCCACAAACTCGAGGAATTGTTCAGCACCCTACAAAACCAGACAATGTAGTCAGTGAAAAATACTTTTTTGTTTCATTGATTCTTTTCTTAGAGTACTTTGTTCAGATCTTTGGAGGCATTGTAGAGAAGTCGATCTGAAAGTTCATTTCTAGAGTACTCTGTTCAGATTTTCATTTTTTTCTTAGAATATATAGATCTAAGTTGATCTGAAAGCTTAGGCTTTTACATTTTTTGCCATGGTACTAGAGGCATTGTAGAATTGTAGAATAAAGAAACATCAGATATTTGAAACATTGTATAATAGATCTATGATGCAAAAATAAAATTCATTTAAATGTGCTAACATTAATGAATTTCATATATGTAATATATGTTTTCTAACCATGTCTTTCATTGTCCATATGTGCAGGGTAAGGAGCCTACTACTCGGCTTCTATCCACTATCTCACTGCCTCAACAGGTTTTTTTTTTCCCTTAATTTATACATACCAAAAGTTTGAAATTTCATCTTCTAAAAATCATTTCTACGGCTTCTGTATTGTATAAGCTCTGTGTGAACATATTAAGATTATGGTTGTGTTGGTTTCTTTCTAAATCCAGTGAGTTTGGTTGATAAGAGCTATATATATAGTTTGTTTAGTTTGCTTTGCTATTGCTTTCAACCAAGTAAATAGTGGATATGTTAGTGCCAAAGGAGATGCTTTTAGGAGGTCTTCCTTTTGGCTCCTCCTTCTGGCTTCCCCTAATAAGTCAAATAGCTTTAATGGAATGTTCTTGCTAATATTCCACGATCATGACACCCATCAAGAAGCAAACATACACTATAAATGAATGTGAAATTTTAGGAATCAGAATGCCTCACTTTTTGACCCCCAATGGGAGGAGCTTTAATGGAATGTTCTTTCACCTCTGTACCTTTATTTATATTAAAAAAAAACGGTGGGAGGAGGTACATTGACAAAAAAAGAAGCATTTGAAATGAGAAAACTAGATGTGCAGGAACACTGGAATATATTGTACCTCCAGTGACCTCCAGATTAATCATCTCCTCAAACTGTTATTTTCTTGGAGTCATCTATTTTTGGTTGCCCTACTTCCTTCATAGGATTGCCTATCTAGGTTGATCATTTTTTTGTATGTAGTTAAATTGTTTTACTTTTTGAGCTCCATTGTTTATGGCATCTTGATGCCATTGGCATGTCCTATTATCATCGTCTAGCCCAACAAGTGCTCCTGAGGGCTCGATATGCTGGATAAACACATTGAACAATTTTGAGCCATTTTAGTTACACCCTGGGTGTGATCTAGCTGAAGTGCTCATGTAGGATATATGCTTCCAATTTTCATTTAGTCATATGCTCACCATTGATCAATTTTCAAACTACACTGCATCTCACTGACCTAGACCCAGTGCATATCATTAGCACAATATCATCTAATAGTGTGCTTCTATCTGGTGCTTACCCAGTTTACGTTTCCTTTTAAGATCATTTTCTTTTTCTTTAAGCAAATTTCTAAGTTTTAAGAATTATTTGCTTTCTGACTATTCATTTTGATAGTGTTTTAATGATTGATAATCCTACCAGTTTAATATCTATATGTTTTAATGTGCTTATGTTCCTAATATATATATAGTTTGTATATTTTTTATATTCTGGGTTTCATATATATATTTTTGCTCCTAATAGACATCAGGCTTGCTTATTATGTCAACTTGGATTTCTATAGATTCTATGTGTAGCAGAGATGTCAGCATTAATGTTATTCATTTGGTAAGTTCTTCTGGTAGAAATATCCTCTTCTAATAATGCATGAGCTCAGAGTTTTGCTCTTTGTTCATGTAGACAGTGACATGCATCTTTCACCCTGTTTAGCCGAGCTCAGAGCCAAAAAACACCCCAAAGCCAAAAACATAGACGAAATCAAGCAACTGTTCCTGTTTAGCCAAGCTCAGCGGAGCACAAGCTTCTCTAGCTCGAGAAGCTTGCTTCTATTCGCCAGCGCCACAACATCTGCCAGGGCGAAGGTATCTCTCTTTCCACTGCTCTTTCCTTGACCGTCACTGTTTAATCGACTGGTATCTCTCTTTTCACCGCTGTTGATTTTTTTGAATATGATAAGTAGTTATGAGCATATATAGAATTGATGTTAATGTGTCAAGATTTTTTGAATTTCATATATAGAATAGATGCTCTGGCAGCTCTTTAGAAAGGTTTGTTTTCTATATTAATAGTAATGTGATCATAATAATATTGTGTGGATTCTGTTTTACATGGGCTAAAGTATTATTAGTAATGTGATCATTAATTCAGTTTTCAGGTTCTTAAGGTAGCATGTTTATAAGGCAATCTACAATCTAAAGTATATAATTTAGTAGCAGGTTTATAAGTTTTTAAGTATCAAGTTCTTAAGGTTTTAAGTTGCAGGTAAATTCACATAGAGATAACTATTTGAAGTAAAATACTAACTATATATGCTTATTCTCTGGGTAACATTATATATGCGTTTAATCATTGCCAACTATATTATTAGACATCAGGCTTGCTGATTATGTCAACTTGGATTTCTATAGATTATATGTGTATGCACGAATTTTGTGACATCATGTTTGTTTATGAATTATAAGCTGTTTTGTTTTGGATGTTCATTTATATCTGATTGATTTTATTTTTTTGTTTTTGGGAGATCAGGTGCCAAGTAATTTTACCTAATGCAAAAAAAGTTAGAAGAGCGCATCTAATATCAATTTTTTCTCAGAAGGCCTTAATTGATGCCACTTTTTCTTAACTCTCATTTCCAATTACATGTAATGTAGTTGGGGGACATATATATTTAGGAATGGATTCTGTTAATGCCAATTTTGCTCTCAACTCTCATTCCTAGTTATATGTACTACTGCTCAAGGTAATATTTGGAAATTAGATAGCGTTCTAGGAAAATTAACCACAAATATTTTCTTTATTCCATCAGTGATTCCTTTTAAAAGGTTTTAGCCTCCATGGTTGTAGAAGTATCTTGAACTTTTTAGTATTGTAGAAAGATATGCTCTATTATTTTGAATCAACTCAATTGGAATTTAACATGTTAGTCTTAGTTTGACTAATATAAAAGTATTTAAATCTACAACATATTTTATATATAAAAATATTTTTTATTTATGTATATTTTATAAACAATCGTCGTGCATCACACGGGTGTCCAACTAGTATATATATATAAAAAATAAGTTAAACACACATGCCGCAGGGTATTAAGCAAAAAAAAAAGAGTGCCACGTGGGGCACGAAGGAGGAGGTAATCAAATGGAAAATGCAAAAGAGGTCCCACCGTGATTGCCAATTGTAGACACCGCCGATGGACGACATGTGGTCCACAAAGAGGGATTAGATGAGGTTAGATGGATCGTGATCGTCAGGTACGCGAGGGTACCAAATGGAGATGCACGCGCGAGGGGTGCGGATGGAAGAATGATCGCGAGCATACCTTTTAGCCGGGAGATTGCGCGGGGGATGATCTGGGTCTTCACTTCCTCTACGAACACAGCTGGCTGCGGTAGAGGGCATTTTCCTTGTTTGATTACCCTGACAATAAAGGCAAAGAAAATAAGTGGGTTAGTCAAATAAGACGTGTAGTATCGAATCCCAAACAAATAAATGAAATGAATAAAAATGGGGAGGACTCACCGGATGGTGGTTTTTAAACCCCTAAAGTAGGTGTGTGTGTGTGTATGCATGCATGTGTGTAAAAAAATTAAAGGACGGCCACGTGGGGCCCGGAGGAGATGAAAATGGAAAGAGCCATGTGGGACCCAGAGGGAGTGGAAATGCAAATAAAAGAGAACAGAGGCTGAGGTCAGACATTCTTTTAGAATTTGGAAACTCTTCTCATACTCTTTACTCCAAGAGTAGGGATTCTCCATCCTTGTAAGACGAGTGAGAGGAACGGCGATCTTGGAGAAGTCCTTTATTAACCGCCTGTAATAGCCAGCCAGTCCTAAGAAGCTTCTGATTTCTGTGACATTAGTTGGTCTCTTCCCTTTGAGTATAGCTTCAACTTTGGAGGGATCAACAAAGATGCCATCCTTGGAGATGACATGCCCCAAGAAAGACGCTTCTTCGGGCCAGAATTCGCACTTGCTCAACTTTGCATATAATTTGTTGTCTCGCAAGACTTGTAGAGCTATCCTCAGATGTTCTTCATTGGTCTTTGAGTATATGAGGATGTCGTCAATGAAGATGACCACAAACTTATCAAGATATGGTCGGTATATGCTATTCATGAGTTGCATAAAGGCTGCAGGAGCATTGGTCAGGCCAAAAGGCATAACGATGAATTCATAGTGTCCATACCTGCTCCTGAAAGCCATTTTAAAAATGTTGTCATCCTTGATCCTCATTGGATGATAGTCAGACCGGAGATCAATCTTAGAGAAATATTGAGCTCCTAATATCTGGTCGAAAAGTTCATCAACTTGAGGCAATGGGTACTTGTTCTTGATGGTTAGCTGATTGAGTTGTCGATAGTCGATAGTCGATACACAACCTCATAGACCCATCTTTCTTTTTAACAAATAGGACGGGTGCTCCCCATGGGAAGTACATGGTAGAATGAACCCCTTTTCTAGCAGCTTCATCAATTGTGCCTTCAGTTCTTTTCACTCGGTAGGTGACATTCAGTACGGTTGACGCGACACCGGGGCAGCTCCAAGGATTATCTCAATAGCAAAGTTGACATCACATTCAGGGGGAATCCCTGGCAGATGTTCGAGGAACACATCTGGGTAGTCCTGAACTATGTGTATGTCCTCTATCTTAGACCCCTTCTTCTCAACTACTACGACTGCAAGGAAAGCAACTCAACCTTTCCTTGTCATGTTGTGGGCCTATATGGCAGAGACTAGAGACATCCGTCTCTTTTGTCTAATTCAGTGAATGACAACTTAGGCAATTCACTAAACGTAACTTCCCCTTTCTTGCAATCGATACTTGCCCCATATGTGGACAACCAGTTGGCTCCCAGAATCACGTCATAGCCTTCCATAGGCATACATACCAAGTCGGATTTTAGGTTATGTTCTCCGATCATTGCATCGGTAGATGCAAAATATTTGTTCAATTTCTCCTTCTCCCCCAGTGGTGTTGTGACAGAGAATTCACACCTAATGGATATAGTTTTAACATTCAGAGTATTACCAATGTTTTGAGATATAAATGAATGGGTTGAACCAGTATCAAATAAAACAAATGCTGATAGGGAGAAGACTTGCAGTGTACCTTCCACCACGTGACCTTCTTCAGTGGGTTCTTCATCACACAAGGCTTGCAGTCTTCCCTGTTTCTTAGGAACATTAGTGCGCCTCTCATGCTCTTTCAATGGCGGGCACTCGGGGATACGGTGCTCGCAGCTTCCATAGCGTAGACATGTGCCAACTTCCTGCAGCACTCATCAGCTGTGTGACCTGGCTTGTCACAGTGCTTACAATTGCTTTTTGCTGGAGTATTGGGAACGAAAACCTTGAGCTTCTTTTCTTGACTGGGTCCTTTCGTGATGCTGAAAGGATGCTTCTTGCAGATAGTTTGCTTGTTAGATGACAGACCAGGTGTCTGTTCCTTTTTCACAAACTTCCCCTTGATACGATCCATGAAGTCCGTAGCATCTTCTAACAGTTGAGCTTTCTTAACCATCTCAGCATATGTTTTAATGTCGAGAGGGGCCAGTTGAATAATATACTAAAGCTTAAGGCCATTTAGGAAGCACTTAGCCTTCATTCTTTATGTATTCACCATATGTTCAACATAGCGGGCCAATCTAGAAAATTGTGCTTCATAATCATCCACAGATAGGCTTCTCTGTTTAAGAGCAGCAAACTCCGCAGCCTTCCTTTCTTACACACATTCTGAAAATTACTTAGAGTTAAAAGCTTCCTTAAATTCATTCCAGGTGAATTATCCATTAGCCCTGGTTGCTTCCATAGACTCCAACCAGGAGCAGGTGTCCTTCTCCAGTTGAAAAGTTGCTAATAGCAGCTTGTTCCCAGCTGCACATTGCATAACATGGAAAATTCTTTTCGTCCCCTTCAGCTAGTGCTCAGCCTCATCTGGATCAATAGTACCGCTGAACTTTGGCGGATTTAAGCTTCTAAAATTTCGATGCAGCTCACCTGCACTGCAGTTTCCTCCTCCTCCATGTGCAGCTTGCAAACGTGCACGGATGAGTTCTTGAATGGTCTGTTGCATGCCCCTCATCTGAGCACGTTCAGCCGTCATCTTAAGTGCTCAAGTTCCTACAAAAGTAATTGATCATTAAGACACTGATATGGAGTTTAATTGGTGCATGTGTGAATATCTTTTAGATCGTAGCCTTGGTTCTACCCAATCTCACATAGGTATGATAGTTGACTTAGACACGTGTCATGGTAGTCCATCCTAAAACATCCTAGACTTAATTATCCTAGTAAGGATATCCTAGGATCTGATACCACAAAACACCCCAACGCGGAATATCAGAACATGAGGTAGTTGCAAGTAAGTGAGTATACAGCATAGAATGACATCAACCATTGGACAGTTAAATAAAGCAGAATCAAATATCTTTCATTCATAATTCAACCATTGACTAATACATCCACTAATGTAGAGCCATAACATAGGGCCCAATTGACTATATTACATTGATTGAAAGTAAACGACTAACTACGACATCTAGGACAACAAAATGGCGTCATGGTACTCTTGGATCACTCCTGGTCCACTCCATCCTCGTGTGTGTACTCAGTCTCCTCAATCTCACCTGAAAACATAATGAACAAATAACGTAGGGTTAACGACAATGCCTAGTAGGATTTATATCGCATGGTGCGGGCAAACATTACATGATTAGTGAATTAAAAGTAGAGTCACTAACGATAAAAAGAGAGAGAGTCAAGTAAAGTAAGAGATAGCACAATAGCATGGATTGAAATAGCACAAGTTTCCAAATATAGCACAGAGCAGGATAGCCATAGCACAATAGCATAATGTTTACAACAGCACAACGAGTCGAGTATAGTATAGCATTTTGATTGTCATATTGATAGTCGACATCGATAGCACTTGAGCGTAATGCCAAACACTCTAGTCATTTAACTCCCGCGGACACTAGCACTTTTGGGTGCACCTTCCAGCACCAGACCGGGCCCTTTTTATAATGCCTGGCATTAGTTATATTGTTCATCTTTAGACAATCAGTCAAATGGCCAATAGAGAGTACCAAGAAATAGATGAGTACTAGATGAATAGACGAGATAGTAGAGCGACTGTGAATAGATGAGCGAGTAGAGTATAGATGAGAGCTAAAGGTCATTGCACATAAAATGTCGATTAAACGGGCAATAGTAACAGTTGTGCAACACGCGCAATTGGTGTTGGCAGTCAGGTGGAATTCACTAACCTTCCACTGGCCATGTAATGCACAGGACCAGAGGTCTGGCGTGATTCAAGATAATAGAAAACTTCGAATGCCGTTTGGATCATATTCATCCCTAAGAGTGTTATAGTGTTAGGGTACAACCAGCTCAGTCTCCATGAGGTAATCCACAGAGTACGGAGTCTTACGGAGGCGTTAACAAAAGGTCCATTTCTGCCAGAACAGAATGTCCAACAAAGAGGTTCCAACTTGTCAAGAGAGTAGTGTGTAGAGGAAACGAGTTGCTCGACGTTCTAGAGGAATTCTAGAGCAATGGAGCGGCGATAGCGGTATCCCAAATCCACGGGAGAAAACGAAGACAATGTCACTTATTATCATCAGTTAATAATATGCAATTATTAAAGTAAATTACCAGATATATTATTCATGAATTTTTTGCATGGTCTCATGGCAAGGGTATATGTTTGGTGTGTGTATATGAAAGAAATCATAGAACATGTAATGATCGTGCACATTGACTTTTAAACTAAAGAAAGCATGTGACATATATCAAAGTTTATTAACATGGTTGTTTCTGTTCATTACACAGTGTTATAGGGTATAAACATGCTTACCAAGCCTAAATAATCATTTAAATAGAACAATAGTAGTTGCTGGAATAACACAGTTAAATCGTGACGGGTCTGATGGTCGCGTTTAACAACATCGATTCTAGGACAGAAACGTGACGACATTGGCTATCACATTGAGGGCAACTAAGCAAGGATGAATCGATTGATGACTCTGAATCACGACATACAAGTCTGACGCATTCATGGGATTCTGTATAGAATCGCGACGATGAGGCCCGTCGCTGTAATCACGGGGATTGTGCACCCCAATACACGCAAATATGTGCTCAATATGAAGACATGGAAAAGAGGATGTGATCGCCACCTAGATAGTTGCCTAAGAATAGAAATAACACGGTCTAACTAATCTAGGAAAAGGGAAGAGAACACCATA
Source organism: Colocasia esculenta (assembly GCA_014218235.1). Classification (NCBI taxonomy): domain Eukaryota; kingdom Viridiplantae; phylum Streptophyta; class Magnoliopsida; order Alismatales; family Araceae; genus Colocasia; species Colocasia esculenta. The sequence goes on along the minus strand of CM024763.1, from coordinate 68,207,917 downwards.
CTGACCTGAGGTCGCGACGGAGAACCCCGTCGCGATGAAGCTAGTTTCGCGACGCCCTTATATGGGCGCGTTTTCGGTGTCGCATCGCCTTCCTTAGTCGCGTTCTCTGTAGTGCGGGAGAAGTGTGGAAGGACCTTCTTCCTGCCCTCCGGCTGGCCAGAGGACAAGAGCTCCTCGTGAGAACTAGCTTGAGTACTTGCCGAAACAACGAAAATAAGGAAAGGAACCCTGTTAGAACATATTAAGTGTAGTATCCATCCAAAAATGAAAAGAAGAGATGAAGCAAGGTGGGAACTGACCTGGGGGTAGTTTTAAAACCCTTGGGTGTATGGAAAACGTAGGAAAGGAAAAGAAAATGTATTGCTATCTAATAAAGTGATAAAAATGGAGGACCCCGATTGGGTCGATCGGTTAGACCTCTTGCTTAAAAGCAAGAGGTCTCGAGTTCGATTTCTGGGGGGGGTTTACCTGATTTACATGCAATCCTCGAGGTGTGTAGATCGGGGTTTTTCCGGTCAAGTGGGGTAAGGGTAATACGGGTACACAGAAAGTAGGAACTGCCAAGTCCTGACCTTGGAGTTCACGAACACGAATCCCTGAGGCCACAAAGCCACATAGGGCGGGATTTCCTCGTTACTAAAAAAAAAAGTGATAAAAATGCATGAAGAAGGAAGAAGAAGAGGAAGAGGAAGAAAGAGCCCCATATAGGGCAACTCCTTGGTGCCAAATGATGTCTTCCCTTGGTCCAGAAGCTCCAAGGGTTGCCTCTTCAAGCTCCAAAGCTTGTAGATGGTGAAATGAACATGATTTAGTGAAGGTTGAGGTGAAGAATGAAGGGAATAGGAGGGCTGCGAGAATAAGTGTTGATTAGAGGAATTTTTGGCAGCCCTTCGGGGTAAAAAATGGAGCTCCCCTGGCTCTGAAGAAAAGGCCTTGCTTTTATAGACTAAGAGAGAGAAATATCTCATTTTCAAGTGATAAATACCCTAATGAAAGGATAATACTCATTAATCTCGTGGGTGAGAGTCCTAAGGAGGTTTCAATGAGTCCCCCATCCCCGAGATGCGTTCAGGTGGGTTGGGACGTTGTAGAGGATTAGGATAAAGGCCATGAGAGGATAATATGGGGGTGGTTGCGGAGGTGGTTGTTGCGGCTGAAGTCGTGACACATCATAGGGACGCGACTGCAATGAACACGACGGCCTTAGTTGTCGCGACTATGAAGCCACGTACATGGATATGCATGGGCTGTAGCGACGGCTAAGGGAGGCGCGAAAAGGATTAACACGGCGCCACGATATGTCGCATCAATGGAAATCGATTATCTTCAAAATATTGATCAATCACATGGGAGAATAATAGGCATTTAAGGCACATGGACTCTTTTAAAAGACAATGGACGAGATATTCATGGAAATTAGGCCGTTAATGGGCTCAAAGCAAGGCTAATGATGGGCTCAAGGTGAGTAACCAACTAGGGGCTTACTAAGTTAACAACAAATGTAATTTGACTTATAAGCCAGAATCGGGTGTCTACAGATTGCCCCTCCTTGACTCCTACTTTGCAAGGGAGCATAGCGGAAGTGTAGCGAAGATGTCATGAAGTGATGGCGAAGTGGAAATGATGCGGAGTGGACTGAAAAATGGGAGTCAAGGTAAAGAGACACCCTGTAGCAACCTGAATTTTTAAGAAAAATAAAAATTTTAATAAAGAATTTAAACCTAGATAAATGGATATTTAAATGAAAAGAGCATTAAATAAAACCCATTAAATGGAAAAGAGTAATGGGCTTTGCTTAATGGATCCTCTAGAATTTATTGGGTCAAAAATATGAATTTACAAAGGGAGAATAATAGAAAAATACCTTAAATTCGTAACTAAATTATTACCTAAATAGAAAAAGGGTATTTAATGCATTAAATATGAAGTTTGAGTTAGAATTGGATTCCTAAACCTACCCTAATAGGTTGGCCACGAATTTGACTCCCACCCTAACCCAAATAGGAAGTGGAAAACTTAGGAGGAGGTTAGGAAAGGAAGGAAATTCGGAATTTAATAGAAGTTAGACTACTATTAGGAATTAGAAACATACTAGCATAAATACACCTCTTAAACACTCTTGGCCGACCCTAGCTCGTTGCCAAAGGTTGTTGGACGTGGGTAAGAGGCCAAGGAGGAGAGGATCTCGTGGGAAGAAGGTGTTCTTGAAGCTTCTTCCTCGTTTTGAGAGTTTCAACCCTAGAAGACAAATAAATCCAAAGGTAGGCATTCTCACAAGCTAAAATTCTGAAATTTCGTCTGTAGGTTCTTCCTACCCTCTTGAACGAAACCCCCAAGTTTCATATTTTTCCATCCATCCTATCTTTTGTTCTTAATTTTTGAAGTTCTGCAAACATGATAATCCCGAGACATCATGTTAAATCCATATCTCCTCGTATACTTGATCCCATGCTATGAAATTTTTATTGTAAATGCTTGATCTTGTTAGGGATCTTTTGACCCAGAAAGCCCTAATTTTTGCTGAGCATGTTACTCGAATTAAATCCATCTTGCTCCCTGTGTCATGTTCTATGTTACTCGTCCTTGTTCGTTCTCAAACCATGTTCTCTCTCGAATCCCTATTTACTGGAAGTACTCTCATATGTCTAGTTTCATTTGCCACTGGATTCCTGATTTTTCATCGCATATATAATTAGTTATGATTTTCTGAACAACCCTATATCAAGAATTGATATCCCTGGTCCGCAATCCAATGTCTGCTTTGACTCCTATCAAAGTCAGGCGCAGACAACCAGAAGGCGATGCCTCGACATGTCGCTTTCTGAGCTCCGATTGCGACAACCTACCTGTCGCGATCAAGATGGCGACATGTGTACCGTCGCATTCCCAGTACCCGATCTGTAAGCCCTATCGCGACCCGTACAGGACCCTGTCGCGTTCCATCCTACCCCTGTCGCGATCCTCACTGGCCTATGTCGCCTATGTCGCCTTCGCGTTCCATCCTACCCCTTTTTACAGTTATACCCCCGGTCAAAACCTTGCCTAAAAATGGAGCAATATTGAATAATGTTAAATACATCTTCACGACTTATTTCTATTTATGATTCCTCTTGCACTTGCACACACATAAACCATCCATTTATGGCTGAAATCTTGCAGAAAATATCTCATAATGTACCTGGTAATTTATTGAAATAAAGTACATTAATTGCCCTATTTTAAAGGACTTGTATTCGTTTCTTGCGTTGTTTATATACCGATATCGACGCTCCACTGTTCTAGAATTCCTCTAGAACGTCGAGCACCTGTTTTATATACACACTTTACTTGGCTTGTGGTGAACTCTCTGTCGGATATTCCTTTCGCCGGACTAGTGAACTCTTGCACAAGGCCTCCGTAAGTCTCCTCTGTCCATGGATTCCCACATGGTCGACGAGCCGGTTGTACCCTAATACCTATGATACCCTTTAGGGATCTATATGATCCAAACGGCTGTTAGAGATTCACTCTCGTCTTAAATCACGCCGGACCTCTGGACCTATGCATAACAAGGCCAGTGGTAGGGTCGTGAGTTCCACCTGACTGCCAATACCAAGTGCGCGTGTTGTGCAACTGTTACTATCGCCTGTTACTCGTCGCTTTACGTGCAATGTCCACTAGCTCTCATCTATACTCGACTCGCTCATCTATTCACATTCACTCTACTATCTCGTATATTCATCTAGTGATCTCATCTATTTCTTGGTACTCTCTATTTTTGGCCAATTAAATGATTGATTGTCTACGATAAAAACATGACTATGCTAGGCATCATTATAAGGGCCCGGTCTGGTCCTTGGGAGGAGCACCTGAAAGGCTATAACTCGCGGGGGTCTAATGATCTGGGTGATGGCATACACCTAACGCATGAACACGCAAGATTTGATCTATGGCAATTAATTAATCAAATAGTCAATTATTGGTTTACTTGAATCTCGTGGTTGAAAGAATATCGACCAACACTTGCTATCGTGACTTGTGCACTGTTGTGCAACTTTACTTGTTATCTTGTTATACGACCAATCCGATATCAACACTTGTCGTGCTATACACTCGTGTATTGTGCTATTGTTTCTCATTATTGTGTACCAGTACTTTCTATATGTTTCTCGTTACTCTCTCTAGATATCCTGCTTTACAAGACATTAAACACTTAAAGCAAGCTTGATCCTGAGATTTAAGTCCTACTGAGCGTTATCGCTCACCCTGCGTTGTTTGTCGTTGTGTTCTCAGGTGAGACCGAGGATGAACCATACACTCAAGAGGATGGGAACGACCTGGACTGATGACTTGATTACCCTAGCGTCCTATTGCTATATTTAGCGTTGTAGTAGTTAGGTTTGAAGTTTAGTCTTTTACTTTCTTTCAATGTAATTGGGCCTCATAGATTGGCTCTGATATTAGTGGTTGTAACTAGGCATCAGAATGTATTAATGAAAAGAATTTCTTTTGTATTATTCATTGTGCAATGGTTTGATGTCTAGTGCTCGCTATATACCCGTTCACTTGCAACTGCCTTCGCACTCCGATATTCCGTGTCGGGGCGTGACACACCCAACCTAACCAACAAGCAACTTGGAATCTTCATGAAAGCCCTGAGTTAGTTGCTCGAGCAGAATGCAAAGAAAAGCACGAGTCTGGACGAGAAGGAGGAAGAAAAGGACGATCAACCTCTCGATTGAGAAGTACCGTAGCCAATTGGCCTGCAGGTTCGTTTTGGAGGGACATGTGCGTGCCAGGCAGGTAACTCATGGCTCTATCCTGGGAGCGATTCGCAACCAAAGTGGATCAAAGGACTAAGATGAAAATTTATAGAGAATCTAGACAGGGAAGTTCTTAACAAACTGACAAGAGTAACTTGCTCGGAGGCAAACCTTTCGATTCGGAATGGAATAGGATTCTTGTTGAAACGTGAAGAATGATTGGGCACTTAATAAGGGCTCACCATTAGCCAGTGATAAGTTATGAAAGCTCAATGACCTACGTGATGCATGCTGGGCTAAAAGAAAAGAAATCATCAAAACGAATGCAAAGAAAAGAGGAAATAGAAAATAGATCAAGGATAATAATGCTAAGCCGAAGTAAGAGCGGGTCAATAAACTACCTACAACCACAGTGTATGCCTGAATCCATCGTCCCCAAAGTTACCTAACTTAATGGCCTATCTAGTGATTAACAATGTGCACCTAGATTATCACTGTTTTTGGTAAAGGGGAACTCAAATCCCAGAGCACATTGAGAACCAGCCGGTCCTTAATGCGATACAATAAATAAAATACCATATAATAATGCGAGTAAATATAGAAATACATACCTCACTTACCTGTGATGTTCTTCTTTGTTTTTGTTTTTTATTTTTTTTATGATTTTTTTTTTTTTTTTTAACTAAGCAAAGTAATAACGACATATATATATATATATATATATATATATATATATATATATATATATATATATATATTCAAATGACCAAATAAGGACACCAACTAAGCACAGACACAAAAAATAACACTCAAGAAAAGAGATGACACATCTGGGGGTCATGACATAGTCGCGACATACCGCCATGTCACGACCTGGACGCGGCATATCGCGGTGTCGCGACACAAACAGAAATAAAAAAATGCAGCAGAAATTTGTGTTTATCTCTATCCTAAGACTCCTAGACTCCTAATAGGACCCCTAAACCTCTTCTAATCTTATCCCAATACTTAGTTACGAGATTGGGATGGGTTAGTCTCCCTCAGAGCTCTATAAATAGGGCTGCTTAGGGTGCTAATCTCGTAGCTCTCTCTCTCTCTCCCAAATTCTCTTTGCTTTTTCTTTCTTCAGCCATGAAGAGAGCTTATTCTGCTTTCCAAGAGGACATTCCACCTTATGCCGGTCCCAAAGCGGCCCAAGAGTCGTATGCGATCTCCAGCATCTCTCCTCCATGCCGGGCATGTATGCTCCAACCAAACATCAAAGTAAGCAAATTTCCTCTCTCTAACTCTTCTCCTACCCACTTCTATTTCTTATTCTATTCGCAATCTCCCTCTATTCTCCTTCCTCTTACCATAGATTCTCTCGGGCCATAGGCGATTTTCTAATGTACTGTGGCTGAACCCCATGGTCGACTTGCTTCCGCTCCTTCCATTTGCCACTTGTGGGAGTGGGGACGTTCCAGCGTGCGTGTGCTGGCCAAACAATACCATAATATCGTGCATGTATGGGACAACATTACTGCACTAGTGGAGTTGTGGCATCCCCAGACTCACACATTCATCTTCCCCGGGTTCGAGGCAACCGTCCTACTAGAAGAGCTGGAGATCATGCTGGGGCTCCCGAGGTACCAGAGGGGAAAGGAGTTTGCACTCTCTCATACCGTGGCGCTGATCAATGTGTGGAGCATCCTCGGGGAGATCACTACTAGGAAGACTGATCTGCATTCCATGACCAGCTGGACGCAGGTGCATCTCCTTCCCATTGCCCAGTGGATCATCTCCCAGTGCAAACGCAAGACCGGGAACCATCTCGCCATTGCCAAGGTAGCCGCCATCTGTATCTGCGGCGTCATTCTCTTCCCAGCTGAAGACGGTGCTATCTCCATTGCAAACCTGAGCATAATTGACTCCGTCTCGGAAGGCATGAGCATTGGTCAGGCTGTCCTTGGATACCTATATACTGGTCTTACCTCTGCAGCCACTGGAGGTCCCTTCTACGACTCTATTATTGCCCTCGAGCTATGGATAGGTATGCACATATAGTTATGGGTCATGGATATCCTTTCCACCGAGTGCAAGACCATGCTACAACACCCTCTCACCTTTGTTGGAGCGCCCCTCTACATGACGCACAAGCGTGGTGCAAGACAGCACAGGTGAAGGGATTGAAGGACTGGCGCGATTATCTAAAGAACATGACGGTGGCGGAGTTCGACATGCGCCCAAGGTTTCTCAACAGTAGGATTATCCACCTGCCGCAGCGTACCAGACTGACACTCCGACTGCTGGGAATGAAGCATTAGTTCTCTACAATCTGGACCGTTGCTACCTGCAGTGTGGAGCAGCTCGCACAGTGGTTCCCTATCTTTCACACTACCCGCCTATTCAAGTGAGGAAGAGGGGAGATGAACAGGATGAAGGGACATGCGGAGCGCGATCGTCCATTGGGAGGGATGCGCCATGAGTCTTCTCGAGGCTGAGGTCGTCGAAGATGAAGACGTGACACAGGAATACCTCGAGGCGTTGAAGAAAATCCAGCGGCGGTACCGAAGGTTTGAGAGTGATGAATTCGATGTAGGCATTGAAATAGATGGTAGTTAGGGCAGGAAATTGTAGTGAATTAAATGTAGGGATGACTTAGAGAATGTATTGATGGATTGAATGAATAAAGAGCATAGCTTACCCTGTTTGAATCGCGGCCCCTAGAAATGACGCCATCAAATCGCGACGTAGCGGGAAGACGTGACATGGTCGCGATCAACCGCATCAACGCGACAGGTTCGCGGCGCCCATAGGCATCGCGTCTCAACCCGGTGATTTAAACTGCGAACCACCTCTTCTTCTTCCCTCCCTATGCTTACACGACCGATTTCTCCCTTGCTTCCACCCTCTCTTCAAATTCTCTCTTGCTTCCACCTTCTCTTGCACCCTTTTTCTCTTGCCTTCTCTCTCCGTCTCTCCTCTCCCGGCGATGGAAGGTGGCGGTGAAGGCGGTTCTCGTGGCGAGGAGAGAAGGAGGCGGTCGGTGAGGCGGGCTCCCCGACGTCACGAGGATGTTCCTCCAATGGAGGAGGAGAGCCCAGACACAGAGATGGCGGAGGAGGTTGTACCTCCGGCGGATGTGGAGGAGGCGAGGAAAGCACGGGAAAAGGCGATGAAATCGGTAAGCCTCCGACCTTAAAAACTTGAATGGATGTTTGGAAAAGGATGAAGGGAGACCCCTAGAGGGCGAATGTAGGGTGTTAAGCACAAAGAAAATGACTGCCGGACAAGGGAAGCTCCGGCCGGTCCGCGTCTGATAACGCGACGCATCGTCCTGTCGTGATCCCAGGTGTCGCGACGAGCCAACGCGGCGCGACCAGGTCGCGGTGGCAGGAGCCACCGCGACATGGTCGCGGTCCGGCAGGGGGGCGCGACACAGTCGCGACCCATCGGGGCACCACGACATTATCGTGACCCACCAAACCGTCTCGACCACAACCGTGAGCCCAGACCGCAGAGTATTTTAACTAATTTTGAATTGATTTATGCTTGCAGGGGGAAATGAGGGCACTCCAGAAGAGTTTAGGTCTCTATGACATGGGAAAGAAGGTGAGGGAGACAATAGATGGGCAGTTGCAGCGGCTGACCCAGGGGTGTGTGACAGTGCTGGCGGACGAGCCAAGGGCAGAGGCGGACCTGGACCTGCGTCGCTTCCTTATCCTCTCCTTGGTAGACTTTGTTGCCACGCAGTCCATTGCCGTTTTCTGTCTCTCATGGAGGACCTGGACGTGGTAGGTGACTACGCTGGGGGGTTGTGCTTCTAGCACACCAGTTCGACAGCCTAAGTGCTTCCGAGCGACAGACCTCTACGAGCAAATTCTTCCCCTTCCTATAGGTACATCCTTCCCTCTTACTGCTTATTTGTCGTACATGTTATGAACTGAGATCTGACTATTTTCACATCTTATAGGTCTCGACCTATCTCCACCTTCCCGTCCTGGGAAGAGGTGTCTAGGCGCGACCGGGCCTCATGCCCTTGGCCCGTCGTTGGGACTCACGCCGCGACAAACGCACTCTGAGCGACCAGCTGGCGCTCCTTCAGGATGGGATTGACAGCTACCCTCAGCTAGATGTAAGTGATCTAAACTCCTTTCTCTAAGTTTAAAATTAATTACTTGGCAGCTAATCAAACATGGTTTGATGTGCAGGTGGTGTGGCAGCCGTACTTGGAGGAGGGGGATGAGGGACAGCCTTGGTTGGTGCAGGCTTGCCCTTACTTTGGTAGGTCGGTGTGGGTGCATGCACTCAACCTTGTGCTACCTCTTCGTCTGCACCTGGCTCAGAGGTCCCTTGGATTACGTCAGGATAGGGTGGAGTTCCCTAGCCGAGACCGGACCCATAGGCCTGGTCGGAGCTTCTGGGGACTCCACGACACTACGGACTGGCGCGTGCGGGCCAAGGAGCAGATAGACGACTGGGAGCGCAAGGGCAAGCGGGTCAAGTCTACTACCACTTCCGACGATGCGTATCTTCAGGCATATGCCTTGAAGTACGGTGGAAAGGTTTACAAGAGCGCCCGACTCCAGGTAAAGCTCCTAGAGCACAACTTTGCGAATTATTTCTTATGAGATTGAGCTAATGGTTTGGAAATGATTGCAGGTGGACTTGGCTGGAGAGACGGCATCGCTTCGGGCCCTACTGTACTCGGCAATGTAGGACCGAGAGGCAGCATAGTGGGAGGTAGAGAAGCTGGTAAGTACTTAGTCAGACTTCAATACCTTATCCCAATATAGCTAAAATGATAGACTAACATGTGTTGATTATGCAGCGGAGGGAGCTAGAGCGAGTGAGGAGGGCGGCGCGGGGGTGGTGCCTCCTCATCCAGAGCAGCAGAGAGCTCTCAGTCAGATCTGGAAGATCGACTGCGGCGGCGGTGAGGAGAGCCAAGGAGACACAGGCGGAGTTGGCTAAGCGGGTGAGTATGACAGTGATTTAGGTTGAAAATTGTTTAATTGGCACTGACTTGATTGCTTGTTTGCAGGAGGCAGCGCTGCGGGCCGCCACTGACCGAGCTATCCAGCTACAGGGGCAAGTAGACTCGGTGACAGGAGAGAGGGATCAGCTGCGCATCGAGCGGAGGCAGCTGAGGCACGAGTGGCTGAGGCGACGAGGGAGCTAGTGACACTATGGGTGCAGGGGTCGTCAGTGGACTAGGAGGAGCTCGCTCGACTGCGCACTGACCTGTAGGCACAGCAAACCCTCGCGTTGGGACTTCTAGAGGTGATGACGGCCATATGCTGCTCACGGAGCAGGAGCAGGAGCGGAGCGAGCGGCGCTAGCGGAGCGACTGGAGCCTCTGTTAGGCAGTACCTGGTAGATTCCTCCAGTCACCGGAGGAACGAGGAGGAGCAGAGACGCCACTGGGGTGAGGCGAGTGCACAGAGCGATAGGAGTGGTGGCGAAATGCCACCCCCACCAGATAGACAGGAGGGATCTGGGGAGAGTGGTGGTGGATAGTGAGGAGATTGTGAGCCACCTCCCCCTCTTATCTTTGTACATATGGTTTATCTCGTAATGGATCTTTTCATTTTATGCCAATGTTTACGAATGAGTGACTTTGTAATTGACACGAGTGTGAGATGAGATCTGAATGAGAGAGAGAGGTAGGGAGTACTTTGAGCATATCGCCACGAGTGACATCAAAATTACCTGTCCCTGCACACTTGAGAAAATAGGTTAGTTCTGCTCTTTGACTCAGCCACTTGCACTGAGTAAAATGATTTCAACTTTGTAATTGTCAAGGGGCTGAGACTTATAAATATGTGAAAAAAGGAAATGAAGCAATGCATACTAGAGGAAAGCAGTATGTACACACTTTTTTGGGTTTTGAGATTTTCTAATTTTTTCTTTTTTTATTTGGGGATTTTTTGATTTTTTGAATTTTGGGATTTTCTGATTTTTTTTGGATTTTGGGATTTTCTAATTTTTTTGGATTTTGGGATTTTTTGATATTTTTTTGGATTTTGGGATTTCTGTTCTTTTTGATTTTGGATTTTCTAATTTATTTGGATTTTGGGATTTTTCGAATTTTTTTGGATTTTTGGATTTTCTGAATTTTGGATTTTGGGAATTTCTGATTATGACACCGCTTGCATTTGAGTGATTTGACCATGGGTCTCACTTCTGTTCTTAGGTTCGTCAAATATCTTCTAAGCGCAGCGTGATTTGTGCTTAGCCTCTCTAAGGCTGCTTGCCCTAGTTATTAATGTTCCAACAGACCATGCGTATAGGTTCTCTGGTCATTAGTGGGGATAGGAAGACTTGTAATGAGATAAGACATTGGTCTTGGGGCTGAGGACATTGGCTCGTATGACTTGCAAGGGTATGTCACATGTGGAATTCGTATTGTCCAAAGACTTATGGCCATTGATTCTCTTTTAATTGGGGCATGCGTACGACCAAGCTCAAGGGCGTCCCGTGGGGAACTATATTGCCACTCTTTGACATGCCCCTATTCTCATCATTTTATTTATCTTGTTCATTATTTCGTTCTTCTGCTTTTTTTCTTTTAAAATTGGTCGTCTCTCTTTGAGACATCATACACATGATCTATACCTTTGTTTGTCTATAAGCTAGCACCCTCTTGCCCCCTAGACCTCGTCCGAGCAAGAGGAGCATTGACCTTCGTTCCCGTACACTGGGGCTAAGCAAGAACACCACTAAAAAAGGGGAATTGACCTTGGGATGCCGTATCGTGTGTGTGACTGAACATAGAAGTTATTTGACAACAACTGAAAGGGAGTAAGACACACGACCGTTGACATTCTTTTTTGCAAAACGATGTCATCATTGAAAACCTTTTTTATTAGGGGTAGAATCTTTTAAGGTACAACCCTTTCCACGGGTGAGAAATCTCCTCACCATCGGCATTAACTAGCCTATACGCGTTCCCAGGGTACACTTCCTTAACGACGTATGGCCCTTCCTAGTTTGCTTGCAATTTGGACCTTGGACCTCCAGGTTTTATGAAAATTTGCTTCAAAACCATGTCTCCTTCTTGGAATTTGCACTCAATTACTTTCTTTTGAAAAGATCTTGAGAGTCTATTTTGATATGAAAGAACATGATCGGTCGCGGCTAAGCGTCATTCATCTAGGAGTTCTAGCTGTGTAAGTAACGCCTCTCGATGTTCATCGAGATTAAGTTCTTTGTCCAACTGAACTCTTAGCGAAGGAATGAGGATCTCGTGTGGACATACCACTTCCATCTCGTAAGTAAGTGAGAAAGGAGTTTGCCCAGTGGGCGTGCAGTGGTGCGATAGGCCCACAGAGCCTCGACCAATCTTTCAGGCCAATCGGAAAATTTATGAGACTCACAAGTTTTCTTTAGAATTTTTAAAAGTGTTTTGTTTGTGGCTTCGGCTTGGCCATTGCCCTACAGATAATAGGAGACGAATGATTCAAGAAAATGTTGAATTTCTTACATAGCTCCTGAAGATCTTGTGATATGAACTGGGGTCCGTTGTCAGTGATGAAGCCGCTTGGTACTCCGAACCGTGAGATAATGTTCTTCATGACGAATCTACACACGGTCGAGCTTTTGATTTCTGCAAACGCCTCAGCCTCGGCCCACTTGGTGAAGTACTCGGTGGCAGTAAGAATGAAAGATTTTTCTTTCACTTGAGCATTAGGATCACCCAATGGAGAAAGGCCATGGGGAAGATAGTGGATGCAAAGAGGAAGACGGAGCATGGATTTTATCAGCATGGACTGGCACTGACACATCTACGAATGTAGATGGCACAATCTTCTTCTAGAGTTGGCCAGTAGTAGCCCTGCGTAAGAATCTTCTTAGCCAACATTTGACTATTCACATGCCCACCGCATTCACTGGAATGAGATCCTTCCACTACCTTCCAAGCTTTTTCATCCGATAAACACCTGAGGAGATATACGTTTAGAGCGCGTCTGTACAACACTTCTCCGACGATGGTATACTTAACGCCGCTGTACGGATGGCTCGCCTATCCTCTGCTTCAGCTTCTTCTGAGAAGGTACCGTCCCTACAATATTGCTCGATCTCGTGATACCATGGCCTTTCTTCTTCCATCATTTCTCCTAGTTCCACGAGCATTACCTCCTTCGCTTCTTTCTCTCTGCCTTCAACACCAATGAGCTCATAAGGTTAATGAACCAAGGATCCTAAGTGGAGGGTGCTTCTAACCTTTGGACAGTGATTGTCTCAACGCTACGACTGAGAGGGAAGGAGAGAGGAGGCCAGGGATGCCAAAGCATCGGGAGGATATTCTGAAAGCGAGGGGTATGAATGTGGATGAGCTTGCGGAACTGCTTGGCTAGGAGTGTGACCAGATCTTGATAAGGCTTGAGCTTGGGGTCACGAGTGCGGTAGGTAGAAAGGACTTGCCGAAGAATGAGCTGAGAGTCTCCTATGATCTTGAGATGGCGCGTGCCTAAGAGATAGGCAAGCTTTAGACCAGCTAAGAGAGTCTCATACTCAGAAATATTATTGGTGGCAGGGAACTGGAGTTGATAGGCAAGTGGAATGGTGATCCCTTCTGGGGTGAGCAAGACAGCACCTATGCCCCGTCCCCTAGAATTGAGAGCTCCATCAAAGTGGAGCGACCAGAAGGGATCGCGAGAGATGAGTGACAGGTTTTCATCGGAGAAATCCTCTTGAACTATGTCACTGTGGGGAAGAGGGAGGTGAGGAAGGTGCTCAGCAATGGCATATCCTTTTATAGCCTTCTGGACTACAAAGGTGATATCGAATTGAGATAGGAAGCTCTGCCAGCGCGCCAATCTGTCGGCGAGGACCGGATTCTCTAGGAGATACCTAATAGGATCCATTCTAGAAATCAAACTCACCTTATGGGCTAAGAAGTAGTGTTTCAATTTTTGCACTACCCACACTAGCGCTGCACATGTTTTCTCCATTGTGGTGAGTTTTAGCTCGGAAGAATTGAAGAGCCTAGATAGGTAATAGACTGCCCTTTCTTTGCCAGAGTCATCATGTTGTGCAAGGACAGCTCCTAGAGAATCCTCAATAGTCGACTGATATAGGATTAAGGGTTTCCCTGGGACAGGCACTGCAGCACGGGCGGATTCATTAAATAACTCTTGAGTTCGTCAAAGGCTTCTTGGCACTTAGCATTCCACTCAAATTTGGCCCCTCCTATTAACAATTCATAGAAAGGGCGACATCTTTGAGAGTGCTGAGATAGAATCTCCTTATGAACTGTAACCGACCAATCAAACCTCAGCTCAGATATGTTCTTAGGAGGAGGCATCTCATTGATTGCCTTGGCCTTGTGCTGGTCTATCTGAATCCCCGTTTGCTGACTATGAAACCTAGAAATTTGCCTGAAGAAACCCCAAACACGCACTTCTTTGGATTCATCTTCAATTGGTATTCTTGTATGCGGCGGAATACTTTGGCAATCACGGAGGAGTGTTCTCTTCGAGTCCGAGATTTCACCACAATATCATCCATGTATACCTCAACATCAATATGAATCATATCGTGGAAGATAGCTAACATTGCCCTTTGATAAGTGGCGCCGACATTTTTCAATCCAAACAGCATGACCACGTAGCAATAGGTTCCCCGGGCGTGGTGAAGGAAGTTTTCTCTTGGTCCTCCGGGGCTAGACAGATTTGATTATAGCCTGGGTACCCATCCATGAACGATGGAGTCTCATACCCAGCGGTATTATCAATCAGTACATCCAAATGAGGTAAAGGAAAATCATCTTTTGGACATGCCCTATTCAGGTCCCAGAAGTCTATGCAAATTCGCACTCTCCTGTCTTTCTTCATTACCGAGACTATGTTGGCCACATACAGCAGATAGAGGACTACACGGATGAATTAGCCTTGTGTACCTTATCAATCTCCTCTTCCATCTTCAAAGCAATGTGGGGGAGGTATTATCGTCTCAAATTTTGCTTAACCGCAACTGCCCTGGCTTCAAGATCAACCTATGTTCCACTAACTCGAGGTCAATGCCAGGCATGTCATCATATGACCAGGCAAAAGAATCCTTGAACTCCCTCAGCATTTCTATAAGTACCTCCTCTCTTCCGGAGGGAGGGTGGAAGCTATGGTTAGGAGCCTAGGGTCTTCTTCTGTTCCGACATTTACCTCTTTGGTGGGTTCGTCTACTGCCGAGGTGGGCTCATCAAATCTTCTCATGCCACTCGCATACATCTCGGCAGCGTCCTCCATTTCACAATCCTCTTCATCCACTGGGTCATTCTCAACTAAAATCTCATAAACACCAAATCCATCGTCTAGCCCTTCCTCCTCGTGCTGAGCTTCTATGTTCAGGGTTACAACTTCCTGGACGAACTCTTCGACAGCTAGAAGAGTGCCACACCTTTGCGCCAGATCTAACAAATACCTACGAGGTAAGCCACTACCCTTCTTCTTCTTAGACGGGGAGACTTGCTAAATCCTACCCCTAAATCTAAACTAGGTTTGATATTTATAGAAGGCTCTGGAAAAGGGTCCAGAGGTTTATTGGAATGGAAAGGAACAGGTGCGGCGGGGCCGCAGAAACCCTCCGAGCTCAGGGTGCTTGGGCAGAAGAGAGAAAGGCGGGGATCGCCGCAAAGGAGGAAGGGGGGGTGATGGGTATCGCTGTGAAAGCAGAGAGGAGCGCGGGGGTGACAGGGATCACCATCAAGAGCAGGGGAATTTGTCAGCAGAAGGCAGAAAGTGGGGAATGATGGGGATCGCCGTCATGAGTCAAGATGGAGGCGGGGGTCGATGCTTGGAAGGAGGGGGAGGATGGGGATCACCGTCCATTGAAGGAGGGAAGGAAAAGATGGGGATCGCCGTCCGAAGAAGAAGGGAAGGAAAGATGGGGATCGCTGTCCGAAGAAGGGGGAAGGAAAGATGGGGGATCGACGTCCAATTACAAGGAAGATTGGAGAGGAGAAAGCAAATTTTTTTTTTTTTTAGGAAAGAGATCTACATGCGGAGGAGTCAAGAAAATGATAGACCGAGCCACTAAAGAAGATAAGGAAGAGGGATGAGGGAGCGATCAACACTTCGAGGGCGTCAGGGGATAGTTGGAGAATAAGAGGGGGAGAAGGAGGGATGGAGTCAAACTTATAAATGAGGATGGATGATACCAAATAGATGGAAGGCCAGGAAAACCCTATCCAGAACTCTTCTGTCAATGGGTGGGGTTCACGACTTCAGATTCTTCACCAAGTCTAAGCAACTGTCGCCTGGTGGTGGCTGCTAATGATGACTGTGCTGTCGGGGACTGCATGGTGCTTCCTTCACAAATAGGGAACTAACTGTTGTCACAAGGTCTTCCAGATCAGATTCTTCTGCTTTATCTATAATGTCGACTTCCTCGAATAAGAGGCTGATTGCTGTGATTAAATCTTCAAGATATGATTCCCCTACCTTCATATCTTCAGGCTTTCTCCTCTTGTTGGGCCACTGGGCCTCTAAAACTTGATATGTCGATGATGTTGCTGCTATGACAGTGTTGTAACCCGGCTGTATGGGCCTTTAACAAAGTGATCGTAGAGTGTCCAGGTGAGGGGGCTTGATTAGACATTAGTGAGTGTGCTGCCCATTCTTGGTATCCTAGGCCATGCTTTGTGAACTTCTTGGGGTCATTGATAATTTGGGTCCTTCCTTGAAGATGAGCCCCCAGGCCCTTTCCCAGCTGATATCCAATTCTAGCCATTATATTCCAGCCCTTAGTATTTGCCAATGTGCGCTTCTTAACAGCAGCCACGGTGGTGACATAACCTGGCGGCTACTTGAGAACATGTAGGCCCAAGGAAAATTCAGATCAAGGATAGAAATGACAGGTTTGTTGGATGACCAGAGTGATGGCATTATCTTCTCGATGGCTTCCACTGTATGAGTGGTTGTCGTGCTATTAACTTTGACTATTCACCCTTGAAAAGGGAATTTCAAGCATTGATGCGCTGTGGAGGGTACCGCCCCTAATGCTTCGATCAAGGGCGGCCTAGGATATCATTGTAGGTGGGATCGATATCTAGCACATAAAAGTCCACAGTCATGACAAGTGGCCCTAATTCAGCCCTTAGAGAAATGAGGCCGTGGCAGGCTCGTTGAAAATTGTCATAAGCCGCCACTGTTGTAGGAGTGGGCTGCAAGCAGCGCTCTGAGATGTTACAAGCTCTCAAGGTGCTCAGCTGACATACATTAACAGAGGCCCCTGTATCAACCAATGTTGCATCAATGGCCACTTTGTTTATGTGAGGGTTACACACAAGGGCATTCTTCTAGCCTCAGGAGGAGCTAACTCGCCATCCGAAAAGGTAATTGTCGGTCCTTTATTCACAATAGAGAGCATGGAAGGCAGGTTGTCAGGGTTCATGTCTTCACTTTACCATGAGCCTTTGCAAGAACGCTCTCAGGGCATCTTGGTGGGTGTGTGACCTCTTGATTAGCTCAAGGATGGAGATATTTGCTGGAGTTTGATCCAAGTGCTTCAAGATGTCATACTGAGTTCCCGAAACTGGATCTGACTCATCGGCATCCTGTTGCTGCTGCTGACTGTTGGAGGGTTGGGTGCTGACCCGGCATAGACGGATGCATTTGGGTACATCTGGTGAAACATACGCCCGCTCCGCAGGGCGAGGTTATGGTGGAGTGGAGGAGGAGTGGTGTCAAGGATGGAAGGGTTGGGTAATAGTGGTGCTGGGTAGGAGAGAACGGGATGCTGATAGGCGATGGGACAATGGGTGGTATGACGGGGGAGTTGTAGAGCGGCGAGGTAATGGTGGCAATGGTGGGTGTGGTGGATGTAGGTATAGCGGAAACAAGGGTGGTATGGGAAATGGCCAAGAGTTGGCCCACTTCGTGTTCATCATCGAAGGCCCATGCGGCTTCTGGTGGTGGGTGATGGATGACTGGGTTAACTTGAGCAGGTGGAGGAGTTGGCGGAGTAGGTTGTGGGTTTGGAGTGGGCTGATGTTGAGGCATGGGATTACGAATTATGCCAAGGTCATTTTCCAGTTGTTAGGGTGTGCTGTTTGTTGGAATTGTTGCTGGAAAGGCTGATGGAATTATTGCTGGTTGCTGGAATTCTTGTTGTGGCTGCTGTCGCCTCTGGTGTTGTGTTGTTGTCTTTGACCCTGCTGGTCCCTCAGTGTCTGGATCGGTCTTTTCATCTCCACCCAATCGATCTGATTTTGTTCATGAAGATCATATATGATATCCCAGAATTGGAAACAGTCTGACACATTATGGCCCGGATGGTAATGGTACACACAGTACTTTGTCTGGTCTGCTGCCATGTTCTAATTTGGTTTCTCAGGAGGGAGCCTAAGGGCATTGAGAGACACAAGGGCTGCGAAGATATTGGCCAAGGTCTCTAGAATAGGAGGGTACTGAGCTCTCTTAGGCCCATTGGGCTTTCTGGGAGCAAAACCATTTTGGGTGGAGGGACTTGATTATACTGGCGCTGATCATGCCGAGGATTCTGGTCCTGAGGAAGCGGCTGTCTATTGTTGTTCCATGGTTGCTGGGGCTGCTGAGTGTAGGGAGACCTACCTACTGGGCCTTGGGGGTTATTCACCGCACCTACTTGTTCATTAGTTTGGACTCCCTCGGTAACTGGGCCTGAGGCTTCTTAGGGTAACGAGATTGGGGGTCTCGAACAGGGAATGGATAGGCGAGTCCTTAAGTTCTGTCTGGATGAAACGGGCTCGACTATACAACTGGTGCATAGTAGTGATGTCGTTCATGGCCAGGATGGCTCGGTAAGTAGGGGTGGCATTTGAGATCAACAGCTTAACCTCTCCTCCTCGAGCATTGGGCAGTGGACTTTAGCAGTGAGGGAATGCCATCTGTCAGCGTAGATTGAGAACTCATCATCAGGTTCCATCTTTTCAGCCACTAAATCAACAAATGAGTATTCGGGTCCAACCAGATCTTGAAATTGTTGTAAGAACCTCTCTTGGACAACTTCGAAGTCTTTGGCCTCCTCGGGTGACAGGGAGTAAAACCATTCCAGAGCCGGACCATCTAGGGATTTTCTGAACAAATACGCCATAAGGTGGCGGTCATACTTATGTCGAGCAGACTCATACACAAAATCTTTTAGGTGCACATAAGGATCGCCTACCCCTGAGTATCTCCTGTAGACCGGGAGTTCTGACTGGGGTGGAACCCGGAGATGCTGGAAGGAAGGGAGAGGGATGTCGGCGACCTTTTGAGGGTCCAATTGTCTCCTCAAATCATGAAGCTCCCTCTTCATGGTTGTCCACTCCGGAAGAAAGTCGGAGGGGGATGTGGCGTGGTGAGAAGGAATGAGGGAGCGGGATTGCTCCAACGAATAGGACCTCTCGCGGGGAAAGGGAGCAAGTTCGGCCTGATAGAAAGAGGGCATCAAAGGAGATTGGGCCGAACCTCCCGCGCTGCAAGATAGTTGGGCTCAGAAAAGTGGATAGCCCGAGGGCGAAGGGGTGTAGGATCTGCCACTGTGGAGGTACATGTGGCGCTGAAACAATAGGAGCAAAAGCGGCTGCTTGTTGGGCAGAACCATGAGAGGGAGGAGATAGAGGGCGCTTGCCTTTGGCAGCGGATAGGAACCCAAGGACTTGGTCCGGACTTAGGTGAGGGAGGAGTTGACTAAATTGGGAATGGGGATCATTTGCCCCTGGAGGGGAAGGGGGAGGGGATAGGTTCCCAACGACGAGAGGGGGACGGATATGCCCAGAGAGGACGGCTGCAGAGGTTTGGGCCACATCCTCAAGAAGCCCAATGGGAAAGACATCATCGGCAAGGACCTGGAATTGGTCCATATTGAACAGAGGATTATGATATAATACAATGGTTGGAGGGGACTGACTCGATCTACCTGGACAATGACGCATGCACCAACCCTAAGTAATTTGGGGAGATGACATTCACCCTCTGAACCTAGACTCTATCACAACAAGAGGGACTGTGAGATGAGAAGGGAAACACCCAATAAGCACTCAAGTTATCATGATAATCATGCAAAATTTTAAAGTATGCACTTAACCTTTAGTTGGATTGATTAAGAGAATGTCACTCAGTTAAGTGGAACCCTAGTAGGTATGGACTCAAGTACTCCGGTGTAACTAAGGATGGCACACACTCACACGCGGGGGATGGGTCAGACTAGGGGTACAACAGGTACAACCGGCCCAGTGAATCGCAACGTGCGTATGGTCACGAGGACTTACGGAGGTCCTCGGAGGGCGGCTCGAGTCAACCCACGAGTGCTCGCGGGTGAGAGGGCGTTGGGGACTCGTCCCCCCGATCGGCAGCCCTCTCTCGCACAACTCACACGTAGAGTTTGGAGATGAGATTGAAGAAGGGAGAAGAAGAACACAGGAACACCAGATTTTTACGTGGTTCGGAGGCAAAGCCTTCCTACGTCCACAGCCACAGCAGTAGTTCCAATACTATATGTCAGGAAGGATCATACTACAAGTACAAGGAGAGACCGCCCTACTATATATACTGGGAGGTTAGGGCGCCATAATCGAGATTTAAAAGGACAAAATTGCCCCTCACTCAGATTCACGCAAGTTGCCTATCCTGGGGTTGAAAAGTCGTCTGCCTTGAGAAATCCAACTGCTAAAGTGAATGCCAAATTCGACTGCTGACTCCCACTGCTGAAGTCAAATGCTGAAGTCGACTGCTGACTTTGACTGCTGCAGTCGAATGCTGAAGTCTACTATTGACCTCGACTGCTGCAGTCAAAATGCTGACTTCATCTGCTCAAGTCGACTGTTAACTTCAACTACCTCTTTTGTAAGCGAAATTTAGCTTCTGGGGGCGCTGCCCCCAGAGACCCCCGCAGGGGGCGCTGCCCCCTTGACCCCCGCGACCCGAACCTTCTTATCTACATCAGGAAGTTCAGGCTCCACACTCTAACAATCTCCCACTTGGAGTCTGAACTCCAAACAATAGCAGGCATCTCAAAGTCTTGATCCTCCTCAATGTAGTAAAAGAAAAGCTGAGTGTGGCATCCCTCCATCAATCATTCATGGAGACCAACTGAAGATTGGCATAGCTTCAGTTTCTCTCTTGTGACAACCTTGGTCAACATGTCTGTAGGATTTTTTGTCCCTCGTATCTTCTCAAGCAAAAGAGTACCATCTTCAATCAACCCACGGATAAAGTGATACTTCAGCTGTATGTGCTCGTCCTTGCATGGAAGACAGGGTTCTTGGAAAGGTGAATTGCATTTTGACTATCACAAAACAACACACTATTGTTTTGTTTCTTGCCCAACTCCTTCAGAAAATTCTTCAGCCACACATCTCCTTGCTAGCTTTGGAGACAACAACATACTCTGCTTCTGTGGTTGAAAGAGCACAACCTTTTGAAGTTGTGAAATCTAGCTCACTGCAGTCCCACCTAAGGTGTACACATAACCAGTGGTGCTTCTTCTTGTGTCCAGATCACCACCAAGATCTGCACAACAAAACCTTGTAAAATGACATCACTTTTTCTGAAACAAAGATATTTACCTGAAGTGCCTTTCAGGTATCTCAAAATCCATTTTACTGCCTCCTAGTGTTGTTTACCCCGATCTGCCATATACTTGCACACAACTCCCACTACATGTGCTATATCTGGTCTGGTACAAACCATTGCATACATCAGGCTTCCCACAGCAGATGCATAATGAATTTTCTTCATGGACTCACACTCTTCAGTGGTCTTTGGTGACTGCTCTTTAGACAGCTTGAAGTGACTTGCTAGAAGAGTGTTGACTGGTTTGCATCTTGCATGTTAAACCTGCCCAACACTTTATGAATGTAGCCTTCCTGAGATAGCTTCAGAATACCATCTATTCTATCCCTCACAATTCTCATTCTAAGAATTTGTTTTGCTGCTCCCAAGTCCTTCATAGCAAATTCCTTTGACAGTTGCTTCTTCAACTTGTTGATCTCTGTCATACTTGATCCTGCAATGAGCATATCATCCACGTACAACGGCAATATGATATAACAATTGTCAAACTTCTTAAAGTAACAACAATGGTCCATGTTGCATCTAATGAACCATTGCTACATATGAATCCATCAAACTTCTTACCACTGCCTGGGGGCTTGTTTCAGACCATACAAGCTTTTGTTTAATTTGCAAACAAGGTTTCTTTACGATGTTCATGAAAACCTTTTGGTTGCACCATATAAATGTTCTCCTCCAGATCACCATGGAGAAAAGCTGTTTTTGCGTCAAGTTGTTCTAGGTGCAAGTTTTCAGCAGCAACAATACTTAGCACTAATCTAATAGTGGTTAACTTGTCAACTGAAGAGAATATTTCAGTCTAGTCAATACCTTCCTTCTGTTGGAAACCTTTCATAACCAGCCTTGCCTTGTACCTCTTGCTGCCATCATGTTCTTCTTTTAACTGAAAAACCCATTTATTTTGCACTGCCCTCTTGCCAAGTGGTAGTTCAGTCAGCACCCAAGTTTCATTTTTGTGTAGGGAGTTCATTTCATCTTTCATTGCCAACTCCCACTTGACTGAATCTTCCACCTGCATAGCTTCATCAAAGCTCTCAGGTTCATCTGCATCAGTCAACAACAAGTAGTACATTGTAGAAGAAAACCGTTCAACTGGCTTGCGCAATCTGCTTGATCTTCTCAGTTGAACCTCTAGCTGCACTGTACTGTTCTTAGGATCTCCATGAGATCTTCTCAGCAAATCCTCTTCTGAAATTTCTCCAGCTCAACCTGTGCATTTTTCTGACTTTCTTGACCTGCATCTTCAGATTCCACATCAGATCTATGCTTATAAAGCAAATTTTCATTGAATATAACATTCCTTTGTCTAATGATTTTCCTACTTTCATCATCCCAGAAGCGGTATCCAAAATCATCACAACCATATCCAATGAAAAAACATCTCCTTGACTTAGGATCTAACTTGTCACTGTCATTGGAATCAACATGCACATATGAAACACAACCAAATACTCTCAGGTGTGAGAGAGTTACCTCCTTACCGGTCCAAGCCTCTTCCAGTAGCTCACCATTTAGAGGAACATTGGATCCTCTATTAATCAGATAAGCTGCAGTGTTAATTGCATCTGCCCAAAAGGTCCTCGGTAGGCCAGCATGTAGCCTCATGCTTCTAGCTCTCTCATTCAGAGTTCTGTTCATGCGTTCAGCAACCCCATTCTGTTGTGGACTATTTGGAATTGTTTTCTCCATACGAATGCCATGTGCTGCACAGAAATCTTGAATTCCTTACTGCTATATTCTCCTCCATTGTCTGACCTCAAACACTTGATCTTTGCACCAGTTTGATTTTCCACTTCAGCCTTCCACTTCACAAAAGGAGAGAACACATCAGATTATTTTGAGAAAATAAACCCATACCCTCCGAGTGGAGTCATCAATAAAGGTGACATAATAGAGTGAGCCTCTAAGGGATCGAACAGGGGCTGATCCCCACACATCTGTGTGCACAAGTTCTAACTTTTATATCTTAGAACATCTTCCAACTTTAGAGAAGGTGACCTTTCTCTACTTTCCCATAATGCAATCTTCACACAGTCCAATATCTATGGACTTTAGATCACCTAAATTCCCTTTTGCAGCCATCATCTTCATTCCCTTCTCACTCATGTGCCCAGTCTGCAGTGCCAGATCTTGGAGTCCTCTTCTGAATTTCCACTGCCACTAAGTCTTTGTCATTTGCAGTCACATAAAGAGTTCCCATCGTGCTGCCTCATACTACAACCATGGCACCCTTGGTTATCTTCCAACACCCATTAAGAAAGGTAGTGACATATCCTTCATCATCAAGCTGACCAATAGAGATTAGATTTCTCTTCAAGCCAGGAACATGTCTGACATTCTTCAGCTTCCACACAGTCCCGTTTGCTGTTTTCAACTGAACATCAACCTTCCCCACAATATCTAAGGGCTCAACATCCGCAAGATAAACCTTCCCAAAATACCACAACATAATTTTGTAAGGTTTCTCTACATGAGGTAGAGTGAAAGGATGCTCTAGAATCTAGAATCCAAGATTCAATGGGACTATTGACACTCAAAATCAGAGCATCTTGGACTTCCTCTGCCATGACATTAGCAGAGTCCTCTTCCTGTTTCTGCCCCTGATCCTTTTTCTTTGGAAGTCTACAATCCTTCTTAAAGTGACCCTTCTTACCACAATTCCAAAACCATCACCACGGGGTTGGACTGACCTCTTTTCTTGGACTTGGATCTATTCCGATTCTGTCCACGCTGATTTGTTCTTCCCCTACCTTCTGTGTTTAAGGCAAAACCTGAAGCTTCACCAGATTCTCTTCTCCGAACATCCTCGCTCAGAATCAAGTCTCGAGTCTCTGTAAGTTTTAGTTTACTTGAACCTGAAGAACTGCTTATAGCCGTCACAGTTTCACCCCAACTTTCAGGTAAGGAGGACAGAAGAATCAATGCTTTAATCTCATCATCAAAATCTATTTCCACAGAACTCAACTGGGTTGTAATCACGTTGAATTCATTTATATGATCTGTGACCGAGGAACCTTCGGCCATCTTGAGATTAAACAAACGACACATCAAATGTACCTTGTTGGAAGCAGATGGTTTCTTGTACATATTTGATAACGCCTTCATCAGACCTGCTGTGGTCTTCTCGTTTACGATGTTGAACGCGACGTTTCTGGCCAACGTCAAATGAACAACTCCGAGAGCTTGTCTATCCAGAAGATCCTAGTCTTCTTCTTCATGCCATCTGGCATCGATCCAAGAAGCGGCTGGCAGGATATTCTAGCTCTCTCATCCACCATTTCCTTGCTTGGATAATTGTTGGTGATTATAATTGTGTTCGATTCCCTGATGAGAAGATTGTCGGAGGTTGACTTCTCTCTACTTAGAGATTTCAATAGTTGCATTGATTTTTCCTCCTTGCTGGATTTGAAGAGTGTAGGAAACACCCTTTCATTGTGTAATCAATCTGTGGGGGCAAGGAGAATCGCCTGTAGACTTGATCGTGTTTTGATCAATCAATGCTGGCTGGACACATTTCCTGGTAGCTATGTCTCTTATGGTGATAAGCTTCATTCTGATCATGCTCAACTTACTATTTTCACTGATGAGGTTCTTGCAGGGGGACCTAAGTCTTTTAAGTTCTTCACTATATGGGTGCATCATGATACCTTCTTGCCAACAGTTGAGCGAGCTTGGAATATTCAGACTCACGGAACTCCTCTTTTTGTTCTTTGTTAAAAGCTCCGTGCAGTCAAGGCGGCTTTGAAGGTTTGGAACCGTGTCAAATTTGGTGTTATCTTTCGTAAGGTGGAATGTGCAGCCAATGTTCTTCATGGTGCTCAGGTAGATATGGATGCTGATCCAATGAGCGACGGTTGCATTGAGAGAGAGAAGCAAGCTCGGGGAGACTATCTTGATTGCTTACACATGGAGGCCTCTTATGCTAAGCTTAACCCAGACTGATGATAATACAAAATTTTTCTATGCTAGTATTAAAGGGAGAAGGATGATAAATACTATCAGAAGATGTAAATTGCCAGATGGGAGTGTGACTGATGAAATGCATAAGATCAAGGATCATGCTCTTTCCTTCTACTCTAGTGTCCTGAATCATCAGCAGAATTATGACATACCTGATTTCCAAGCTTCTAGCGTGCTTTATAATGAAGACATGAATAGCATTATGAGACCTTTCACAGATTCAGAATTACAAAAGTAGTCATGTCTGCACCGAAGAACAAAAGTCCGGGACCTGATGGTTTTCCAGTAGAATTCTTTCAACTCTGTTGGCATATTGTAGCGGATGATGTGCTTGCTACTGTGCACTATTTTTTCAATGGAGGTAGATGGCTCCACCAAGTAAATCACACTTTTATCACCCTTATACCTAAGAGTGAGAATGCTGACTCTTTTGATCAGTTTCGGCCCATATCTCTGTGCAATTTTCTGTACAAAATCTTTACCAACTTATTGCTAACCGCATGCAAAAGTTCATGCCACACCTCTGTAATCACAGGGATTGTGCTTCCCCTCGACACGGACATGGATATCAAATATGACGGCATGAAAAATAGGAAAGTGATCGCCACCTAGATAAGTTGCCTTATGATGCAGAAAGACAATGGCTAACTTAAACTAGGAAAAGGGAAGAGAACAGGAGAATGACCTGGTGTCGCGGTCGTCATGGCCGCCGCGTCTATCGTATCGCGTCAGTGGAAACAAACGCGTCTATGTCGCGTCACCCGAGGCCGTCGCGTTCTCTGAATGCGGGAGATTAGTTGTAGTGACCTTCTTCTAGTCCTCCAGCCGGCCAGAGTACCAGAGCTTCTCGTAGACCTTGTTTGCTTGCCTGCCAATCAAAAGAAAACACAAAGAAAAGACCCTATTAGAACATATAAAGTGTAATATCTATTCCAAAAGATGAAATGAGATGGAGGATCATGGTGGGAACGCACCTGGGGTGGTTTTAAACCCCTGTGGGTGTGGGAAAACGTGGGTGGATGATAGATGTGCTCTATTTAAAAAGAACATAAAAATGCATGTAGAAATAGAAAAGAGGGAGAGAGGAGATGATGAGCCCCATTAGGGCGACTTCCTGGCGTGGATGCAGCTTCAATGATGTGCCAAGAGGTCCAGGAGATTGCTGAAGTCGCCCTCTTCACGTTCCTTGCTCCATTGATGGTGAAATGAGTGAGTTGTGAGGAGTGGAATGTGAAGGGAAATGAGTGGAATGAGTGGCTGCGTGGCTAAGTCTTGTTCAGAGGAAATTTTGGCAGCCCTTCGGGGTGATTATCAGGCTCCCTTCGTCCATGAGGAGGGGTCATGCTTATATAGAGCTTGGAGTGAGAAAATTGGGTATTATCTCCTCAAAAAGGTGTGGAAATTAAAAATGGGGAATAAAGCTCTATCAAAATCGGATGTAGAGTCCTTAGGGGAGCTTAGGAGAGTCCCTAGGGCCGAAAGAGTGCTCAAGGGTCGGGATAAACCTCTTGGACCAAGTCAAAGTGCATGGG
>CM024763.1:68026482-68181069 GCA_014218235.1 Colocasia esculenta | reverse complement strand
ATAACGACTCTGTAAGTTATCGTAACGACTTCTTCAGAAGTTATAACGACTTGCTCATTATAACGACTCTGTAAGTTATCGTAACGACTTCTTCAGAAGTTATAACGACTTGCTCATTATAACGACTCTGTAAGTTATCGTAACGACTTCTTCAGAAGTTATAACGACTTGCTCATTATAACGACTCTGTAAGTTATCGTAACGACTTCTTCAGAAGTATAACGACTTGCTCATTATAACGACTCTGTAAGTTATCGTAACGACTTCTTCAGAAGTTATAACGACTTGCTCATTATAACGACTCTGTAAGTTATCGTAACGACTTCTTCAGGAGTTATAACGACTCTGTAAGTTATCGTAACGACTTCTTCAGAAGTTATAACGACTTGCTCATTATAACGACTCTGTAAGTTATCAACGACTTCTTCAGAAGTTTAACGACTTGCTCATTATAACGATTCTGTAAGTCATATAACGACTTTCTCAAAGTTACAACGACTTGCCATGTTTCATAACGATCTCCTTTATCATCTGTTATAGAACGACTTGGTTGTGGTAACGATTTCATAAGTTATCATAACGACTTCTTATCAGTCTACAGCAACTCGATAATAACGATTCTATCAGATTTTCACAACGACTGCATAAGTCATGTTTCCATTAATTAAATGTTTTTCCTTGATTTAAGCTACGTTGAATAGTCAAAGTCGCATCTCGTCTGTTTGACTGCCATGCATTTAATAAAGACTGAACGTATCTCTGCATGGACACAGAACATATCTTCCATTCTCGTGTATTCTCTGCATGCATCTTTTAGAACGATAAAGTGTTATACTATATTTGCGTCTATCTGCTCTGACGTTGATTGACATCTGGAGATAGTATAGCTGTCTACCATTAAAGCTCAACCTTGTAGAACCTTAAGGATGTAATATCCTACAACACTGGACACAGAAAGAACTACAAGCAAACTCAGAAGATCTTATCACTTTGCGTGTTCCAAAGAACAAAAGACTGCTGACAGGAAGCTTCCTCAAATCCTTCAGTCTAACGTACACCAAAGCCGTGAGACAACGGTCATCTCCTTGTCCTTATTCAAATTAGATACAAATACAAGATGAAGCTCTGAAGACAAAGAGAGACAATTGATTTTCTGATTCAAGGGCGGCTAGATCTCTGCAGCTTTCACGTCTTCGAAAGTTCTCTAGAGCCAAAAATTCACTTTTTCATCTTCGCTCTTAGCTCCCTGTGCTGTGTGAAGAAACAAAGGAAGAGCTAGTTTAGTTCTGAGAGAGTGCACTCTGTGTAGATCTTCGACTCTCAGTGCTTGTAGCTTCAGATTAGTTTTTGTAAAAGCTTGATCTAGGGGCTAGTCTTTTTCTTTCAAGAATTTCTGTGTTATTCCTTCAAGGAAGACCTGTGGTTTCCATGTGTTTTTCCCTTCGTGCCTGGTGACTTACCGTGAAGGAGACCTGGTGGTTTCCAGTGTGTTTTTTTCCCTTCAGGAGTAAAGGAAGACCTGGTGGTACCAGGGTGTTGTGTTCCCTTCAGGGTGAAGAAGACCAGCTGAGCTGGGTGGTTGTTGGGGGGGACTGTACCCTAGTTAGTGAAATCCTGAGGGTTGCTCAGGGACTGGGACGTAGGACTCCTAAGGAGAGGAGATCCGAACCAGGATAAATTTCTGTGTTTGTGATTGTCTTCTTTGTGTGATTGCTGTTTTTACTAACCATTACTAATCCCTTTCAAGAACTCTTTATGTTTGTTCTGAGTTCAGTTTTATCAGCTAGGATTACTTAAAGACCCATTCACCCCCCCTCTGGGTTAGCCAACCGGGCAACAAGTGGTATCAGAGCGAGTCTCTTCGACAAAGAACAAGATCCACGATCTGAAGAGTAAAGATCCATGGCAGCCCAAGGTCCTTCGAAGGTCAGTCTGTCAACAGACCTCCTTTGTTCGACGGTGAAGATTATACGTATTGGAAGACCAGGATGGAATACTTTCTACAAGGCCACGATTATCAAATCTGGTCATAGTGGAAGAAGGTGATCTGGTCGTCACAAATGAGAAAGCACAATGGACAGATGAAGATAGAAAGAAAATCTCCTTGAACTGTAAAGCTAAGAGCATTCTATGTTGTGCTCTAAGCAAGAAGGAGTTCAACAGAGTTTCAGCATGCAAATCCTCCATGGAAATGTGGGAAAAGTTAAGGATTACATATGAAGGTACAGACAAAGTAAAGGAGACAAGATCGACATTCTTGTCACTCAGTATGAAAGATTTCAAATGCAACAGGTGAGTCTATTACCCAAATGTTTAGTAGATTTACTGACATCACTAATGGCCTAGCAAGTCTAGGAAAGTCATATGAGATTGCAGATATGGTAAGGAAGATTCTCAGATCCTTGCCATCTTCATGGACGGCAAAGGTCACAGCTATCGAAGAAGCTAATGATCTTAAGAGAATGTCAGTAGAAAAACTCATCGGGTCTCTCATGGCCCATGAAATAAACATGGAAAGACTAGGAGAATCCTCCAGTAGAAAGAAGCAGTCAAATGCGCTTAAAGCTAATGGGGACTCATCAGAAGAATCCTTAGATAACAGTGAAGATAGCAAAGATAGTGATGATGAAGAAGCCATGCTCTCAAGAAGATGCAGAGAATCTTGGCCAAGAAGAAGAAGTTCCAGTCTGGTAGGAGGTACTTCAAGAAAACAAAGATCTCAAGAGACCAGATGGAAAAGATCAGAAGAGGAATGAGCCACTTTGCTATGAATGCAAGAAACCTGGACATATCAAGGCAGACTGTCCAATGCTAAAGAAAAATGATCACAAGAGAGGACAGCTCCAAGAAGTTCAGAAGATTCAAAAAGAAAGCCATGGCAGCTGCATGGGAAACAGCAGCGACTCAGACAGTGAGTCAAGCTCCAGCAGTGAAGAAGAAGAAGCCAACCTGGCTCTTATGGCAAATACCGAGGATAAGGTAACATCTGATTCCTCTTTCGATTCCTGTAATGACTCAGATTCGGACAATTTGGAAAGTGCATTTAATGAACTCTACGATAAGTATAAAGAAGTGTCTAAACTACTTAAGCTAAGCAAGAAAAATATCACCTGTCTCGAAAATACCAACTCAGATTTAAAATCTGAAAATGAAGAACTAGAAAAACAAATAATGGAGCTTAAGAGAAGAAATGAACTATTATTGAAAACTTAAAAGACAAGAACAGACAAATCATTGACCTAGAAAAACAGGAAAGCTCAGATGATTTAAGAAAAACGGTAAATGAATTAAATGAAGAAAACATACACTAGCAAGCACCTTAGAAAAGTTTACAAATGGAAAGAATCCTTATTATTAAAAGGTGCTAGAAGATCTGGTAAGAATAAACGAGGTTTAGGTTACATACCTCCAGTAAATGAAGAAGAAATAATCTATCCAGAAAAATATCCAACTCCTAAGTTCACTCCAGAACAAGATGTAGCATATAAACGAATTTTAAGTACATAGAAAGAGTAACATAACATCATGCTGTAGTCACTGTAACAAGCTAGGACATTTAAATTCACTTGTCCAACAAGACATAAGAAGTGGATAATAAAAAGTAAAAGTAATGATACTGACCCATCAGGACCCAAAGAACTTGGGTACCTAAATCTTGATGTCTTTATCTCAGGTTAATCCTCGAGCATCCAAATGGTATTTGGATAGTGGATGCTCAAGGCACATGACAGGAACCTGAAGCTTTTCTCCCATCTCCAAGATGAAGAAGGAACAGTCACTTATGGGGATAATGGAAAAGGAACTGTAGTAGGCAGTGGATCAGTAAACAGCAAAGGAAAAACAGTCATAGAAGATGTGCTGTTAGTCAAAGGTTTAAAGCACAACCTCATAAGTATTAGTCAGCTGTGTGATAGAGGACATCAAATCAAATTTCAAGAGTCAAAATGTAGCATACTAAAGGATGGAGCAGTCATCTTTGAAGCAAATAGAGAAAAGAATCTGTACGTGCTCTACCTTGAAGAACTCAAAGAGCAAAATGTGTGTCTGGCAGCCAGCAAAGACAAATCAACTGATCTGTGGCACAGAAGGCTAGGCCACTGCAGCTTGGATGGGTTGAGCAAGCTCAGAAAGAGGAACCTTGTGGAAGGTCTACCTAAAATCAATGGTAAATTAGAAAGTGTTTGCAGACCTTGTGCTAAGGGAAAGCACACAAAGAGTTCCTTCAAGTCAAAGACGGTGGTGACCACCTCAAAACCCTTAGAGCTCCTACATATGGATCTATTTGGGCCAATGAGAACTACCAGTCTTGGAGGAAAGAACTTTGGATTTGTTATAGTAGATGACTACTCAAGATTCACATGGGTATCTTTCTTAGAACATAAAAATGACACTTTTGATAATTTTGTTAGTTTCAGCAGAAAAGTCCAGAAAGATCAGAAGTTCAGCATAGTATCCATTCGATCTGATCATGGTGGTGAGTTCCAAAATGAAAAGTTTGCTAGATTCTGTGATGATCAAGGAATTCAGCACAATTTCTCAGCACCAAGGACACCGCAGCAAAATGGTATAGCCGAACGGAAGAACCGAACTCTCTTGGATATGGCAAGAACTATGCTTTGTGAATATGAGTTACCAAGATATTTCTGGGCAGAAGCAGTCAACACAGCCAGCTACATTATCAACAGAGTCATGATCAGGCCAATCCTGAAGAAGACTGCATATGAGCTGTTTAAAGGGAAGAAACCAAAGATCAGCCATTTCAGAACCTTTGGATGTCCTTGCTTTATTCACAACAACGGAAAAGGGATATTGGTAAGTTGGATGCCAAATCAGATGAAGGCATCTTCATGGGGTACGCCTCTAAACCCAAAGGCTATAGAGTGTTTAATAAACGTACCTTATTGATTGAACAGTCTGTACACATTATTTTTGATGAAACTAATCCCTCCTTGAGAAAGGAAGTAGAGAGTGATAATGATGACGCAGATGAACTGTCCAATAAACTGAAAGACACATCACTTGAAGATAAGGATGATCCGCCTCTGGAAGAAATGCAACAAGAAATTTCTCATGAAACTCTTCCAAAGGAATGGAGATACAAGAAATCACCCACCTGAAAACATTATTGGTGATCCATCGGTAGGGGTAAGAACAAGAGGTAACTTGATTCCTTGTGATTACCTTGCTTTTGTCTCTCAATTAGAGCCTAAGACAGTCAATGAAGCCCTAACTGACGAATCTTGGATAATAGCAATGCAAGATGAATTAAATCAGTTCAAGAGAAACCAAGTATGGTCACTTGTTCCTAGACCATCAGACCATCCTGTGATCGGCACTAAATGGGTGTTCAGAAACAAATTGGATGAATCTGGTGTAATTCTAAGAAACAAGGCCAGACTGGTGGCTCAAGGCTATTGTCAGAGAGAAGGCATAGATTTTGATGAAACCTATGCACCAGTGGCTAGACTTGAGGCTATTAGAATGTTACTTGCTTATGCTTCTGCATTAGATTTAAAGTTATTTCAAATGGATGTTAAATCTGCATTTCTAAATGGTTTTATAAAAGAAGTTTATGTGGAACAACCGCCGGGTTTTGATGATACAGACTTTCCAAATCATGTTTTTAAGTTGCATAAGGCTCTATATGGTTTAAAACAAGCACCTAGAGCCTGGTATGAAAGACTTAGTTCTTTTCTCACAAAACATGGTTTCAATAGAGGTCAAGTAGATAGCACTCTTTTTATAAAAACAAAAGCCAAAAATATACTGTTGGTTCAAATTTATGTGGATGACATCATCTTTGGATCTACTGATGAATCCTTGTGCAAGTATTTTGAAAAGCTAATGCAGGGAGAATTTGAGATGAGTATGATGGGAGAGCTCAACTACTTCCTTGGACTTCAAATCAAACAAGGAAAGGAAGGAACTCACATCTGTCAAGCAAAGTACACCAGAGAACTGCTAAAGAAATTTGGATTTGAAAACCCAAGCCTCTGTCAACACCAATGAGTACATCAACAAGGATGGACAATGACAAGGATGGTAAGAAGGTAGATCAAAAGATCTACAGAGGTATGATAGGTTCATTACTTTATCTAACCGCAAGTAGACCTGATATATTATTTAGTGTATGCATGTGTGCTAGATATCAAGCCGACCCTAGAGAATCACATTTAATTTCTGTCAAAAGGATTTTCAGATACTTAGCCAGGACTCATGATCTAGGACTATGGTATCCAAACTCCTGTGATGTAAAATTAGTAGGATATTCTGATGCGGATTATGCTGGATGCAAGGTAGATAGAAAAAGCACCAGTGGATGCTGTCAATTTCTTGCAGGGTGTTTAATCTCATGGTCCTCAAGGAAACAAAATTCAGTAGCACTATCTACAGCTGAAGCCGAGTACGTAGCTGCTGGAAGTTGCTGTACACAACTCTTATGGATAAAGCAACAACTTGAGGATTTTGGACTCAAAGTCAAGAAAATTCCTCTGCTATGTGACAACACCAGCGCTATCAACCTCACCAAAAATCCAATTCAGCACTCCAGGACCAAACATATTGAGGTCAGATACCATTTTATTCGTGATCATGTAGCAAATGGCAATATTGAAATATCGTTTATTGATACAAATAATCAGCTAGCAGATATTTTCACAAAGGCCTTACCTGAAGAGAGATTTACATCTCTTAGAAGGGAGTTAGGCATGTGTATTTTGTGAAAAGATCTTCATTTAAAGCTGGTATAAAATTCTCAGAATTTAAGAAGGTTCTCTCTCTCTCTCTCTTTCTGTGTCAAAATCAATTCAAAAGTCTCAGTTTAAGCGTTCCGTCCGATAAGTCATAGTCCTTCAAGGCGGTCAACCTCGCTTGTCGTTTTCTGACGCCTCACCTTTTGGAGCATTTATATTCTTTAAATCGATGCGTTAACGATTCCTCTTCCTCATTCACTTTTTCCCCTCTTTCGTCCCGACGCATGAGCCGATGCCCTAGCGACTCTTGCCTCTACCCTCTGCAAATTTGAAGCTTCCATCTCCTTCCCGCGAAATCGTTTGAGGGTTTCTTCTCATCACCCTTCTCTTCAACCCTTCAAACCTTCTCCCACCTGAATCCATGGCCGCACCAGCTATTGCCGGAAGTGTGGGTGGCTACAGCGCCGAATACCTCTCCCCAGCGCAGGAGGAGCGTTTCACCTTTGTGAAGACAAAGCTCTGTGGTCACAAGGAAGTAGATGTTTCAGATCTGCAGAAGAATGGAATGAGCAGCATCATTGAGAAGATCGACCAGATGAAGTGGAAAGGGCTTACCACTTGCTCAGAGGTAAGTTATCCGGACCTGGTAAAGGCGTTCTTTGTATGCTTAAGAACAGAAGAAGATGGGGCCCTCGTTTCTTCAGTCAAGGGCACCGTAATCAGAATCGACCAGGAATTGCTTAGGATGCTATTTGGAGTAAGCATATCGGGCTTCAGTGGAATTCATTCTGTAGATACCCAAGAAAAGGGTTTGGGGATTGTTGGGCCAGGGTTCAAGATGAGGGATGGCAAGCTAGATATCAATCAGTTAAGTGCCTTCAACCGCCTCCTTCACTTTATCGTTTGTCAGATTTTGGTTCCCCGAAGTGCAACCTTCTCCGCTTGCACTAAGGCTGACTCCGATCTGATGTACTGGGCCATTAAAAATGAGGAAATCAATATGGCCGCAGTGATGATGGAGAGAATGAAATTTGCCAGGGAGCAGATTTGGGACACTAAAAGCAAGTTGAATGTGTCCCTTCCCTATGCCCATTTACTCACCAGAATCTTCAGACACTTCGGTGTAGATGTCTCAGGGGCAGTTGTGGAGAAGATGGGCCAAGCTATCAGGTCCAGAAACTTAAAGAAGAGCGGTTTTTCAGTAGTCAATGGGGTCTGGTTCAAGGCCTCAGTTGCAGAAGGTGAAGGTCTCATTGGTGAGCCTTCAGTTGCTCAAGCCCAGTTAGAGGCAGATTCTGTGATGCCCGAACTGCCACTGGAATCAGGTTCTGTTCCAGTCTTTGTAGAAACAGAGCAGGAAGGGCCATCTATGGCCAGAAATCAATCAGAGGCAGCAACAGCAGTGAGGGCAGAAGAAGACAGGCCAGCTGCAGCAGATCCAGTTGTGCCACCTGCTGAAAGAAGAATTGAGGACATTCTTCCAGAAGATATCTTGCCTGTTATGGAGCAGTCTGTGGCATCAGGCCACATCTTTGAAGAAGGACTAGTGGAAGAAGAGCAGCAAATTCCTCAGGATAATTCGATGGAAATGGATGCTCCCTGTCAGGGGGAGACTGGTGCCATTGCAGAAGATGCTCCACTTGAGGGGGAGCAATCCCAAGAGACACCAGATGTTGCACCTCCAGCCACCAGCGATCAGGAGGAAGACCAGAGAGAGTCTGAAAATTTGGATGCCAGAGAAGGGGAGACAGCTAGTTCATCAAGCTCTGATGAGGACAATAATCCACCTCCTCCAGCTACAAAGGGCAAAGAGAAAGATATAGCTCCTGAAGTACCCCTTTTAGCTGATGCACCATTTGAAAGACAGGTCAAGCAAAAGATTGTCATCAATTTAAAACCTGTGATTGAGAGGTTGGATGCTCAGGGTGAGCTGCTTTGCTCACTTCAGTCTGATGTGAACTCCATCTTTCTAAGCCAAGCTTCAGCCCGCAAGGAATTAGTTCAGATTCGCTCTGCCATGACATGGTTCCATCAGGAAATGGGGACCATGAAAAATATGCTATCTGACATCCTTCAGGCTGTTGGAACTCAAGCTCCTGCTCCTCCAGCAGCTCAGGAGCCTCACTCAAGTGTACCTGAGCCCTCCGGGCAGTCAGCAGCTGCAGCAGCAGAAGCCCCAGCAGAAGGGCCAGCTACAGAGTCAGGGCCATCAGGGCCAGCTATAGATTCCGGGCCATCAGGGCCAGTTGTGATGGAGTCAGGGCCACCAGGGCCGGCAGTGTTGGACACCTTGTCTTCCTTGCCTGAAGAAGTGGTATTAGATCCTCCACCCATTGATCCTCCCACTTCTACCAACACTCCCATTCCTCCTTCTCCACCCACTAACTCCACAGCTCCACCTGCTCCTCCTCCTTCAAAAAGCCCAGATCCAGGCCCATTTCCTCTCCCACACCTTTTCCTCCTCATCCTATCTCATCTTCTCCTGTTTCTTCTACTTCTCATCCTTCTTCTGTTCAAGAATTTGAGGCCCCTCCAGCATCCTCAGCTGGAGCCTCATCCTCTTCTGGTACATCTTCATTTCCAGAAGTAGGATCTCTCAATTCTGATGCCTTTCTCAACCCCCCTGCTCCTCCCTCCTTTATCACTATTATTCCTAAGAATGTCCAAATCGACTCTCCCTTTCTTGATAAAATTAAGGATGAGTTTGAAGAGGTTATCCTTAGGTCTGTGCTAAAGGTAGGCGACCACCTTTCCAAGACAGACTCCACCAGTACTGTCTCCAAGAAACGGAAGCTTTCTTCCTCCGCCTCTCCTCTTTACCCTCCCTTGTGGTTTTCTCTTACAGTCACCCACAAGCATTCCTCTCTGTACAAAGAATATCTTCAAAAGGTTGTCTTTGCCACTCTTCACAATCTTCCTTTTCTTAACCTCTCTGACCACTTAGATGTCATTCTTCCCTATACTCCTCTGTCTAAAGCCGACAAATCTAAATCTTCTCCTCAGCCCACTCCAAAACTGAGGAGCAATGGGCTAAATCTCATAAAGATCTGTACCATCGCTTTCTTCAGGCTAAGGCAGCACGGTTTCCTTCCAGGGATCACTCCTTGACCCTTTCTGAGTGGTTCCAGTTTCACCACCAGAACACCTGGGCTCCTGTCATTCAGAAGCTCATCAAGCTGGTCAGGCATTTCCAAACTTTCAACAACTACAGGTATCTCAACAATTTACCTGAAGTTCAGCTCAGCCAGTTCAAGAGAGCCATCAAGGTCCTAACCCACTCTGCGCAGTCTGAGGAAATCAGAGTCGATTTTGCAACTCTTCATTTACCTGAAGAGATTTTCCTGCCTCAGATTCATTTCTTGATCATGGAATCTTCGGTTGGTTCAATCATTTTTGAGCGTTTTGCAAGAGTTATGGGCAGAATCAAGATTCAGAAAGGCCTTCAGTTGGTTTTCCTAGATTTCTTTTCCGGGAATACCATCGAGGGTTTGTCAAATCTGAAGTCCTTGCCCCTCTCCTCTCAGAATGTGAAAGGCTGAATGCCTCCGATTGGTCCAAGCTTTACTCTCTATCTGCTCAGCAGCTAGCACATCTGAATGCTGCTCAAGCCAGGGAAGGGAAAGCTCCTGTCTCTCCTGCAACCTTCTTGGATATGAATTCAATCCAGCTGGTCCTTGATCCCTACAAAGTTTGGGCTGAAAGATACAAAGTGTTTTTAGCTCTTCGCCAGGAACTCAAGGACAAACAGATTTTCTACCCTGTCACCATGGATCAGTTTCTTGCCTGTGCAAGTTTTGGTAAAACACTCATCATCTGCTCCTCCATGGATCCAGACGAGTATGACCTGTTTCTTACCAAGCAGCGCAGCCTCTATCTATCCAAGATGGCTCCAATCATGGGACCATCCTTCTCCATTGAGAGTGGTGCCTTTAGGCAATTCTTCAAGCGTCAGGAAGAGCAGGCCTGGGAAGCTATTTCTCATTATGCCTCCCTTCTCTCTCCTGCTTATTATTTGCCTGTACCTCCTCACTCTTAATGAATGAATTGTGCTCCTTCTCCTCATTGTCTCTTATTCTTTGTCTCTTTCCTTTTGCTTTTTGCTTAATGACAAAAAGGGGAGAATGTTTACCTACTTGTGTCTGACACATTCCTGAATCATGACTCAAGTATTTTAATTCCTGTTTAATATTCAGTACTACTTAAATATTGATCATAGTTTTGTCATCACCAAAAAGGGGGAGATTGATGAACAGTCCATCCCCTATGTCCTTTTCATTTAAGTACTTGCCTATTTTGGTGATAAACAAAACACTGTCAAAAGTTTTTCTAACCTCGTTTATCTAGCCATAAGCACAGGAATTACCCAAAGAAAGTCAAGCATTTGTGGTAAGTCTTCCATACATCTTTTTTTAGAAGAGCCATAATAATTCCTTCATTAACTATAACGATTTCCTCACCAGAACAACGATTTACTTGAAAGATTGAATAACCTTGCTGTGTCAAACAAGTCGAATTATAACGACTCTGTAAGTTATCGTAACGACTTCTTCAGAAGTTATAACGACTTGCTCATTATAACGACTCTGTAACTTATCGTAACGACTTCTTCAGAAGTTATAACGACTTGCTCATTATAACGACTCTGTAAGTTATCGTAACGACTTCTTCAGAAGTTATAACGACTTGCTCATTATAACGACTCTGTAAGTTATCGTAACGACTTCTTCAGAAGTTATAACGACTTGCTCATTATAACGACTCTGTAAGTTATCGTAACGACTTCTTCAGGAGTTATAACGACTTGCTCATTATAACGACTCTGTAAGTTATCGTAACGACTTCTTCAGAAGTTATAACGACTTGCTCATTATAACGACTCTGTAAGTTATCGTAACGACTTCTTCAGAAGTTATAACGACTTGCTCATTTAACGACTCTGTAAGTTATCGTAACGACTTCTTCAGAAGTTATAACGACTTGCTCATTATAACGACTCTGTAAGTTATCGTAACGACTTCTTCAGAAGTTATAACGACTTGCTCATTATAACGACTCTGTAAGTTATCGTAACGACTTCTTCAGGAGTTATAACGACTTGCTCATTATAACGACTCTGTAAGTTATCGTACGGACTTCTTCAGAAGTTATAACGACTTGCTCATTATAACGACTCTGTAAGTTATCGTAACGACTTCTTCAGGAGTTATAACGACTTGCTCATTATAACGACTCTGTAAGTTATCGTAACGACTTCTTCAGAAGTTATAACGACTTGCTCATTATAACGACTCTGTAAGTTATCGTAACGACTTCTTCAAGTTATAACGACTTGCTTATTATAACGATTCTGTAAGTCATCATAACGACTTCTTCAGAAGTTACAACGACTTGCCATGTTTCATAACGATCTCCTTTATCATCTGTTATAGAACGAC
Organism: Colocasia esculenta; assembly: GCA_014218235.1. Lineage (NCBI taxonomy): Eukaryota > Viridiplantae > Streptophyta > Magnoliopsida > Alismatales > Araceae > Colocasia > Colocasia esculenta. The sequence goes on along the minus strand of CM024763.1, from coordinate 68,168,942 downwards.
TTGGTTTGTGGTAACGATTTCATAAGTTATCATAACGACTTCTTATCAGTCTACAGCAACTCGATAATAACGATTCTATCAGATTTTCACAACGACTGCATAAGTCATGTTTCCATTAATTAAATGTTTTTCCTTGATTTAAGCTACGTTGAATAGTCAAAGTTGCATCTCGTCTGTTTGACTGCCATGCATTTAATAAAGACTGAACGTATCTCTGCATGGACACAGAACATATCTTCCATTCTCGTGTATTCTCTGCATGCATCTTTTAGAACGATAAAGTGTTACTACTATATTTGCGTCTATCTGCTCTGACGTTGATTGACATTTGGAGATAATATAGCTGTCTACCATTAAAGCTCAACCTTGTAGAACCTTAAGGATGTAATATCCTACAACACTGGACACAGAAAGAACTACAAGCAAACTCAGAAGATCTTATCACTTTGCGTGTTCCAAAGAACAAAAGACTGCTGACAGGAAGCTTCCTCAAATCCTTCAGTCTAACGTACACCAAAGCCGTGAGACAACGGTCATCTCCTTGTCCTTATTCAAATTAGATATACAAATACAAGATGAAGCTCTGAAGACAAAAGAGAGACAATTTGATTTTCTGATTCAAGGGCGGCTAGATCTCTGCAGCTTTCACGTCTTCGAAAGTTCTCTAGAGCCAAAATTCACTCTTTTCATCTTCGCTCTTAGCTCCCTGTGCTGTGTGAAGAAAACAAAGGAAGAGCTAGTTTAGTTCTGAGAGAGTGCACTCTGTATAGATCTTCGACTCTCAGTGCTTGTAGCTTCAGATTAAGTTTTTGTAAAAGCTTGATCTAGGGGCTAGTCTTTTTCTTTCAAGAATTTCCTGTGTTATTCCCTTCGTGTGTGAAGGAAGACCTGGTGGTTTCTAGGGTGGTGTTATTCCCTTCAGGAGTAAAGGAGACCTGGTGGTACCAGGGTGTTGTATTCCCTTCGTGTATGAAGGAAGACCTGGTGGTTTCCAGGGTGGTGTTTTTCCCTTCAGGAGTAAAGGAAGACCTGGTGGTACCAGGGTGTTGTGTTCCCTTCAGGGTGAAGGAAGACCAGCTGAGCTGGGTGGTTGTTGTTTGTCCATAGGGGGACTGTACCCTAGTTAGTGAAATCCTGAGGTTGCTCAGGGACTGGACGTAGGACTCCTAAGGAGAGGAGATCCGAACCAGGATAAATTTCTGTGTTGTGTGATTGTCTTCTTTGTGTGATTGCTATTTTTACTAACCATTACTAATCCTTTCAAGAACTCTTTATGTTTTTTCTGAGTTCAGGTTTTTATCAGCTAGGATTATTTTAAAGACCCATTCACCCCCCTCTGGGTTAGCCAACCGGGCAACACAGATGAATAGCACATGTAACTTATTCGTTGCAAGTCTTACAAGTCAGCAACCCCGACTCCAAGATTAAGTCTTATCTCATTTACATTCTTCCTATCCCTCCTAAAATGACCAAAGAATCCATGCGCTTGGTCTGTGTTGGAACATTGTTGTCACAGGGACAAGAAAAGTTGGCAAACCTAATACAAATATGCGTTGCACATAAATCTTACTCGCCAAAGTGACGTAGAAGTAAGGCTCACGGTTAATTGCTCAACATTAAGAAGTGTTGTTATCAAAAGAATTTTCGAAAATAAAAAAAAAATCAAAAGATCCCCAAATCCAAAAAAATCAAAAGATCCCCAAAATCCAAAAAAAATCAAAAGATCCCCAAAACCAAAAAAATCCAAAAAAATCCAAAAGTCCAAAAAAATCAGAAGATCCCCAAAACCAAGAAAAATAAAAAATTCCAAAAATCCAAAAAAAATCAAAAGATCCTCAAAATCACAAAAAATACATATAGTTTTTAAAGGCGTGTACATATTCCTTTTCTTTAGCATGCATTATGTTCATAGTCTTTTCGCCTATTTAATAAGGCTCGGCCCCTTGACAAATTGCGGAGTTAGCTTTTATCATGTTCTGTGCAAGGGGCCGAACCTAAGAACAGATCTAACTTGTTCTTCTAAGTGTGTGCAGGAACAGGGATTTCAAGGGCAGAATACAACATCACGCTCAGAACTCTCTCTCTCGCTCGTTCGAATCTCGCCTCTCACTCGTGCCAATCACAAACCATTCATTCATCATAAACATTGGCATAAAAGTAAAACTGCACTAAGGTATGAACAAGATGTACATCGATAAAGGGGAGGTGGCTCACAAGGCTCCTCACTGACCACCACCACTCTCCCCGGATCCCTCTCTCCTATCTGGAGGTGGCAACATCTCGCCACCCCTCGGCTACCCTCGCCCTGACGGTGCCGCTCCTCCTCCTCGTTCCTCTGCCGACTGGAGGAACTCGCTAGATACTGCTCGACGGAGGCGCCAGTCGCCCTGCTGATGCTCACACTGCTCCGGCTCTGGCTGCGTGAACGGCCGATATCCGTCACGATCTGTTGAAGGCTCCGCGCCAGCGTCTGCTGTGCTAGCAACTCTGCACGCAGCCGGGTCACCTCCTCCTGGTCTCCGGACGGCCTCTGTACCCGCAGCGTCGCCAGCTCCCGAGTCATCTCCATCACCTGTGACTCAGCCGCCTCCGCCCGGACACGCAGCTGGTCCCTCTCGCTCTGTAGCATCATGGCCTGCTCGTGAGCCAACTCCAAGTCTCTCTCCTGCACAACAAGCAATATGTCAGCATCGTTCGGAAGTAATTAACTCAAAGCCTTAAATGAACTTACCCGCTCCTCCAGGTGCCTCTGAACCTCCTCGGCTCTCAGCACTGCCCCCGTCAGCCGAGCCTCCATGAGTTATGGAGACCCCCCTGCGTTCCGAGACGAGGAAGCACTGCCTGCTCCGGTACCCCTCACTCTCTCCAGCTCACTCCGCTGCACGCAAAAGGTATGTCAGTTTCAAAATCTTGCTTAAACCAAAAAGGGGCTGAAAGGTGAACACAGTACTTACCAGCTCTGCCGTCTGCCTCTAGGCTGCCTCCCGATCTTGCACCGCTGACTGGAGCAAGGCTCGGAGCGATGCAATCTCACCAGTCACATCCACCTGCAGGAATTGCCAAATCATCAGTTTTAATCATTAAATCCAAATTCTTTGAGCTCTGGTTTAGAAAGTCTACCTGGTGTTGGGCGCTCTTGTATACCTTTCCTCCGTACTTCAAGGCGTACGCCTGGAGGTAGGCATCATCGGTGGTCGCGTCCGATCTGACCCCCTTGCCTTTCCGCTCCCAGTTTTCTATCTGCTCACGAGCCCGCTCCCTCCAGTTTGTCGTGTCGTGAAGCCCCCGGAAGCTCCGACCCGGCCAGCGGAACCAGTCCCGGACGGGAAACTCCACGACACCCTGCCTAAAGCCCAAGGAGCGTTGGGTCAGGAATAGGTTCAGAGGTAGCACGAGGTTGAGTGCATGCAACCACACCGACCTACCGAAGTAGGGGCGGGCCTGCACCAACCAAGGCTGTCCCTCATCACCCTCCCCCAGGTATGGCTGCCAAACCACCTGCAAAAAAGAGAAGTAATCAGTCATTTGAAGCAAATAATTCCAAAGAGGGGGAATTAAGGGTACTTACATCCAGATAAGGGTAGCTGTCGATTGCCTCCTGAAGGTGCTCCAACTGGTCGGCCAGGTGGCGAGTGTCTCGGCGAGAGTCCCAACGGCGTGCAATGGGCACGAGGCCCGGCCGTGTGAGCTCCCCTCTCCTCAAGGCTGGGAGGTGTAGATAGGCCCAAACCTGCAAAATAAAGGACAATTTAGTTGGCAGTTCAAGCAAAATTGAAGTTTGAATCTAAGAGAGAGTTAGGAGAGAAGGTGTACCTGAAGAAAGGGGTAGAAGCCGCTCGTAGATGTCTGCCGCTCGGAGGCGCTCAAGCCATCAAACTGGTGCGCTAAGAAGGCTGCCCCCCAAGCATACCCCCCTACCTCACCTAAATCCGCCAACAAGGCAGGAAGCGGCAGTGGACTGTGTCGCCCCTCGTGGCAAACAAAAGTCTACCAAGAAGAGGATGAGGAAGCGGTGCAAGTCCAAGTCCGCCTGCGGCCCAGGCTCACTCGCTAACTCCCTCCTACTGACTCTAGCCAACCTCTCCAGATACTCATCCTCAGTCTCCCCTGCGTTCTTCCCTGTCTCAAATAGACCTAGACTCTCCTGCAAGGCTACTCTAGGCACTAGGGAAGACCTACGCTCCACGGGAAGGTCTAAGAGCCGCTCGGCTAAGTCATGGTAGCAAGGGTAGGTATACCCGCTCACTGCCCGCCCGTACACTCTGAGCCCTGTGATCCGGCTCACATCCTCTAGGCTGGGGATCATATGCCCCCAAGGGAACGCGAAGGCACTCGCCTCCGTGTCCCACCTGCTACGCAGGGCCTGGGTGAGGGCCGGGTCCACCCTCATCCTCTCAATCCTAAAAATCTGCCCGAACCCCATCTCATCTACTCACTCTCGCTGAAAGGGGGGGAGGGCCTGGAAGGTAGCCAGCACCAGTGTCCATGACACTCGAGCCCTCATTTCACCCTGCAAAGATTCATTCAAGCTCAAATTCAGGTTTCATTTGTGTGTTCGGTCAGAGTCGCAACAGTTCCGATAGCCGCGACCTTGTCGCGACGGTGCGGGCCGCCGCGACCTTATCGCATCGCCTTCATAGGTCGCGATAAGGTCGCAACTGCCCTAGACGTCGCGACATTGTCGCGACGCCCCACCCCGCCGCGACACCATGTCGCGACGGGTCGTGTTGATGCGTTTTCAGATTCAAACCGGCCGGAGCCCTCTTTGTTTGATCCTTGTTTTCATGGGCTTCTCGCCCTACATTCACCCTCCAGGGGCTCCGTGGATCTTCCTACTACTACTATTCAAGGTTTAGGGTCGATGGTACTCACCGATTTCATCGCATTGGCCCTTTTTTTCCTCTCCTCTTCCACGTTCATGGTCGGAGTCATCTCCTCCTCTTCCTCTCCCATGACGGCCTCGGGCACCTCCTCCCCGACCGAGAGCCTCTCCACTCGTCGTCGTGAATACCGGTGCTCCGCGTGGCGTTTCCCCCGTGATGAGCCTTCGCCGGTCTCTTTTCCACCGTCCATCACAATGTAGGTCGCTTAGATTATGTTTCGGGCTAGCAAGGAGGTCGGAATGCAGGGGAGCTTGGGGAAGGAATCAAGGGTTTCAAGGTTCAAGGTTCAAGGTTTTTGAAAACCGGAAAGAAGAAGGAGGGGGGGGGGCATTTTTTTTGAATCGATCGGTTCATGACGCGACGCAGCGCGCCGTTGCGTTCATGTCGCATCAAGAAGGGACGTCGCGACATAGTCGCGACGCACCGCTAGGCCGCGACATAAAGGCGACACTCCTGACCATCGCGTCATCAACAGAGCGCTTGCATTACGTAGAAAATCCATTCTTATTCATTCATATTCAAAATCTTTACACTCCCTAATCCATTCTAAAACAACCTAGAAATGCTTTCAAATACTTTCCTAATTACCATCTGGCCTACAAATCAAATCAAATAAATCAAGCATCTCCTCCCGCAGGTTGGAGTGTCTTCAAAGCTTCAACGTACTCTTTAACTGTTTCATCATCTTCCTCCACTTCTGCTAGGATCATGCTCGTAGCACATCCCTCCCAATGGACGATGGCGTTGCGCATGTCACGCTCGTCCTGCGCGTCGCCCCTCTTCCTCTCTTGGATAGGCGGGAAGTGTGAGAGGATTGGAACAACTGTCCGGGCCGCACCACACTGGAGGTAGCAACGGTCCGGGTTGTAAGAAGCAAGCTCCTCATTGCCCAACAACCTCAAGGCAAGCCCGGTGCGCTGAGAAAGATGGATCATTTTGCCGTGCATGAACCGGGGGCGCGCGTCGAAGTCCGCCACGGTCATACCTCGGAGATACTCGCGCCATGCTTGAATGCCCTTCACTTAGGCCGTCTTGCACCAAGCCCGGGTGCTCATGTGGAGTGGCCCGCCCCCGTGTGCCAGCGGATGATTCAGCATCGTCTTGCACTCCACAGTCAAGCCCTCCTCCGCCCGAAATTGGATGTGCATCCCCATCCATAGTTCGAGGGCAATCACCGATCCGTAAAAAGGCCCTCCGAGTGCTGCAGAAGACAGACCGGCATATAGATAACTCAAAACTGCTTGGCCGATAGTCAAACCTTCTAAGATGGAATCGATGATGCTCAGGTTGGCGAAGGAGATGGTCCCGTCTTCAGAGGGAATGAGTATGATCCCAGATGCAGATGGCCGCCGCCTTGGCAATAGCGCCGTGTCTCCCGGTTTTCCGCTTGCATTGTGAGACGACCCACTGTGCGATGGGGAGTAGGTGGACGTGCATGCCACTGGTCATGGAGCGTAGGTCATTCTTCGTGGAGGTCAGCTTGGCCAGAATACTCCACGAGTTGATCTGCTCCACGGTGTATGATAATTTTATCTCCTCACCCCGATGGTAGCGCGGGAGACCGAGCATAATCTCAAATTCTTCCAAGAGTATGGTGGCTTCAAAGTCGGAGAAGATAAAAGAATGTGTCTGAGTGTGCCACAGCTCGGTAAGCGCGGTGATGCTATCCCACGCGTGGACGATCTTGTTGTGCTTCTTGGAGAGTACTAACACCGTAAACAATCCCCACTCTTTTAGGAGGGAGATTGAGGCCGGCGGTAGCATGTCAAGCATCGGAAGCAGCCATGGTAGCTTGGAGAACCGCCTATGACCAGGAGGATCTGAAGAAAGGAGGAGGAGGAGATGAGAAGAAGGAGAAAAATAGAGCTAAACAGAAAAAAAAAACAGAGTAATGCAGAAAGTGCAGAATCTCAGGGAGAAAAGCCACTTACTTGAAGATCCGGGCGGGAATAGATGTGTCTTTGAGATAGCTGAGAGCTGCTGGAGATCGGTGTAGGACTCCCTAGCTGCCTTTGGGCCGGAGTAGGGAGGGATGGCCTCTGCAAACTCTGAAAGCTTCCTCTTCATGGCTGCTGTGACGACCCAACCAGCAAACTGGCCCAACAACCGTGCCAGTTGGTAGACTTCCCAGGAAGGTCACCCATCTTGGGACTACTCCCAACTGAGCACGCTTAACTTCAGAGTTCTTTTCCTGCTCAAGATCTGAAAATGACTAGTCCGGGTTGTTGGTAGTCTACTGATTTAGTCCATTTAACATATTCTTATATGGGGTGTTACAATCTACCCCTCTTATATAAGCGACGTCCTCGTCGCTGCTCACACATAGCACACAATCAAACCCAGGCAGGCAGGATTCTAGAGGTGGCCCCCATAGGTTCAAGAGGTGGCTCCCACTATGTAGCACTTTGCGCCATTATGGCTTCAAGAGGTGGCTCCTATAGCGTAGCACTTTGTCCTGTGTGGCACTTAGTTCCTGCACTTCCGGCTGGGTAAGGCTCTGATACCATTTGTGACGACCCAACCAGCAAACTGGCCCAACAACCGTGCCAGTTGGTAGACTTCCCAGGAAGGTCACCCATCCTGAGACTACTCCCAACTGAGCACGCTTAACTTCAGAGTTCTTTTCCTGCTCGAGCTCTGAAAATGACTAGTCCGGGTTGTTGGTAGTCTGCTGATTTAGTCCATTTAACATATTCTTATATGGGGTGTTACAGCTGCAGAGCTGAAGAAGGATGAAGAACTGGGAAAGCAGAGGGTGCCAGGAGTTTAGCTGCGGGATTAGCAGTCCAAACCCTTTATTTATAAGCCTTAGGGAGTTAGAAACCCTCTCTAATCCCGCAACTAGGAGTTAGGATAAGTTAGGAAAGGTTTAGGAGTCCTAGTGCTAGTCTAGATGTCTTAGGATAAGTCTAAGTCCCGTTTTTCTGCGTTTTTAGGACTCTGTCCGAGTCGCGACGCCGCGATCAGACGCGACTATGTCGCGACAGGGCGCTGCGACGCGACAAGGTCGCAGTCGATGAGTACGTCGCGTTTATACTCAAATGATTATTTCTCCTACTTGTGCTTTGTATGTGTGTTGCTTTGACTATATTCATTAAATTCATTTGTCATCTTGTGATTATTATGCTTATTTTTTCATGGATGATTCAGAAAAAGTCAGGAAATGTCGTCACAGGTAAGTCAGGTATTGTATCTCTACCCTTACTCCCGGTATTACTATATGATATCCTACTTATTATATCTCTTCAAGGACCAGCTGGTTCTCAATGTGCTATGGGATTTGAGTTCCCCTTTACCAAAAACTATGATAATCTAGGTGCACGTTGCTAACCATTAGATAGGCCGTTGAGCTAGTTAAGATCGGGGACGATGGGTTCAGGCCTGCACTGCGTTTGTAGGTAGTCTCTTGACCCTTTCTTATCCAGCTTAACAATATTATCCTTGATATATTTTATATTTTCTCACTTTCTTTGAATTTGTTTTGACGATTTCTTTTATTTTAGCCCAGCATGCATCATGTAGGACTTTGAACTTTCCTGACTCATTCTAGACTATTGATGAGCTCTTGTTGAGTGCCCAATCATCCTTCAAATTCCAAACAAGAAATCCAACTCCACTCCGAATCGGAAGGTTTGCCTCTGAGCAAGTTGTTCCCGTCAGTTTGACAAGAATTTCCCTGTCTGGATTCCTTATCCAATTACTCATCATTTTCCTTTGATCCGTTTTTGGTTGCGAACCGCTCCTAGGACAGAGTCATGAGTTACCTGCCTGGCACGCACATGTCCTTCCAAAACGAAACCTGCAGGCCAATCGGCTAGGGTACCTCTCAATCGAGAGGTTGATCGTTCTCTTCTTCCTTCTTCTCGTCCAGACTTGTGCTCTTCTTTGCATTCTACTCGAACAACCGACTCGGGGCTTTCACAAGGATTCCAATTGCTTGTTAGTTAACATCGGGTGTCTCTTCACCTTGGCTTCCACTTTTCAGTCCACTCCGCGTCATCTCCATTCCATTGTCACTACATGACATCTCCACGCCATTTTCGCTTCGCTCCCCTGCAAAGTAGAAGCCAAGGAGGGGCAATCTGTAGACACCCGATTATGACTAATGGGTTGAACCACTTTTCTTGCTATCTTGGTGGGCCCCTAATTGGTCACTCACCTTGAGCCCATCATTTGCCTTGAATTGAGCCCATTAATCTGTAACATGCCTTGAAATCCCGAAATCAATCACTTGAGAGAGTCCCTAGGGGATTGTGACTCCTATTTATCATGTGGTTAAAGAGAATAATCCAAAATAATTCGGATTCCTTGTCGCGACGCATCGTGACGCCGCGACTCTAGTCGCGACGGGTTTGGCCGCCGCGGCAGCCCATGCATTATCCATGCACGTGGGCAATACTGTCGCGACCCCCCGCACCGTCGCGTCTCTAGTCGCAACCCAGCGATCTGACGCGACAAGGACCGAGATCTCTGGCCTCCGTAACCACATCCTATTTATCCTCCCATGCACTTTGACTTGGTCCAAGAGGTTTCTCCCGACCCCTTGAGCACTCTTTCGGCCCTAGGGACTCTCCTAAGCTCCCTTAAGGACTCTACATCCGATTTTGATAGAGCTTTATCCCCATTTTTAATTTCCACACCTTTTTGAGGAGATAATACCCAATTTTCTCACTCCAAGCTCTATATAAGCATGACCCCTCCTCATGGACGAAGGGAGCCTATAATCACCCCGAAGGGCTGCCAAACTTTCCTCTGAACAAGACTTAGCCACGCAGCTACTCATTCCACTCATTTCCCTTCACATTCCACTCCCCACAACTCACTCATTTCACCATCAATGAGCAAGGAACGTGAAGAGGGCGACTTCAGCAATCTCCTGGACCTCTTGGCACATCATTGAAGCTGCATCCACGCCAGGAAGTCGCCCTAATGGGGTCATCATCTCCTCTCTCCCTCTTTTCTATTTCTACATGCATTTTTATGTTCTTTTTAAATAGAGCACATCTATCATCCACCCACGTTTTCCCACACCCACAGGGTTTAAAACCACCCCAGGTGCGTTCCCACCATGATCCTCCATCTCATTTCATCTTTTGGAATAGATATTACACTTTATATGTTCTAATAGGGTCTTTTCTTTGTGTTTTCTTTTGATTGGCAGGCAAGCAAACAAGGTCTACGAGAAGCTCTGGTACTCTGGCCGGCTGGAGGACTAGAAGAAGGTCACTACAACCAATCTCCCACATTCAGAGAACGCGACGGCCTCGGGTGACGCGACATAGACGCGTCTGTTTCCACTGACGTGATACGATAGACGCGGCGGCCATGACGACCGCGACACCAGGTCATTCTCCTGTTCTCTTCCCTTTTCCTAGTTTAAGTTAGCCATTGTCTTTCTGCATCATAAGGCAACTTATCTAGGTGGCGATCACTTTCCTATTTTTCATGCCGTCATATTTGATATCCATGTCCGTGTCGAGGGGAAGCACAATCCATGTGATTACAGAGGTGTGGCATGAACTTTTGCATGCGGTTAGCAATAAGTTTGTAAAGATTTTGTACAGAAAATTGCACAGAGATATGGGCCGAAACTGATCAAAAGAGTCAGCATTCTCACTCTTAGGTATAAGGGTGATAAAAGTGTGATTTACCTGGTGGAGCCATCTACCTCCATTGAAAAAATAGTGCACAGTAGCAAGCACATCATCCGCTACAATATGCCAACAGAGTTGAAAGAATTCTACTGGAAAACCATCAGGTCCCGGACTTTTGTTCTTCGGTGCAGACATGACTACTTTTGTAATTTCTGAATCTGTGAAAGGTCTCATAATGCTATTCATGTCTTCATTATAAAGCACGCTAGAAGCTTGGAAATCAGGTATGTCATAATTCTGCTGATGATTCAGGACGCTAGAGTAGAAGGAAAGAGCATGATCCTTGATCTTATGCATTTCATCAGTCACACTCCCATCTGGCAATTTACATCTTCTGATAGTATTTATCATCCTTCTCCCTTTAATACTAGCATAGAAAAATTTTGTATTATCATCAGTCTGGGTTAAGCTTAGCATAAGAGGCCTCCATGTGTAAGCAATCAAGATAGTCTCCCCGAGCTTGCTTCTCTCTCTCAATGCAACCGTCGCTCATTGGATCAGCATCCAGATCTATCTGAGCACCATGAAGAACATTGGCTGCACATTCCACCTTACGAAAGATAACACCAAATTTGACACGGTTCCAAACCTTCAAAGCCGCCTTGACTGCACGGAACTTTTAACAAAGAACAAAAGAGGAGTTCCGTGAGTCTGAATATTCCAAGCTCGCTCAACTGTTGGCAAGAAGGTATCATGATGCACCCATATAGTGAAGAACTTAAAAGACTTAGGTCCCCTGCAAGAACCTCATCAGTGAAAATAGTAAGTTGAGCATGATCAGAATGAAGCTTATCACCATAAGAGACATAGCTACCAGGAAATGTGTCCAGCCAGCATTGATTGATCAAAACACGATCAAGTCTACAGGCGATTCTCCTTGCCCCCACAGATTGATTACACAATGAAAGGGTGTTTCCTACACTCTTCAAATCCAGCAAGGAGGAAAAATCAATGCAACTATTGAAATCTAAGTAGAGAAGAAGTCAACCTCCGACAATCTTCTCATCAGGGAATCGAACACAATTATAATCACCAACAATTATCCAAGGCAAGGAAATGGTGGATGAGAGAGCTAGAATATCCTGCCAGCCGCTTCTTGGATCGATGCCAGATGGCATGAAGAAAGAAGACTAGGATCTTCTGGATAGACAAGCTCTCGGAGTTGTTCATTTGACGTTGGCCAGAAACGTCGCGTTCAACATCGTGAACGAGAAGACCACAGTAGGTCTGATGAAGGCGTTATCAAATATGTACAAGAAACCATCTGCTTCCAACAAGGTACATTTGATGTGTCGTTTGTTTAATCTCAAGATGGCCGAAGGTTCCTCGGTCACAGATCATATAAATGAATTCAACGTGATTACAACCCAGTTGAGTTCTGTGGAAATAGATTTTGATGATGAGATTAAAGCATTGATTCTTCTGTCCTCCTTACCTGAAAGTTGGGGTGAAACTGTGACGGCTATAAGCAGTTCTTCAGGTTCAAGTAAACTAAAACTTACAGAGACTCGAGACTTGATTCTGAGCGAGGATGTTCGGAGAAGAGAATCTGGTGAAGCTTCAGGTTTTGCCTTAAACACAGAAGGTAGGGGAAGAACAAATCAGCGTGGACAGAATCGGAATAGATCCAAGTCCAAGAAAAGAGGTCAGTCCAAACCCCGTGGTGATGGTTGTTGGAATTGTGGTAAGAAGGGTCACTTTAAGAAGGATTGTAGACTTCCAAAGAAAAAGGATCAGGGGCAGAAACAGGAAGAGGACTCTGCTAATGTCATAGCAGAGGAAGTCCAAGATGCTCTGATTTTGAGTGTCAATAGTCCCATCGAATCTTGGATTCTAGATTCTAGAGCATCCTTTCACTCTACCTCATGTAGAGAAACCTTACAAAATTATGTTGCTGGTAATTTTGGGAAGGTTTATCTTGCGGATGTTGAGCCCTTAGATATTGTGGGGAAGGTTGATGTTCAGTTGAAAACAAACGAGACTGTGTGGAAGCTGAAGAATGTCAGACATGTTCCTGGCTTGAAGAGAAATCTAATCTCTATTGGTCAGCTTGATGATGAAGGATATGTCACTACCTTTCTTAATGGGTGCTGGAAGATAACCAAGGGTGCCATGGTTGTAGTATGAGGCAGCAAGATGGGAACTCTTTATGTGACTGCAAATGACAAAGACTTAGTGGCAGTGGAAAATTCAGAAGAGGACTCCAAGATCTGGCACTGCAGACTTGGGCACATGAGTGAGAAGGGAATGAAGATGATGGCTGCAAAAGGGAATTTAGGTGATCTAAAGTCCATAGATATTGGACTGTGTGAAGATTGCATTATGGGAAAGTAGAGAAAGGTCACCTTCTCTAAAGTTGGAAGATGTTCTAAGATAGAAAAGTTAGAACTTGTGCACACTGATGTGTGGGGATCAGCCCCTGTTCGATCCCTTAGAGGCTCACTCTATTATGTCACCTTTATTGATGACTCCACTCGGAGGGTATGGGTTTATTTTCTCAAAAATAAATCTGATGTGTTCTCTCCTTTTGTGAAGTGGAAGGCTGAAGTGGAAAATCAAACTGGTGCAAGGATCAAGTGTTTGAGGTCAGACAATGGAGGAGAATATAGCAGTAAGGAATTCAAATATTTCCGTGCAGCACATGGCATTCGTATGAAGAAAACAATTCCAAATAGTCCACAACAGAATGGGGTTGCTGAACGCATGAACAGAACTCTGAATGAGAGAGCTAGAAGCATGAGGCTACATGCTGGCCTACCGAGGACCTTTTGGGCAGATGCAATAACACTGCAGCTTATCTGATTAATAGAGGATCCAATGTTCCTCTAAATGGTGAGCTACTGGAAGAGGCTTGGACCGGTAAGGAGGTAACTCTCTCACACCTGAGAGTATTTGGTTGTTTTTCATATGTGCATGTTGATTCCAATGACAGTGACAAGTTAGATCCTAAGTCAAGGAGATGTTTTTTCATTGGATATGGTTGTGATGATTTTGGATACCGCTTCTGGATGATGAAAGTAGGAAATCATTAGACAAAGGAATGTTATATTCAATGAAAATTTGCTTTATAAGCATAGATCTGATGTGGAATCTGAAGATGCAGGTCAAGAAAGTCTGAAAAATGCACAGGTTGAGCTGGAGGAAATTTCAGAAGAGGATTTGCTGAGAAGATCTCAAGGAGATCCTGAGAACAGTACAGTGCAGCTAGAGGTTCAACTGAGAAGATCAAGCAGATTGCGCAAGCCAGTTGAACGGTTTTCTTCTGCAATGTACTACTTGTTGTTGACTGATGCAGATGAACCTGAGAGCTTTGATGAAGCTATGCAGGTGGAAGATTCAGTCAAGTGGGAGTTGGCAATGAAAGATGAAATGAACTCCCTACACAAAAATGAAACTTGGGTGCTGACTGAACTACCACTTGGCAAGAGGGCAGTGCAAATAAATGGGTTTTTCAGTTAAAAGAACATGATGGTAGCAAGAGGTACAAGGCAAGGCTGGTTATGAAGGTTTCCCACAGAAGGAAGGTATTGACTAGACTGAAATATTCTCTTCAGTTGACAAGTTAACCACTATTAGATTAGTGCTAAGTATTGTTGCTGCTGAAAACTTGCACCTAGAACACTTGACGCAAAAACAGCTTTTCTCCATGGTGATCTGGAGGAGAACATTTATATGGTGCAACCAAAAGGTTTTCATGAACATCGTAAAGAAACCTTGTTTGCAAATTAAACAAAAGCTTGTATGGTCTGAAACAAGCCCCCAGGCAGTGGTACAAGAAGTTTGATGGATTCATATGTAGCAATGGTTCATTAGATGCAACATGAACCATTGTTGTTACTTTAAGAAGTTTGACAATTGTTATATCATATTGCCGTTGTACGTGGATGATATGCTCATTGCAGGATCAAGTATGACAGAGATCAACAAGTTGAAGAAGCAACTGTCAAAGGAATTTGCTATGAAGGACTTGGGAGCAGCAAACAAATTCTTAGAATGAGAATTGTGAGGGATAGAACAGATGGTATTCTGAAGCTATCTCAGGAAGGCTACATTCATAAAGTGTTGGGCAGGTTTAACATGCAAGATGCAAAACCAGTCAACACTCTTCTAGCAAGTCACTTTCAAGCTGTCTAAAGAGCAGTCACCAAAGACCAGTGAAGAGTGTGAGTCCATGAAGAAAATTCATTATGCATCTGCTGTGGGAAGCCTGATGTATGCAATGGTTTGTACCAGACCAGATATAGCACATGTAGTGGGAGTTGTGTGCAAGTATATGGCAGATCGGGGTAAAACAACACTGGGAGGCAGTAAAATGGATTTTGAGATACCTGAAAGGCACTTCAGGTAAATATCTTTGTTTCAGAAAAAGTGATGTCATTTTACAAGGTTTTGTTGTGCAGATCATGGTGGTGATCTGGACACAAGAAGAAGCACCACTGGTTATGTGTACACCTTAGGTGGGACTGCAGTGAGCTAGATTTCACAACTTCAAAAGGTTGTTGCTCTTTCAACCACAGAAGCAGAGTATGTTGTTGTCTCCAAAGCTAGCAAGGAGATGGTGTGGCTGAAGAATTTTCTGAAGGAGTTGGGCAAGAAACAAAACAATAGTGTGTTGTTTTGTGATAGTCAAAGTGCAATTCACCTTTCCAAGAACCCTGTCTTCCATGCAAGGACGAAGCACATACAGCTGAAGTATCACTTTATCCGTGGGTTGATTGAAGATGGTACTCTTTTGCTTGAGAAGATACGAGGGACAAAAAATCCTACAGACATGTTGACCAAGGTTGTCACAAGAGAGAAACTGAAGCTATGCCAATCTTCAGTTGGTCTCCATGAATGATTGATGGACGGATGCCACACTCAGCTTTTCTTTTACTACATTGAGGAGGATCAAGACTTTGAGATGCCTGCTATTGTTTGGAGTTCAGACTCCAAGTGGGAGATTGTTAGAGTGTGGAGCCTGAACTTCCTGATGTAGACAAGAAGGTTCGGGTCGCGGGGTCAAGGGGGCAGCGCCCCCTACGGGGGTCTCTGGGGCAGCGCCCCCAGAAGCTAATTTCGCTTACAAAAGAGGTAGTCGAAGTTAACAGTCGACTTGAGCAGATGAAGTCAGCATTTTGACTGCAGCAGTCGAGTCAGTAGTAGACTTCAGCATTCGACTGCAGCAGTCAAAGTCAGCAGTCGACTTCAGCATTTGACTTCAGCAGTGGGAGTCAGCAGTCGAATTTGGCATTCACTTTAGCAGTTGGATTTCTCAAGGCAGACGACTTTTCAACCCCAGGATAGGCGACTTGCGTGAATCTGAGTGAGGGGCAATTTTGTCCTTTTAAATCTTGATTATGGGGCCCTAACCTCCCAGTATATATAGTAGGGCGGTCTCTCCTTGTACTTGTAGTATGATCCTTCCTGACATATAGTATTGGAACTGCTGCTGTGGCTGTGGACGTAGGAAGGCTTTGCCTCCGAACCACGTAAAAATCTGGTGTTCCTGTGTTCTTCTTCTCCCTTCTTCAATCTCATCTCCAAACTCTACGTGTGAGTTGTGCGAGAGAGGGCTGCCGATCGGGGGGACGAGTCCCAACGCCCTCTCCCGCGAGCACTCGTGGGTTGACTCGAGCCGCCCTCCGAGGACCTCCGTAAGTCCTCGTGACCGTAGGCACGTTGCGATTCACTGGGCCAGTTGTACCTGTTGTACCCCTAGTCTGCCCATCCCCCGCGTGTGAGTGTGTGCCATCCTTAGTTACACCGGAGTACTTGAGTCCATACCTACTAGGGTTCCACTTAACTGAGTGACATTCTCTTAATCAATCCACTAAAGGTTAAGTGCATACTTTAAAATTTTGCATGATTATCATGATAACTTGAGTGCTTATTGGGTGTTTCCCTTCTCATCTCACAGTCCCTCTTATTGTGATAGAGTCTAGGTTCAGAGGGTGAATGTCATCTCCCCAAATTACTTAGGGTTGGTGCATGCGTCATTGTCTAGGTAGATCGAGTCAGTCCCCTCCAACCATTGTATTATATCATAATCCTCTGTTCAATATGGACCAATTCCAGGTCCTTGCCGATGATGTCTTTCCCATTGGGCTTCTTGAGGATGTGGCCCAAACCTCTGCAGCCGTCCTCTCTGGGCATATCCGTCCCCCTCTCGTCGTTGGGAACCTATCCCCTCCCCCTTCCCCTCCATGGGCAGATGATCCCCATTGCCAATTTAGTCAACTCCTCCCTCACCTAAGTCCGGACCAAGTCCTTGGGTTCCTATCCGCTGCCAAAGGCAAGCGCCCTCTTTCTCCTCCCTCTCATGGTTCTGCCCAACAGCAGCCGCTTCTGCTCCTATTGTTTCAGCGCCACATGTACCCTCCACAGTGGCAGATCCTACACCCCTTCGCCCTCGGGCTATCCACTTTTCTGAGCCCAACTATCTTGCGGCGCGGGAGGTTCGCCCAAATCTCCTTTGATGCCCTCTTTCTATCAGGCGAACTTGCTCCCTTTCCCCGCGAGAGGTCCTATTCGTTGGAGCAATCCCGCTCCCTCATTCCTTCTCACCACGCCACGTCCCCTCCGACTTTCTTGCGGAGTGGACAACCATGAAGAGGAGCTTCATGATTTGAGGAGACAATTGGACCCTCAAAAGGTTGCCGACATCCCTCTCCCTTCCTTCCAGCATCTCCGGGTTCCACTCCAGTCAGAACTCCCGTCTACAGGAGATACTCAGGGGTAGGCGATCCTTATGTGCACCTAAAGATATTGTGTATGAGTCTGCTCGACATAAGTATGACCGCCACCTTATGGCGTATTTGTTCAGAAAAATCCCTAGATGGTCCGGCTCTGGAATGGTTTTACTCCCTGTCACCCGAGGAGGCCAATGACTTCGAAGTTGTCCAAGAGAGGTTCTTACAACAATTTCAAGATCTGGTTGGACCCGAATACTCATTGTTGATTTAGTGGCTGAAAAGATGGAACCTGATGATGAGTTCTCAATCTACGCTGATAGATGGCGTTCCCTCACTGCTAAAGTCCACTGCCCAATGCCCGAGGAGGAGAAGGTTAAGTTGTTGATCTCAAATGCCATCCCTACTTACCGAGCCATCCTGGCCATGAACGACATCACTACTATGCACCAGTTGTATAGTCGAGCCCGTTTCATCCAGACAGAACTTAAGGACTCGCCTATCCATTCCCTGTTCGAGACCCCCAAATCTCGTTACCCTAAGAAGCCTCAGGGCCCAGTTACCGAGGGAGTCCAAACTAATGAACAAGTAGGTGCGGTAAATAACCCCCAAGGCCCAGTAGGTAGGTCTCCCTACACTCAGCAGCCCCAGCAACCATGGAACAACAATAGACAGCCGCTTCCTCAGGACCAGAATCCCCGGCATGATCAGCGCCAGTATAATCAAGTCCCTCCACCCCAAAATGGTTTTGCTCCCAGAAAGCCCAATGGGCCCAAGAGAGCTCAGTACCCTCCTATTCCAGAGACCTTGGCCAATATCTTCGCAGCCCTTGTGTCTCTCAATCCCTTAGGCTCCCTCCTGAGAACCAAATTAGAACATGGCAGCAGACCAGACAAAGTACTGTGGTACCATTACCATCCGGGCCATAATGTGTCAGACTGTTTCCAATTCTGGGATATCATATATGATCTTCATGAACAAAATCAGATCGATTGGGCGGAGATGAAAAGACTGATCCAGACACTGAGGGACCAGCAGGGTCAAAGACAACAACAACAACACCAGAGGCGACAGCAGCCACAACAACAATTCCAGCAACAGCAGCAATAATTCCATCAGCCTTTCCAGCAACAATTCCAACAACAACAACAACCCTAACAACTGGAAAATGACCTTGGCATAATTCGTAATCCCATGCCTCAACATCAGCCCACTCCAAACCCACAACCTACTCCGCCAACTCCTCCACCTGCTCAAGTTAACCCAGTCATCCATCACCCACCACCAGAAGCTGCATGGGCCTTCGATGATGAACACGAAGTGGGCCAACTCTTGGCCATTTCCCATACCACCCTTGTTTCCGCTATACCTACATCCACCACACCCACCATTACCACCATTACCTCGCCGCTCTACAACTCCCCCGTCATACCACCCATTGTCCCATCGCCTATCAACATCCCGTTCTCTCCTACGCCAGCACCACTATTACCCAACCCTTCCATCCTTGACACCACTCCTCCTCCACTCCACCATAACCTCGCCCTGCGGAGCGGGCGTATGTTTCACCAGATGTACCCAAATGCATCCGTGTCTATGCCGGGTCAGCAAACCCAACCCTCCAACAGTCAGTAGCAGCAACAGGATGCCGATGAGTCAGATCCGGTTTCGGGAACTTAGTATGACATCTTGAAGCACTTGGATCAAACTCCAGCAAATATCTCCATCCTTGAGCTAATCAAGAGGTCACACACCCACCAAGATGCCCTTAGAGCGTTCTTTCAAAGGGTCATGGTAAAGTGAAGACATGAACCCTGACAACCTGCCTTCCATGCTCTCTATTGTGAATAAAGGACCGACAATTACCTTTTCGGATGGCGAGTTAGCTCCTCCTGAGGCTAGAAGAATGCCCTTGTGTGTAACCCTCAACATAAACAAAGTGGCCATTGATGCAACATTGGTTGATATAGGGGCCTCTGTTAATGTATGTCCGCTGAGCACCTTGAGAGCTTGTAACATCTCAGAGCGCTGCTTGCAGCCCACTCCTACAACAGCGGCGGCTTATGACAATTTTCAACGAGCCTGCCACGGCCTCATTTCTCTAAGGGCTGAATTAGGGCCACTTGTCATGACTGTGGACTTTTATGTGCTAGATATCGATCCCACCTACAATGATATCCTAGGCCGCCCTTGGATCGAAGCATTAGGGGCGGTACCCTCCACAGCGCATCAATGCTTGAAATTCCCTTTTCAAGGGTGAATAGTCAAAGTTAATAGCACGACAACCACTCATACAGTGGAAGCCATCGAGAAGATAATGCCATCAATCTGGTCATCCAACAAACCTGTCATTTCTATCCTTGATCTGAATTTTCCTTGGGCCTACATGTTCTCAAGTAGCCGCCAGGTTATGTCAACACCCGTGGCTGCTGTTAAGAAGCGCACATTGGCAAATACTAAGGGCTGGAATATAATGGCTAGAATTGGATATCAGCTGGGAAAGGGCCTGGGTGCTCATCTTCAAGGAAGGACCCAAATTATCAATGACCCCAAGAAGTTCACAAAGCATGGCCTAGGATACCAAGAATGGGCAGCACACTCACTAATGTCTAATCAAGCACCCCTCACCTGGACACTCTACGATCACTTTGTTAAAGGGCCCATACAGCTGGGTTACAACACTGTCATAGCAGCAACATCATCGACATATCAAGTTTTAGAGGCCCAGTGGCCCAACAAGAGGAGAAAGCCTGAGATATGAAGGTAGGGGAATCAGATCTTGAAGATTTAATCACAGCAATCAGCCTCTTATTCGAGGAAGTCGACATTATATAAAGCAGAGAATCTGATCTGGAAGACCTTGTGACAACAGTTAGTTCCCTATTTTGAGGAAGCACCATGCAGTCCCCGACAGCACAGTCATCATTAGCAGCCACCACCAGGCGACAGTTGCTTAGACTTGGTGAAGAATCTGAAGTCGTGAACCCCACCCATTTGACAGAAGAGTTCTGGATAGGGTTTTCCTGGCCTTCCAGCTATTTGGTATCATCCATCTTCATTTATAAGTTTGACTCCATCCCTCCTCTCTCCCCCTCTTATTCTCCAACTATCCCCTGACGCCCTCGAAGTGTTGATCGCTCCCTCATCCCTCTTCCTTATCTTCTTTAGTGGCTCGGTTCTATCATTTTCTTGACTCCTCCGCAGTAGATCTCTTTCCTAAAAAAATTAAAAATTTGCTTTCTCCTCTCCAATCTTCCTTGTAATTGGACGTCGATCCCCCATCTTTCCTTCCCCCTTCTTCGGACAGCGATCCCCATCTTTCCTTCCCTTCTTCTTCGGACGGCGATCCCCATCTTTTCCTTCCCTCCTTCAATGGACGGTGATCCCCATCCTCCCCCTCCTTCCAAGCATCGACCCCCGCCTCCATCTTGACTCATGACGGCGATCCCCATCATTCCCCACTTTCTGCCTTCTGCTGACAAATTCCCCTGCTCTTGATGGTGATCCCTGTCACCCCCGCGCTCCTCTCTGCTTTCACAGCGATACCCATCACCCCCCCTTCCTCCTTTGCGGCGATCCCCGCCTTTCTCCTTCTGCCCAGCACCCTGAGCTTGGTGGCCCGTCTTCCTCCAGACCTCGGAGGGTTTTCTGCGGCCCCGCCGCACCTGTTCCTTTCCATTCAATAAACCTCTGGACCCTTTTCCAGCCTTCTATAAATATCAAACCTAGTTTAGATTTAGGGGTAGGATTTAGCAAGTCTCCCCGTCTAAGAAGAAGAAGGGTAGTGGCTTACCTCGTAGGTATTTGTTAGATCTGGCGCAAAGGTGGGCACTCTTCTAGCTGTCGAAGAGTTCGTCCAGGAAGTTGTAACCCTGAACATAGAAGCTCAGCACGAGGGAAGGGCTAGACGATGGATTTGGTGTTTATGAGATTTTAGTTGAGAATGACCCAGTGGATGAAGAGGATTGTGAAATGGAGGACGCTGCCGAGATGTATGCGAGTGGCATGAGAAGATTTGATGAGCCCACCTCGGCAGTAGACGAACCCACCAAAGAGGTAAATGTCGGAACAGAAGAAGACCCTAGGCTCCTAACCATAGCTTCCACCCTCCCTCCGGAAGAAGAGGAGGTACTTATAGAAATGCTGAGGGAGTTCAAGGATTCTTTTGCCTGGTCATATGATGACATGCCCGGCATTGACCTCGAGTTAGTGGAACATAGGTTGATCTTGAAGCCAGGGGCAGTTGCGGTTAAGCAAAATTTGAGACGATACCTCCCCCACATTGCTTTGAAGATGGAAGAGGAGATTGATAAGGTACACAAGGCTAAATTCATCCGTGTAGTCCTCTATCTGCTGTATGTGGCCAACATAGTCCCAGTAATGAAGAAAGACAGGAGGTGCGAATTTGCATAGACTTCTGGGACCTGAATAGGGCATGTCCAAAAGATGATTTTCCTTTACCTCATTTGGATGTACTGATTGATAATACCGCTGGGTATGAGACTCCATCGTTCATGGATGGGTACCTAGGCTAAATCAAATCTGTCTAGCCCGGAGGACCAAGAGAAAACTTCCTTCACCACGCCCTGGGAAACCTATTGCTACGTGGTCATGCTGTTTGGATTGAAAAATGCCGCGCCACTTATCAAAGGGCAATGTTAGCTATCTTCCACGATATCATTCATATTGATGTTGAGGTATACATGGATGATATTGTGGTGAAGTCTCGGACTCGAAGAGAACACTCCTCCGTGATTGCCAAAGTATTCCGCCGCATACAAGAATACCAATTGAAGATGAATCCAAAGAAGTGCGTGTTTGGTTTCTTCAGGCAAATTTCTAGGTTTCATAGTCAGCAAACGGGGATTCAGATAGACCAGCACAAGGCCAAGGCAATCAATGAGATGCCTCCTCCTAAGAACATATCTGAGCTTCGAGGTTTGATTGGTCGGACAGTTCATAAGGAGATTATATCTCAGCACTCTCAAAGATGTCGCCCTTTCTATAAATTGTTAATAGGAGGGGCCAAATTTGAGTGGAATGCTAAGTGCCAAGAAGCCTTTGATGAACTCAAGAGTTATTTAATGAATCCGCCCGTGCTGCAAGTGCCTGTCCCAGGGAAACCCTTAATCCTATATCAGTCGACTATTGAGGACTCTCTAGGAGCTGTCCTTGCACAATATGATGACTCTGGCAAAGAAAGGGCAGTCTATTACCTATCTAGGCTCTTCAATTCTTTCGAGCTAAAACTCACCACAATGGAGAAAACATGTGCAGCGCTAGTGTGGGTAGTGCAAAAATTGAAACACTACTTCTTAGCCCATAAGGTGAGTTTGATTTCTAGAATGGATCCTATTAGGTATCTCCTAGAGAATCGGTCCTCGCCGACAGATTGGCGCGCTGGCAGAGCTTCCTATCTCAATTCGATATCACCTTTGTAGTCCAGAAGGCTATAAAAGGATATGCCATTGCTGAGCACCTTGCTCACCTCCC
Organism: Colocasia esculenta; assembly: GCA_014218235.1. NCBI lineage: Eukaryota > Viridiplantae > Streptophyta > Magnoliopsida > Alismatales > Araceae > Colocasia > Colocasia esculenta. The sequence continues at coordinate 68,146,241 of CM024763.1, read as the reverse complement.
TCTTCCCCACAGTGACATAGTTCAAGAGGATTTCTCCGTGAAACCTGTCACTCATCTCTCGCGATCCCTTCTGGTCGCTCCACTTTGATGGAGCTCTCAATTCTAGGGGACGGGGCATAGGTGCTGTCTTGCTCACCCCAGAAGGGATCACCATTCCACTTGCCTATCAACTCCAGTTCCCTGCCACCAATAATATTTCTGAGTATGCGACTCTCTTAGCTGGTCTAAAGCTTGCCTATCTCTTAGGCACGCGCCATCTCAAGATCTTAGGAGACTCTCAACTCATTCTTCGGCAAGTCCTTTCTACCTACCGCACTCGTGACCCCAAGCTCAAGCCTTATCAAGATCTGGTCACACTCCTAGCCAAGCAGTTCCGCAAGCTCATCCACATTCATACCCCTCGCTTTCAGAATATCCTGGCCGATGCCTTGGCATCCCTGGCCTCCTCTCTCTCCTTCCCTCTCAGTCGTAGCGTTGAGACAATCACTGTCTAAAGGTTAGAAGCACCCTCCACTTAGGATCCTTGGTTCATTAACCTTATGAGCTCATTGGTGTTGAAGGCAGAGAGAAAGGAAGCGAAGGAGGTAATGCTCGTGGAACTAGGAGAAATGATGGAAGAAGAAAGGCCATGGTATCACGAGATCGAGCAATACTGCAGGGACGGTACCTTCTCAGAAGAAGCTGAAGCGGAGGATAGGCGAGCCATCCGTACAGCGGCGTTAAGGTATACCATCGTCGGAGAAGTGTTGTACAGACGCGCTCTAAACGGTATACTCCTCAGGTGTTTATCGGATGAAAAAGCTTGGAAGGTAGTGGAAGGATCTCATTCCAGTGAATGCGGTGGGCATGTGAATAGTCAAATGTTGGCTAAGAAGATTCTTACACAGGGCTACTACTGGCCAACTCTAGAAGAAGATTGTGCCATCTACATTCGTAGATGCATCAAGTGCCAAGTCCATGCTGATAAAATCCATGCTCCGTCTTCCTCTTTGCATCCACTATCTTCCCCATGGCCTTTCTCCATTGGGTGATCCTAATGCTCAAGTGAAGAAAAATCTTTCATTCTTACTGCCACCGAGTACTTCACCAAGTGGCCGAGGCTGAGGCGTTTGCAGAAATCAAAAGCTCGACCGTGTGTAGATTCGTCATGAAGAACATTATCTCACGGTTCAGAGTACCAAGCGGCTTCATCACTGACAACGGACCCCAGTTCATATCACAAGATCTTCAGGACCTATGTAAGAATTTCAACATTTTCTTGAATCATTCGTCTCCTATTATCTGTAGGGCAACGGCCAAGCTGAAGCCACAACAAAACACTTTTAAAAATTCTAAAGAAAACTTGTGAGTCTCATAAATTTGCCGATTGGCCTGAAAGATTGGTCGAGGCTCTGTGGGCCTATCGCACCACTGCACGCCCACTGGGCAAACTCCTTTCTCACTTACTTACGAGATGGAAGTGTATGTCCACGAATCCTCATTCCTTCGCTAAGAGTTCATTTGGACAAAGAACTTAATCTCGATGAACATCGAGAGGCGTTACTTACACAGCTAGAACTCCTGATGAATGACGCTTAGCCGCGACCGATCATGTTCTTTCATATCAAATAGACTCTCAAGATCTTTCAAAAGAAAGTAATTGAGTGCAAATTCAAGAAGGAGACATGGTTTTGAAGCAAATTTTCATAAACCTGGAGGTCCAAGGTCCAAATTGCAAGCAAACTAGGAAGGGCCATACGTCGTTAAGGAAGTGTACCCTGGGAACGCATATGCTAGTTAATGCTGATGGTGAGGAGATTTCTCACCCGTGAAAGGGTTGTACCTTAAAAGATTCTACCCCTAATAAAAAATATTTTCATGATGACATCGTTTTGCAAAAAGAATGTCAACGGTCGTGTGTCTTTACTCCCTTTCAGTTGTTGTCAAATAACTTCTATGTTCAGTCACACACACCACGGCATCCCAAGGTCAATTCCCCTTTTTTAGTGGTGTTCTTGCTTAGCCCCATGTACGGGAACGAAGGTCAATGCTCCTCTTGCTCGGCGAGGTCTAGGGGGCAAGAGTGCTAGCTTATAGACAAACAAGGTATAGATCATGTATGATGTCAAAGAGAGACGACCAATTTTAAAAGAAAAAAAGCAGAAGACCAAAATAATGAACAAGATAAATAAAATGATAGAATAGGGGCATGTCAAAGAGTGGCCATATAGTTCCCCGCGGGACGCCCTTGAGCTCGGTCGTACGCATGCCCCAATTAAAAGAGAATCAATGGCCATAAGTCTTTGGACAATATACGAATCCACATGTGACATACCCTTTGCAAGTCATACGAGCCAATGTCCTCAGCCCCAGAGACCAATGTCTTATCTCATTACAAGTCTTCCTATCCCCACTAATGACCAGAGAACCTATACGCATGGTCTGTTGGAACATAATAACTAGGGCAAGCAGCCTTAGAGAGGCTAAGCACAATCACGCTGCGCTTAGAAGATATTGACGAACCTAAGAACGAAGTGAGACCCATGGTCAAATCACTCAAATGCAAGCGTTGTCATAATCAGAATTCCCAAATCCAAAATTCAGAAAATCCAAAATCCAAAAAATTGGAAAATCCCAAAATCCAAATAAAATTAGAAATTCCAAAATCTAAAAAGAACAGAAAATCCCAATCCAAAAAAAATATCAAAAATCCCAAAATCCAAAAATAATCAGAAAATCCCAAAAAAAATCAGAAAATCCCAAAATTCAAAAAAATCAAAAAATCCCCAAATAAAAAAAGAAAAAAATTAGAAAATCTCAAAACCCAAAAAAATGTGTGTACATACTGCTTTCCTCTAGTATGCATTGCTTCATTTCCTTTTTTCACATATAAATAAGGCTCAGCCCCTTGACAATTACAAAGTTGAAATCATTTTACTCAGCGCAAGTGGCTGAGTCAAAGAGCAGAACTAACCTATTTTCTCAAGTGTGCAGGGACAGGTAATTTTGATGTCACTCGTGGCGATATGCTCAAAGTACTCCCTACCTCTCTCTCTCATTCAAATCTCATCTCACACTCGTGTCAATTACAAAGTCACTCATTCGTAAACATTGGCATAAAATGAAAAGATCCACTACGAGATAAACCATATGTACAAAGATAAGAGGGGGAGGTGGCTCACAATCTCCTCACTATCCACCACCACTCTCCCCAGATCCCTCCTGTCTATCTGGTGGGGGTGGCATTTCGCCACCACCCCTATCGCTCTGTGCACTCGCCTCACCCCGGTGGCGTCTCTCCTCCTCCTCGTTCCTCCGGCGACTGGAGGAATCTACCAGGTACTGCCTAACAGAGGCTCCAGTCGCTCCGCTAGCGCCGCTCGCTCCGCTCCTGCTCCTGCTCCGTGAGCAGCATATGGCCGTCATCACCTCTAGAAGTCCCAACGCGAGGGTTTGCTGTGCCTACAGGTCAGTGCGCAGTCGAGCGAGCTCCTCCTAGTCCACTGACGACCCCTGCACCCATAGTGTCACCAGCTCCCTCGTCGCCTCAGCCACTCGTGCCTCAGCTGCCTCCGCTCGAGTGCGCAGCTGATCCCTCTCTCCTGTCACTGAGTCTACTTGCCCCTGTAGCTGGATAGCTCGGTCAGTGGCGGCCCGCAGCGCTGCCTCCTGCAAACAAGCAATCAAGTCAGTGCCAATTAAACAATTTTCAACCTAAATCATGTCATACTCACCCGCTTAGCCAACTCCGCCTGTGTCTCCTTGGCTCTCCTCACCGCCGCCGTCAGTCGATCTTCCAGATCTCACTGGGAGCTCTCTGCTGCTCTGGATGAGGAGGCACCACCCGCCGCCGCCCTCCTCACTCGCTCTAGCTCCCTCCGCTGCATAATCAACACATGTTAGTCTATCAGTTTAGCTATATTGGGATAAGGTATTGAAGTCTGACTAAGTACTTACCAGCTTCTCTACCTCCCACTATGCTGCCTCTCGGTCCTACATTGCCGAGTACAGTAGGGCCCGTAGTGATGCCGTCTCTCCAGCCAAGTCCACCTGCAAATCATTTCCAAACCATTAGCTCAATCTCATAAGAAATAATTCGCAAAGTTGTGCTCTAGGAGCTTTACCTGGAGTTGGGCGCTCTTGTAAACCTTTCCACCGTACTTCAAGGCATATGCCTGAAGATACGCATCGTCGGAAGTGGTAGTAGACTTGACCCGCTTGCCCTTGCGCTCCCAGTCGTCTATCTGCTCCTTGGCCCGCACGCGCCAGTCCGTAGTGTCGTGGAGTCCCCAGAAGCTCCGACCAGGCCTATGGGTCCGGTCTCGGCTAGGGAACTCCACCCTATCCTGACGTAATCCAAGGGACCTCTGAGCCAGGTGCAGACGAAGAGGTAGCACAAGGTTGAGTGCATGCACCCACACCGACCTACCAAAGTAGGGGCAGGCCTGCACCAACCAGGCTGTCCCTCATCCCCCTCCTCCAAGTACGGCTGCCACACCACCTGCACATCAAACCATGTTTGATTAGCTGCCAAGTAATTTTAAACTTAGAGAAAGAGGGTTAAATCACTTACATCTAGCTGAGGGTAGCTGTCAATCCCATCCTGAAGGAGCGCCAGCTGGTCGCTCAGAGTGCGTGTGTCGCGGCGTGAGTCCCAACGACGGGCCAAGGGCATGAGGCCCGGTCGCGCCTAGACACCTCTTCCCAGGACGGGAAGGTAGAGATAGGTCAAGACCTATAAGATGTGAAATAGTCAGATCTCAGTTCATAACATGTACGACAAATAAAGCAGTAAGAGGGAAGGGATGTACTTGTAGGAAGGGGAAGAATTTGCTCGTAGAGGTCTGTCGCTCGGAAGTGTAGACACCCATTTCTGACCTATAAGTCGAGCAAAGTCCCTTGTCGTATCATTGACGCCCCACGTTGGCTCATCATCGTCAAGCTGACTTTCTCCGGTCATAACATCATTCCCATTAGTTCATCGCCCTGGAGGGCTCTTCCTGGTCAAACCAATCTCTTGCTATAACTCTCTGAGTACAAGTCCGATATTTCATCTTGAAGGCTGTGCATGGCTGTTTGGATGACCGAACGTATAAAAGGCCAGAAGGCGACAGGCCCTAGGTCGCTTTCCTGAAGACGACAGCCCCTATGTCGCGATCATAATTCTATATTTTAAATCCCTCAGAAAATCGAAAATGACTTGAAGTACCTTCTATATGAGGAAGGCGACATATCGAGCAGTCGCATTCAGAAGGCGACACACAAGCCGTCGCGTTCATGGCCGTAAACAGGAAACTCAATCCGAGGCTGATTTGGACCCATGCTATTGGTGGTAATTGCTTCTTTTGGGCGTCCAAATCAAGTCCAAATCCTTTCAAATCCGGAGCAGACCTTCTTAACATATTCCTTTCCGAGTTCCAATGGCCCTTGCACAGCCATACTTGCCCAGAGTCGGACTCTTGCCCATTATTCCTCTCAGACCCGAGTTGGGAATAATCATCCATAAAAACCTTATTTCTCCATCTTTTTGGGCAAGGCCGGAGCCATTAGTTCGGGAATCCAGAGAGCTTCGTCTCCCAAGAAGAGAGCTTCCTCTCCAGACGACTCAGAAGAGCCCTCCAGGGCGTTTTCCCACCGGCTATCCAATCTCCTCTCCCTTCTTTTCTTTATTTCGTTCAATTCATGCATACATAGTTTGTTTTTTCTTCTAGTTTAGCATTAGAACACGAAACACACACCCATCTTTAGCACCCATAGGGGTTGAAAGCCCCAATCCTGTGAGTTCCCCCCATAATAGTTCATGCACATGCACTTTTCATTGAATAGATCCCTTGCACACAAGTTCTAATGGGTTTTATTTGTGTTTGAATCATCTTGGCAGGTCTTGAAGGTTAGAACGAAGTGAGGCTCCTGTCCCTTGGCCGGCTGAGGAGCAGGAAGACGAGAACCCACAATTTTGTCCCTCTGAAGATAAGGCGACACTGTTCCTGTCGCGTTCAAGAAGGCGCCGTCGGCCCTGTCGCGTTCAGGTGAAAGGAAGGCGACGTTGCTTCTGTCGCTTTACCAGGTACGCCTTCCCTTCACCCTTTTCTTTTCCAAGGTAGTCAGCCCTCCACGTCTACATCTCCGAGGCGATTACCCTGGTGGCGATCACGGTCAGTTCTTAATCCCTATACTCATAATTTTCAATTCAAAAGGGGATACCAATCCCGTGATTACAGGAAGCACTTAGGCTGTCGAACTGGTGTGCTAGAAGCACAACCCCCCAAGCGTAGTCACCTACCATGTCCAGGTCCTCCATGAGAGACAGAAAACGGCAATGGACTGCGTGGCAAACAGAAGTCTACCAAGGAAGAGGATAAGGAAGCGACGCAAGTCCAGGTCCGCCTCTGCCCCTGGCTCGTCCGCCAGCACTGTCCGACACCCCCGGGTCAGCCGCTGCAACTGCCCATCTATTGTCTCCCTCACCTTCTTTCCCATGTCATAGAGACCTAAACTCTCCTGGAGTGCCCTCATTTCCCCCTGCAAGCATAAATCAATTCAAAATAAGTTAAAATACTCTGTGGTCTGGGCTCACGGTTGTGGTCGAGACGGTTTGGTGGGTCGCGATAATGTCGCAGTGCCCGATGGGTCGCGACTGTGTCGCGCCCTCCTGCCGGACCGCGACCATGTCGCGGTGGCTCCTGCCACCGCGACCTGATCACGCCGCGTTGGCTCGTCGCGACACCTGGGATCACGACAGGCCGATGCGTCGCGTTATCAGATGTGGACCGGCCGGAGCTTCCCTTGTCCGGCAGTCATTTTCTTTGGGCTTAACACCCTACATTCGCCCTCTAGGGGTCTCCCTTCATCCTTTTCCAAACATCCATTCAAGGTTTTAAGGTCGGAGGCTTACCGATTTCATCGCCTTTTCCCGTGCTTTCCTCACCTCCTCCACATCTGCCGGAGGTACAACCTCCTCCGCCATCTCTGTGTCTGGGCTCTCCTCCTCCATTGGAGGAACATCCTCGTGACGTCGGGGAGCCCGCCTCACCGACCGCCTCCTTCTCTCCTCGCCACGAGAACCGCCTTCACCGCCACCTTCCATAGCCGGGAGAGGAGAGACAGAGAGAGAAGGCAAGAGAAAAGGGTGCAAGAGAAGGTGGAAGCAAGAGAGAATTTGAAGAGAGGGTGGAAGCAAGGGAGAAATCGGTCGTGTAAGCATAGGGAGGGAAGAAGAAGAGGTGGTTCGCAGTTTAAATCACCGGGATGAGACGCGATGCCTATGGGCGCCGCGAACCTGTCGCGTTGATGCGGTTGATCGCGACCATGTCACGTCTTCCCGCTACGTCGCGATTTGATGGCGTCATTTCTAGGGCCGCGATTCAAACAGGGTAAGCTATGCTCTTTATTCATTCAATCCATCAATACATTCTCTAAGTCATCCCTACATTTAATTCACTACAATTTCCTGCCCTAACTACCATCTAATTTCAATGCCTACATCGAATTCATCACTCTCAAACCTTCGGTACCGCCGGCTGGATTTTCTTCAACGCCTCGAGGTATTCCTGTGTCACGTCTTCATCTTCGACGACCTCAGCCTCGAGAAGACTCATGGCGCATCCCTCCCAATGGACGATCGCGCTCCGCATGTCCCGTTCATCCTGTTCATCTCCCCTCTTCCTCACTTGAATAGGCGGGTAGTGTGAAAGATAGGGAACCACTGTGCGAGCTGCTCCACACTGCAGGTAGCAACGGTCCAGATTGTAGAGAACTAATGCTTCATTTCCCAGCAGTCGGAGTGTCAGTCTGGTACGCTGCGGCAAGTGGATAATCCTACTGTTGAGAAACCTTGGGCGCATGTCGAACTCCGCCACCGTCATGTTCTTTAGATAATCGCGCCAGTCCTTCAATCCCTTCACCTGTGCTGTCTTGCACCACGCTTGTGGCGTCATGTAGAGGGGCGCTCCAACAAAGGTGAGAGGGTGATGTAGCATGGTCTTGCACTCGGTGGAAAGGATATCCATGACCCATAACTATATGTGCATACCTATCCACAGCTCGAGGGCAATAATAGAGTCGTAGAAGGGACCTCCAGTGGCTGCAGAGGTAAGACCAGTATATAGGTATCCAAGGACAGCCTAACCAATGCTCATGCCTTCCGAGACGGAGTCAATTATGCTCAGGTTTGCAATGGAGATAGCACCGTCTTCAGCTGGGAAGAGAATGACGCCGCAGATACAGATGGCGGCTGCCTTGGCAATGGCGAGATGGTTCCCGGTCTTGCGTTTGCACTGGGAGATGATCCACTGGGCAATGGGAAGGAGATGCACCTGCGTCTGGCTGGTCATGGAATGCAGATCAGTCTTCCTAGTAGTGATCTCCCCGAGGATGCTCCACACATTGATCAGCGCCACGGTATGAGAGAGTGCAAACTCCTTTCCCCTCTGGTACCTCGGGAGCCCCAGCATGATCTCCAGCTCTTCTAGTAGGACGGTTGCCTCGAACCCGGGGAAGATGAATGTGTGAGTTTGGGGATGCCACAACTCCACTAGTGCAGTAATGTTGTCCCATACATGCACGATATTATGGTATTGTTTGGCCAGCACACGCACGCTGGAACGTCCCCACTCCCACAAGTGGCAAATGGAAGGAAGCGGAAGCAAGTCGACCATGGGGTTCAGCCACAGTACATTAGAAAATCGCCTATGGCCCGGGAGAATCTATGGTAAGAGGAAGGAGAATAGAGGGAGATTGAGAATAGAATAAGAAATAGAAGTGGGTAGGAGAAGAGTTAGAGAGAGGAAATTTGCTTACTTTGATGTTTGGTCGTGAGCATACATGCCCGGGCATGGAGGAGAGATGCTGGAGATCGGCATACGACTCTTGGGCCGCTTTGGGACCGGCATAAGGTGGAATGTCCTCTTGGAAAGCAGAATAAGCTCTCTTCATGGCTGGAAGAAAAGAAAAGCAAAGAGAATTTGGGAGAGAGAGAGAGAGCTACGAGATTAGCACCCTAAGCAGCCCTATTTATAGAGCTCTGAGGGAGACTAACCCATCCCAATCTCGTAACTAAGTATTGGGATAAGATTAGAAGAGGTTTAGGGGTCCTATTAGGAGTCTAGGAGTCTTAGGATAGAGATAAACACAAATTTCTGCATTTTTTTATTTCTGTTTGTGTCGCGACACCGCGATATGCCGCGTCCAGGTCGTGACATGGCGGTATGTCGCGACTATGTCGTGACCCGCAGATGTGTCATCTCTTTTCTTGAGTGTTATTTTTTGTGTCTGTGCTTAGTTGGTGTCCTTATTTGGTCATTTGAATATATGTATATATATATATATATATATATATATAATATATATATATATATATATATATATATGTCGTTATTACTTTGCTTAGTTAAACAAAAACAAAAAAAAATCAATAAAAAAAAAAAAAAAAAAGAAAGAACATCACATGTAAGTGAGGTAATGTATTTCTATATTTACTCACATTATTATATGGTATTTTATTTATTGTATCGCATTAAGGACCGGCTGATTCTCAATGTGCTTTGGGATTTGAGTTCCCCTTTACCAAAACAGTGATAATCTAGGTACACATTGTTAATCACTAGATAGGCCATTAAGTTAGGTAAGTTTGGGGACGATGGATTCAGGCATACACTGTGGTTGTAGGTAGTTTATTGACCTGCTCTTACTTCGGCTTAGCATTATTATCCTTGATCTATTTTCTATTTCCTCTTTTCTTTGCATTCGTTTTGATGATTTCTTTTCTTTTAGCCCAGCATGCATCACGTAGGTCTTTGAGCTTTCATAACTTATCACTGGCTAATGGTGAGCCCTTATTAAGTGCCCAATCATTCTTCACGTTTCAAACAAGAAATCCTATTCCATTCCGAATCGAAAGGTTTGCCTCCGAGCAAGTTACTCTTGTCAGTTTGTTAAGAACTTCCCTGTCTAGATTCTCTATAAATTTTCATCTTAGTCCTTTGATCCACTTTGGTTGCGAACCGCTCCCAGGATAGAGCCATGAGTTACCTGCCTGGCACGCACATGTCCCTCCAAAACGAAACTTGCAGGCCAATCGGCTAGGGTACTTCTTAATCGAGAGGTTGATCGTCCTTTTCTTCCTCCTTCTCGTCCAGACTCGTGCTTTTCTTTGCATTCTGCTCGAGCAACTAACTCAGGGCTTTCATGAAGATTCCAAGTTGCTTGTTGGTTAGGTCGGGTGTGTCACGCCCCGACGCGGAATATCGGAGTGCGAAGGCAGTTGCAAGTGAACGGGTATAGAGCGAGCACTAGACATCAAACCATTGCACAATGAATAATACAAAAGAAATTCTTTTCATTAATACATTCTGATGCCTAGTTACAACCACTAATATCAGAGCCAATCTATGAGGCCCAATTACATTGAAAGAAAGTAAAAGACTAAACTTCAAACCTAACTACTACAACGCTAAATATAGCAATAGGACGCTAGGGTAATCAAGTCATCAGTCCAGGTCGTTCCCATCCTCTTGAGTGTATGGTTCATCCTCGGTCTCACCTGAGAACACAACGACAAACAACGCAGGGTGAGCGATAACGCTCAGTAGGACTTAAATCTCAGGATCAAGCTTGCTTTAAGTGTTTAATGTCTTGTAAAGCAGGATATCTAGAGAGAGTAACGAGAAACATATAGAAAGTACTGGTACACAATAATGAGAAACAATAGCACAATACACGAGTGTATAGCACGACAAGTGTTGATATCGGATTGGTCGTATAACAAGATAACAAGTAAAGTTGCACAACAGTGCACAAGTCACGATAGCAAGTGTTGGTCGATATTCTTTCAACCACGAGATTCAAGTAAACCAATAATTGACTGTTTGATTAATTGATTGCCATAGATCAAATCTTGCGTGTTCATGCGTTAGGTGTATGCCATCACCAAGATCATTAGACCCCCGCGAGTTATAGCCTTTCAGGTGCTCCTCCCAAGGACCAGACCGGGCCCTTATAATGATGCCTAGCATAGTCATGTTTTTATTGTAGACAATCAATCATTTAATTGGCCAAAAATAGAGAGTACCAAGAAATAGATGAGATCACTAGATGAATAGACGAGATAGTAGAGTGAATGTGAATAGATGAGCGAGTCGAGTATAGATGAGAGCTAGTGGACATTGCACGTAAAGCGACGAGTAACAGGCGATAGTAACAGTTGCACAACACGCGCACTTGGTATTGGCAGTCAGGTGGAACTCACGACCCTACCACTGGCCTTGTTATGCATAGGTCCAGAGGTCCGGCGTGATTTAAGACGAGAGTGAATCTCTAACAGCCGTTTGGATCATATAGATCCCTAAAGGGTATCATAGGTATTAGGGTACAACCGGCTCGTCGACCATGTGGGAATCCATGGACAGAGGAGACTTACGGAGGCCTTGTGCAAGAGTTCACTAGTCCGGCGAAAGGAATATCCGACAGAGAGTTCACCACAAGCCAAGTAAAGTGTATATATAAAACAGGTGCTCGACGTTCTAGAGGAATTCTAGAACAGTGGAGCGTCGATATCGGTATATAAACAACGCAAGAAACGAATACAAGTCCTTTAAAATAGGGCAATTAATGTACTTTATTTCAATAAATTACCAGGTACATTATGAGATATTTTCTGCAAGATTTCAGCCATAAATGGATGGTTTATGTGTGTGCAAGTGCAAGAGGAATCATAGATAGAAATAAGTCGTGAAGATGTATTTAACATTATTCAATATTGCTCCATTTTTAGGCAAGGTTTTGACCGGGGGTATAACTGTAAAAAGGGGTAGGATGGAACGCGAAGGCGACATAGGCGACATAGGCCAGTGAGGATCGCGACAGGGATAGGATGGAACGCGACAGGGTCCTGTACGGGTCGCGATAGGGCTTACAGATCGGGTACTGGGAACGCGATGGTACACATGTCGCCATCTTGATCGCGACAGGTAGGTTGTCGCAATCGGAGCTCAGAAAGCGACATGTCGAGGCATCGCCTTCTGGTTGTCTGCGCCTGACTTTGATAGGAGTCAAAGCAGACATTGGATTGCGGACCAGGGATATCAATTCTTGATATAGGGTTGTTCAGAAAATCATAACTAATTATATATGCGATGAAAAATCAGGAATCCAGTGGCAAATGAAACTAGACATATGAGAGTACTTCCAGTAAATAGGGATTCGAGAGAGAACATGGTTTGAGAACGAACAAGGACGAGTAACATAGAACATGACACAGGGAGCAAGATGGATTTAATTCGAGTAACATGCTCAGCAAAAATTAGGGCTTTCTGGGTCAAAAGATCCCTAACAAGATCAAGCATTTACAATAAAAATTTCATAGCATGGGATCAAGTATACGAGGAGATATGGATTTAACATGATGTCTCGGGATTATCATGTTTGCAGAACTTCAAAAATTAAGAACAAAAGATAGGATGGATGGAAAAATATGAAACTTGGGGGTTTCGTTCAAGACGGTAGGAAGAACCTACAGACGAAATTTCAGAATTTTAGCTTGTGAGAATGCCTACCTTTGGATTTATTTGTCTTCTAGGGTTGAAACTCTCAAAACGAGGAAGAAGCTTCAAGAACACCTTCTTCCCACGAAATCCTCTCCTCCTTGGCCTCTTACCCACGTCCAACAACCTTTGGCAACGAGCTAGGGTCGGCCAAGAGTGTTTAAGAGGTGTATTTATGCTAGTATGTTTCTAATTCCTAATAGTAGTCTAACTTCTATTAAATTCCGAATTTCCTTCCTTTCCTAACCTCCTCCTAAGTTTTCCACTTCCTATTTGGGTTAGGGTGGGAGTCAAATTCGTGGCCAACCTATTAGGGTAGGTTTAGGAATCCAATTCTAACTCAAACTTCATATTTAATGCATTAAATACCCTTTTTCTATTTAGGTAATAATTTAGTTACGAATTTAAGGTATTTTTCTATTATTCTCCCTTTGTAAATTCATATTTTTGACCCAATAAATTCTAGAGGATCCATTAAGCAAAGCCCATTACTCTTTTCCATTTAATGGGTTTTATTTAATGCTCTTTTCATTTAAATATCCATTTATCTAGGTTTAAATTCTTTATTAAAATTTTTATTTTTCTTAAAAATTCAGGTTGCTACAGGGTGTCTCTTTACCTTGACTCCCATTTTTCAGTCCACTCCGCATCATTTCCACTTCGCCATCACTTCATGACATCTTCGCTACACTTCCGCTATGCTCCCTTGCAAAGTAGGAGTCAAGGAGGGGCAATCTGTAGACACCCGATTCTGGCTTATAAGTCAAATTACATTTGTTGTTAACTTAGTAAGCCCCTAGTTGGTTACTCACCTTGAGCCCATCATTAGCCTTGCTTTGAGCCCATTAACGGCCTAATTTCCATGAATATCTCGTCCATTGTCTTTTAAAAGAGTCCATGTGCCTTAAATGCCTATTATTCTCCCATGTGATTGATCAATATTTTGAAGATAATCGATTTCCATTGATGCGACATATCGTGGCGCCGTGTTAATCCTTTTCGCGCCTCCCTTGCCGTCGCTACATCCCATGCATATCCATGTACGTGGCTTCATAGTCGCGACAACTAAGGCCGTCGTGTTCATTGCAGTCGCGTCCCTATGATGTGTCACGACTTCAGCCGCAACAACCACCTCCGCAACCACCCCCATATTATCCTCTCATGGCCTTTATCCTAATCCTCTACAATGTCCCAACCCACCTGAACGCATCTCGGGGATGGGGGACTCATTGAAACCTCCTTAGGACTCTCACCCACGAGATTAATGAGTATTATCCTTTCATTAGGGTATTTATCACTTGAAAATGAGATATTTCTCTCTCTTAGTCTATAAAAGCAAGGCCTTTTCTTCAGAGCCAGGGGAGCTCCATTTTTTACCCCGAAGGGCTGCCAAAAATTCCTCTAATCAACACTTATTCTCGCAGCCCTCCTATTCCCTTCATTCTTCACCTCAACCCTTCACTAAATCATGTTCATTTCACCATCTACAAGCTTTGGAGCTTGAAGAGGCACCCTTGGAGCTTCTGGACCAAGGGAAGACATCATTTGGCACCAAGGAGTTGCCCTATATGGGGCTCTTTCTTCCTCTTCCTCTTCTTCTTCCTTCTTCATGCATTTTTATCACTTTTTTTTTAGTAACGAGGAAATCCCGCCCTATGTGGCTTTGTGGCCTCAGGGATTCGTGTTCGTGAACTCCAAGGTCAGGACTTGGCAGTTCCTACTTTCTGTGTACCCGTATTACCCTTACCCCACTTGACCGGAAAAACCCCGATCTACACACCTCGAGGATTGCATGTAAATCAGGTAAACCCCCCCCAGAAATCGAACTCGAGACCTCTTGCTTTTAAGCAAGAGGTCTAACCGATCGACCCAATCGGGGTCCTCCATTTTTATCACTTTATTAGATAGCAATACATTTTCTTTTCCTTTCCTACATTTTCCATACACCCAAGGGTTTTAAAACCACCCCCAGGTCAGTTCCCACCTTGCTTCATCTCTTCTTTTCATTTTGGATGGATACTACACTTAATATGTTCTAACAGGGTTCCTTTCCTTATTTTCGTTGTTTCGGCAAGTACTCAAGCTAGTTCTCACGAGGAGCTCTTGTCCTCTGGCCAGCCGGAGGGCAGGAAGAAGGTCCTTCCACACTTCTCCCGCACTACAGAGAACGCGACTAAGGAAGGCGATGCGACACCGAAAACGCGCCCATATAAGGGCGTCGCGAAACTAGCTTCATCGCGACGGGGTTCTCCGTCGCGACCTCAGGTTAGTATGGTGTTCTCTTCCCTTTTCCAAGATTAGTTAGACCGTGTTATTTCTATTCTTAGGCAACTATCTAGGTGGCGATCACATCCTCTTTTCCATGTCTTCATATTGAGCACATATTTGCGTGTATTGGGGTGCACAATCCCCGTGATTACAGCGATGGGCCTCATCGTCGCGATTCTATACAGAATCCCATGAATGCGTCAGACTTGTATGTCGTGATTCAGAGTCATCAATCGATTCATCCTTGCTTAGTTGCCCTCAATGTGATAGCCAATGTCGTCACGTTTCTGTCCCAGAATCGATGTTGTTAAACGCGACCATTAGACCCGTCACGATTTAACAGTGTTATTCCAGCAACTACTATTGTTCTATTTAAATGATTATTTAGGCTTGGTAAGCATGTTTATACCCTATAACACTGTGTAATGAACACTAAACAACCATGTTAATAAACTTTGATATATGTCACATGCTTTCTTTAGTTTAAAAGTCAATGTGCACGATCATTACATGTTCTATGATTTCTTTCATATACACACACCAAACATATACCCTTGCCATGAGACCATGCAAAAAATTCATGAATAATATATCTGGTAATTTACTTTAATAATTGCATATTATTAACTGATGATAATAAGTGGCATTGTCTTCGTTTTCTCCCGTGGATTTGGGATACCGCTATCGCCGCTCCATTGCTCTAGAATTCCTCTAGAACGTCGAGCAACTCGTTTCCTCTACACACTACTCTCTTGACAAGTTGGAACCTCTTTGTTGGACATTCTGTTCTGGCAGAAATGGACCTTTTGTTAACGCCTCCGTAAGACTCCGTACTCTGTGGATTACCTCATGGAGACTGAGCTGGTTGTACCCTAACACTATAACACTCTTAGGGATGAATATGATCCAAACGGCATTCGAAGTTTTCTATTATCTTGAATCACGCCAGACCTCTGGTCCTGTGCATTACATGGCCAGTGGAAGGTTAGTGAATTCCACCTGACTGCCAACACCAATTGCGCGTGTTGCACAACTGTTACTATTGCCCGTTTAATCGACATTTTATGTGCAATGACCTTTAGCTCTCATCTATACTCTACTCGCTCATCTATTCACAGTCGCTCTACTATCTCGTCTATTCATCTAGTACTCATCTATTTCTTGGTACTCTCTATTGGCCATTTGACTGATTGTCTAAAGATGAACAATATAACTAATGCCAGGCATTATAAAAAGGGCCCGGTCTGGTGCTGGAAGGTGCACCCAAAAGTGCTAGTGTCCGCGGGAGTTAAATGACTAGAGTGTTTGGCATTACGCTCAAGTGCTATCGATGTCGACTATCAATATGACAATCAAAATGCTATACTATACTCGACTCGTTGTGCTGTTGTAAACATTATGTTATTTGTGCTATGGCTATCCTGCTCTGTGCTATATTTGGAAACTTGTGCTATTTCAATCCATGCTATTGTGCTATCTCTTACTTTACTTGACTCTCTCTCTTTTTATCGTTAGTGACTCTACTTTTAATTCACTAATCATGTAATGTTTGCCCGCACCATGCGATATAAATCCTACTAGGCATTGTCGTTAACCCTACGTTATTTGTTCATTGTGTTCTCAGGTGAGATTGAGGAGACTGAGTACACACACGAGGATGGAGTGGACCAGGAGTGATCCAAGAGTACCATGACGCCATTTTGTTGTCCTAGATGTCGTAGTTAGTCGTTTACTTTCAATCAATGTAATATAGTCAATTGGGCCCTATGTTATGGCTCTGCATTAGTGGATGTATTAGTCAATGGTTGAATTATGAATGAAAGATATTTGATTCTGCTTTATTTAACTTTCCAATGGTTGATGTCATTCTATGTTGTATACTCACTTACTTGCAACTACCTCATGTTCTGATATTCCGCGTTGGGGTGTTTTGTGGTATCAGATCCTAGGATATACTTACTAGGATAATTAAGTCTAGGATGTTCTAGGATGGACTACCATGACACGTGTCTAAGTCAACTATCATACCTATGTGAGATTGGGTAGAACCAAGGTTACGATCTAAAAGATATTCACACATGCACCAATTAAACTCCATATCAGTGTCTTAATGATCAATTACTTTTGTAGGAACTTGAGCACTTAAGATGACGGCTGAACGTGCTCAGATGAGGGGCATGCAACAGACCATTCAAGAACTCATCTGTGCACTTTTGCAAGCTGCACATGGAGGAGGAGGAAACTGTAGTGCAGGTGAGCTGCATCGAAATTTTAGAAGCTTAAATCCGCCAAAGTTCAGCGGTACTATTGATCCAGATGAGGCTGAGCACTAGCTGAAGGGGACGAAAAGAATTTTCCATGTTATGCAATGTGCAGCTGGGAACAAGCTGCTATTAGCAACTTTTCAACTGGAGAAGGACACCTGCTCCTGGTTGGAGTCTATGGAAGCAACCTGGGCTAATGGATAATTCACCTGGAATGAATTTAAGGAAGCTTTTAACTCTAAGTAATTTTCAGAATGTGTGTAAGAAAGGAAGGCTGCGGAGTTTGCTGCTCTTAAACAGAGAAGCCTATCTGTGGATTATGAAGCACAATTTTCTAGATTGGCCCGCTATGTTGAACATATGGTGAATACATAAAGAATGAAGGCTAAGTGCTTCCTAAACGGCCTTAAGCTTTAGTATATTATTCAATTGGCCCCTCTCGACATTAAAACATATGCTGAGATGGTTAAGAAAGCTCAACTGTTAGAAGATGCTACGGACTTCATGGATCGTATCAAGGGGAAGTTTGTGAAAAAGGAACAGACACCTGGTCTGTCATCTAACAAGCAAACTATCAGCAAGAAGCATCCTTTCAGCATCACGAAAGGACCCAGTCAAGAAAAGAAGCTCAAGGTTTTCGTTCCCAATACTCCAGCAAAAAGCAATTGTAAGCACTGTGACAAGCCAGGTCACACAGCTGATGAGTGCTGCAGGAAAGTTGGCACATGTCTACGCTATGGAAGCTGCGAGCACCGTATCCCCGAGTGCCCACCATTGAAAGAGCATGAGAGGCGCACTAATGTTCCTAAGAAACAGGGAAGACTGCAAGCCTTGTGTGATGAAGAACCCACTGAAGAAGATCACGTGGTGGAAGGTACACTGCAAGTCTTCTCCCTATCAGCATTTGTTTTATTTGATACTGGTGCAACCCATTCATTTATATCTCAAAACATTGGTGATACTATGAATGTTAAAACTATATCCATTAGGTGTGAATTCTCTGTCACAACACCACTGGGGGAGAAGGAGAAATTGAACAAATATTTTGCATCTACCGATGCAATGATCGGAGAACATAACCTAAAATCCGACTTGGTATGTATGCCCATGGAAGGCTATGACGTGATTCTGGGAGCCAACTGGTTGTCCACATATGGGGCAAGTATTGATTGCAAGAAAGGGGAAGTTACGTTTAGTGAATTGCCTAAGTTGTCATTCACTGGAATTAGACAAAAGAGACGGATGTCTCTAGTCTCTGCCATATAGGCCCACAACATGACAAGGAAAGGTTGATTTGCTTTCCTTGCAGTCGTAGTAGTTGAGAAGAAGGGGTCTAAGATAGAGGACATACACATAGTTCAGGACTACCCAGATGTGTTCCTCGAACATCTGCCAGGGATTCCCCCTGAATGTGATGTCAACTTTGCTATTGAGATAATCCTTGGAGCTGCCCCGGTGTCGCGTCAACCGTACTGAATGTCACCTACCGAGTGAAAAGAACTGAAGGCACAATTGATGAAGCTGCTAGAAAAGGGGTTCATTCTACCATGTACTTCCTCATGGGGAGCACCCGTCCTATTTGTTAAAAAGAAAGATGGGTCTATGAGGTTGTGTATCGACTATCGACAACTCAATCAGCTAACCATCAAGAACAAGTACCCATTGCCTCAAGTTGATGAACTTTTCGACCAGATATTAGGAGCTCAATATTTCTCTAAGATTGATCTCCGGTCTGACTATCATCCAATGAGGATCAAGGATGACAACATTTTCAAAATGGCTTTCAGGAGCAGGTATGGACACTATGAATTCATCGTTATGCCTTTTGGCTTGACCAATGCTCCTGCAGCCTTTATGCAACTCATGAATAGCATATACCGACCATATCTTGATAAGTTTGTGGTCATCTTCATTGACGACATCCTCATATACTCAAAGACCAATGAAGAACATCTGAGGATAGCTCTACAAGTCTTGCGAGACAACAAATTATATGCAAAGTTGAGCAAGTGCGAATTCTGGCCCGAAGAAGCGTCTTTCTTGGGGCATGTCATCTCCAAGGATGGCATCTTTGTTGATCCCTCCAAAGTTGAAGCTATACTCAAAGGGAAGAGACCAACTAATGTCACAGAAATCAGAAGCTTCTTAGGACTGGCTGGCTATTACAGGCTGTTAATAAAGGACTTCTCCAAGATCGTCGTTCCTCTCACTCGTCTTACAAGGATGGAGAATCCCTACTCTTGGAGTAAAGAGTATGAGAAGAGTTTCCAAATTCTAAAAGAATGTCTGACCTCAGCCTCTGTTCTCTTTTATTTGCATTTCCACTCCCTCGGGTCCCACATGGCTCTTTCCATTTTCATCTCCTCCGGGCCCCACGTGGCCGTCCTTTAATTTTTTTACACACATGCATGCATACACACACACACACCTACTTTAGGGGTTTAAAAACCACCATCCGGTGAGTCCTCCCCATTTTTATTCATTTCATTTATTCGTTTGGGATTCGATACTACACGTCTTATTTGACTAACCCACTTATTTTCTTTGCCTTTATTGTCAGGGTAATCAAACAAGGAAAATGCCCTCTACCGCAGCCAGCTGTGTTCGTAGAGGAAGTGAAGACCCAGATCATCCCCCGCGCAATCTCCCGGCTAAAAGGTATGCTCGCGATCATTCTTCCATCCGCACCCCTCGCGCGTGCATCTCCATTTGGTACCCTCGCGTACCTGACGATCACGATCCATCTAACCTCATCTAATCCCTCTTTGTGGACCACATGTCGTCCATCGGCGGTGTCTACAAATTGGCAATCACGGTGGGACCTCTTTTGCATTTTCCATTTGATTACCTCCTCCTTCGTGCCCCACGTGACACTCTTTTTTTTTTTGCTTAATACCCTGCGGCATGTGTGTTTAACTTATTTTTTATATATATATACTAGTTGGACACCCGTGTGTTGCACGACGATTGTTTATAAAATATACATAAATAAAAAATATTATATATATATAATATGTTGTAGATTTAAATACTTTTATATTAGTCAAACTAAGACTAACATGTTAAATTCCAATTGAGTTGATTCAAAATAATAGAGCATATCTTTCTACAATACTAAAAAGTTCAAGATATTTCTACAACCATGGAGGCTAAAACCTTTTAAAAGGAATCACTGATGGAATAAAGAAAATATTTGTGGTTAATTTTCCTAGAACGCTATCCAATTTCCAAATATTACCTTGAGCAGTAGTACATATAACTAGGAATGAGAGTTGAGAGCAAAATTGGCATTAACAGAATCCATTCCTAAATATATATGTCCCCCAACTACATTACATGTAATTGGAAATGAGAGTTAAGAAAAAGTGGCATCAATTAAGGCCTTCTGAGAAAAAATTGATATTAGATGCGCTCTTCTAACTTTTTTTGCATTAGGTAAAATTACTTGGCACCTGATCTCCCAAAAACAAAAAAATAAAATCAATCAGATATAAATGAACATCCAAAACAAAACAGCTTATAATTCATAAACAAACATGATGTCACAAAATTCGTGCATACACATATAATCTATAGAAATCCAAGTTGACATAATCAGCAAGCCTGATGTCTAATAATATAGTTGGCAATGATTAAACGCATATATAATGTTACCCAGAGAATAAGCATATATAGTTAGTATTTTACTTCAAATAGTTATCTCTATGTGAATTTACCTGCAACTTAAAACCTTAAGAACTTGATACTAAAAACTTATAAACCTGCTACTAAATTATATACTTTAGATTGTAGATTGCCTTATAAACATGCTACCTTAAGAACCTGAAAACTGAATTAATGATCACATTACTAATAATACTTTAGCCCATGTAAAACAGAATCCACACAATATTATTATGATCACATTACTATTAATATAGAAAACAAACCTTTCTAAAGAGCTGCCAGAGCATCTATTCTATATATGAAATTCAAAAAATCTTGACACGTTAACATCAATTCTATATATGCTCATAACTACTTATCATATTCAAAAAAATCAACAGCGGTGAAAAGAGAGATACCAGTCGATTAAACAGTGACGGTCAAGGAAAGAGCAGTGGAAAGAGAGATACCTTCGCCCTGGCAGATGTTGTGGCGCTGGCGAATAGAAGCAAGCTTCTCGAGCCAGAGAAGCTTGTGCTCCGCTGAGCTTTGCTAAACAGGAACAGTTGCTTGATTTCGTCTATGTTTTGGCTTTGGGGTGTTTCTTGGCTCTGAGCTCGGCTAAACAGGGTGGAAGATGCATGTCACTGTCTACATGAACAAAGAGCAAAACTCTGAGCTCATGCATTATTAGAAGAGGATATTTCTACCAGAAGAACTTACCAAATGAATAACATTAATGCTGACATCTCCTGCTACACATAGAATCTATAGAAATCCAAGTTGACATAATAAGCAAGCCTGATGTCTATTAGGAGCAAAAATATATATATGAAACCCAGAATATAAAAAATATACAAACTATATATATATTAGGAACATAAGCACATTAAAACATATAGATATTAAACTGGTAGGGATTATCAATCATTAAAACACTATCAAAATGAATAGTCAGAAAGCAAATAATTCTTAAAACTTAGAAATTTGCTTAAAGAAAAAGAAAATGATCTTAAAAGGAAACGTAAACTGGGTAAGCACCAGATAGAAGCACACTATTAGATGATATTGTGCTAATGATATGCACTGGGTCTAGGTCAGTGAGATGCAGTGTAGTTTGAAAATTGATCAATGGTGAGCATATGACTAAATGAAAATTGGAAGCATATATCCTACATGAGCACTTCAGCTAGATCACACCCAGGGTGTAACTAAAATGGCTCAAAATTGTTCAATGTGTTTATCCAAGCATATCGAGCCCTCAGGAGCACTTGTTGGGCTAGACGATGATAATAGGACATGCCAATGGCATCAAGATGCCATAAACAATGGAGCTCAAAAAGTAAAACAATTTAACTACATACAAAAAAATGATCAACCTAGATAGGCAATCCTATGAAGGAAGTAGGGCAACCAAAAATAGATGACTCCAAGAAAATAACAGTTTGAGGAGATGATTAATCTGGAGGTCACTGGAGGTACAATATATTCCAGTGTTCCTGCACATCTAGTTTTCTCATTTCAAATGCTTCTTTTTTTGTCAATGTACCTCCTCCCACCGTTTTTTTTTTAATATAAATAAAGGTACAGAGGTGAAAGAACATTCCATTAAAGCTCCTCCCATTGGGGGTCAAAAAGTGAGGCATTCTGATTCCTAAAATTTCACATTCATTTATAGTGTATGTTTGCTTCTTGATGGGTGTCATGATCGTGGAATATTAGCAAGAACATTCCATTAAAGCTATTTGACTTATTAGGGGAAGCCAGAAGGAGGAGCCAAAAGGAAGACCTCCTAAAAGCATCTCCTTTGGCACTAACATATCCACTATTTACTTGGTTGAAAGCAATAGCAAAGCAAACTAAACAAACTATATATATAGCTCTTATCAACCAAACTCACTGGATTTAGAAAGAAACCAACACAAACCATAATCTTAATATGTTCACACAGAGCTTATACAATACAGAAGCCGTAGAAATGATTTTTAGAAGATGAAATTTCAAACTTTTGGTATGTATAAATTAAGGGAAAAAAAAACCTGTTGAGGCAGTGAGATAGTGGATAGAAGCCGAGTAGTAGGCTCCTTACCCTGCACATATGGACAATGAAAGACATGGTTAGAAAACATATATTACATATATGAAATTCATTAATTGTTAGCACATTTAAATGAATTTTATTTTTGCATCATAGATCTATTATACAATGTTTCAAATATCTGATGTTTCTTTATTCTACAATTCTACAATGCCTCTAGTACCATGGCAAAAAATGTAAAAGCCTAAGCTTTCAGATCAACTTAGATCTATATATTCTAAGAAAAAAATGAAAATCTGAACAGAGTACTCTAGAAATGAACTTTCAGATCGACTTCTCTACAATGCCTCCAAAGATCTGAACAAAGTACTCTAAGAAAAGAATCAATGAAACAAAAAGTATTTTTCACTGACTACATTGTCTGGTTTTGTAGGGTGCTGAACAATTCCTCGAGTTTGTGGGATTTTTCAGTTCAGAGATGGGCATTAGCTAATGCCACATCTCTTCCTTTGCGCTTTCCAGTCATATTAGATCCCCGGCTCAAGGTTTCTACAGTAGGTATTGTTAAGCACAGACGTTGTGCATTATGCTCTCTAAGGCATTATGTTGAAAGCATATTGTACTGCATTAATATGTTGAGGAGGTGCTAAAAGCAGTCTAGATTTCAGCTTCTATGATAAGACATAGACTAAATTAAGAGCAAAAAAATATGAAACCCACAATATACAAGCTATACAAACTATATATATATTAGGAACATAAGCACATTAAGCTAGCAAGTTTACTTAATAACAATTATATAGTTCTAAAGGACTATAATCATATGATGTCGCTCATTTCTTGTCAAGGGATGAAAATGAGGTTTGTGCTAATGACTGTCATCGTCCATTTTAATGATGTCATGCACATCTAATTTCAAGCTCCAGTCTAGTCTACATCACACATCACTTGCATCATAATGAATATTAAAGCCCCTCTTATTTTGCTCTTTACAATCTTATTAAAATGTTGTTTTTTTTTTAGATACTTACTTATTGGGCATGGCATTTATAGGTGACTTTTCTTTTTAAAAAAAACCCACCTAATATCTTCAGTTTAGGACAACATAACACATTCTACATTCCATTGGAACAATATAAACAAAGAGAACAGAAATAATTAAAACACAACCATAATGAATAGTCAAAAAGCAAATAATGACATCAATTTTTAGACTATCCCTCCTCCTGAGGGAAAGAATAATAAACCTTATACCACTGATACAACACCCTTCATCTCTCTCTATACAGTTTCAAAATCCAAAAGTTCAATCTAATTCCTTGTATATAACGACTCCTTGTACATTACACAATCTAATTCCTTTTGAGATAGACAAAAGCAGCTTAGTTTTGGGGTAAAGATGTTGGAAATTTTCTTTTTGAAGCCCCACGTGTAGATTTCACTAAAAGCAAAAGTGGTAGGGGAAGGGCGGAGCAGATGTTCGTGGGCAAGCAAGGGTGGTGTTTATATCATCCTTTTAAAAAAAAAAAAAACTTGCTCTCAATGAGATCCTAATCTATGACCTCATAATCCTAATCTATACAGAGATCTAACATTTAAGAACTCATGACATAAAAATCAAAGAGTTCATTCTTAAACTCAGAACATAAAAAAAACTGAAACAAAAAAATGAAGCTCCAAGAAATGTAATAAGACAACTGAAAATCCTCAAAAATAAAAAACATAACCCTACAAACTATGATAGTCAGGTACATACATTTTAGGTACCTACATTTCAACAATTATGAACATATGCAAAATCTGTTTTAGAAAATCTGTGCTTGAAAATCAACTGCAAGTACATAATATGTTTGGCCATTATGTAAAACTCATAACCTCTTTTGTGTTTTCCATTTGATTACCTCCCCCTTCGTGCCCCACGTGGCACTCTTTTTTTGCTTAATACCCTGCGGCATGTGTGTTTAATTTTTCTTTATATAAATATATATATACATCTCCTGTGTTTCTGCCTTTTTTTCTATCCTTGGGAGGCCTGTCGGAATTGCGTCCAACACAGAGGACGCGTTCATAACGCGTCCACTGAACAGGACGCGTTTTGATTGTCGCGACGGCCAAAGCCTATGCGTTCAGCCTTGTCTTGCGGCGGCATTAGCCGACGCAATCCTGTTGTCGTGGCGGCTATGCCCGAAGCATTCCTTTACTATTTTTTTTTTTCTGTTTTCCGATTTGTTCTCGGGTGCCTGTTTGGAATCGTGTCCCACACAGAGGACGCGATTCACTGCTTGATAATGCGGCCGGGGGACTGGACGCATTTCGCTTGTTGCGGTGGCCAGAGCTGATGCACTTATGCCTGACATAGTCCGTCTATATGGACCTGTTCGCGGCTCTGACAACCTTCTGGGGCTTTCATATCCGCATCCCGGTGACTAGACGTGATTCAATTCTGACAGAAACACATCGTTCTGCCATTTCTTTGCTATAAACTGTGCATGCAGGGCATTTTCGCATCAGTCGGGAGACCTCCTTCCCTCACATCCTAGGCTCCACTCACCCTTCCGGTGAAGACAAGCTCTCCATTGGGTGTTCCGTCCCTTTGGACTAGTGAACCTTCTCCCGGACCCCCGTAAGACTCCGTACCCGATGGATTCCCTCACGGCGGACCGAGCTGGCGGTACCACTCTGTTGACCCGGGTTAGACATCCATTGCGTGGTGAGAAGTGATTCTCGTTGCACCCCGAAGTACTCATCTTCTACCCAACTAGGAACTCACCTGGAGTGACACAATATTTTTCAATTCATTTAAATAATTGTGAAACTCCTTAAAAACAAGTGCTAAGCATTCTAACTTGTTTGAGCCATCATTGATTGATTAATCTTTGTTCAACTTGTTTGTCTGCTTGCCTTATTAAAATGGACCAATTTATCATGCCGATTTTTATTATGAGGACTATGAGGATAATTCAAGCATCCAGTCTTTTCAATCCCATGTTCGTCCATCTCACCACCGTGAGGGGCAGCCTTCCACCTCCTATGGTTATGTGTGCACGCCGCGCACTAGCCTATCTGATGTCCCTCCATACCTCACTCCAATCAGAACCCGGAAAGAGCCTTCCCCCCACCATGATCCCAAGTCCAAACTATCTTGCATGCACTCGATCAACTCACCTCTCAACAATTAAATCTGATCCAATTATTGGTTGAGGGTGCGACTCCTCCTTCCTCTCCTTCTCCCAGGCACCCGCCTTTGTACATTTCGATGACTTTGCCACATTCCCCTGTACATTCTTCATCACCTCGGGCCCCTGGCCATTTGTACTCCCGTGCTCCGGTGCGAATAGACCGCCCCTTGGGAAGGCCCATTAATTCAAGGCCACCCCCTATGCTCCCTCACATGCCCAGCAGCAACCCACTCCACTCCAAAATGCTCTTCTCCAAAAATTGAATGATTTGGAGAACCAAATAAATAATGTTTCAAATCCCATGGGTGACCCCATCGCCGCCATGTCGGCTCTCCCTCAAATTTACATTCATCCTTCGGAGATGCCAACGTACCGATTGTACAATGGCACGGGGAACCCCTACCTTCACATTAAAGAATTCCATTATGAGTCTTCTCGTTGGCAGGGAGATCCAATTACATTGGCATATTTATTTAGAAAATCTCTTGACGGCCCTGCACTCGAATGGTTCTACTCCTTAGAGCCAAGTGAGGTAGGAGACTTCCACCCCCTGCATAAAAAATTCCTTTAGAGGTATAAAGACTGCGTTAGCCCTTATCTTCTATCACGGATTTAACATTCGAGAAGATGGGGGCCAACGAGGCCTTTGTATAATTTACTGACCGTTGGAGGTCAATGGCCACTCGCTTACAGCATGAGCTCTCGAAGTCAAAGCAAATTAAAATTATTATTTCCAACTCTACTCCGAGATTCAAGCACATCCTGGCCACGAATCAGATCACCTCCATGAAGGAGCTCTACGAGTAGGGACGTTACATTCAGGAACATCTAATGAACTCCTCGATCCTAGATCTTTTTGATCAAATTAAATCGAGAAAGAACGGATCAGTGGACGCCATCCAACATCCACCTCACCAACATACAACATCCGCCCCATATGCACCTCCACAACTACCCATCTACTATGGCATGCCGCTACCCAGGCGTCCACTGATTCGTCCTCCTCGGACTCAACAACCTCCAACTAGGCCCTACGATGCCCCTATTTTTAATGAAGAAGCTCTCGTACCCTACGTTGCACCTGCTCTGGCTCCCATGCCGATTCCCGTACCCCCATCACAACTGCCCCCACAACAACCTCCACATCCATCATAGCCTGCTGCTCGGGCTGAGGTTGCCAATGACCAACCCATCTGCGAAACCACTTGGTGCTACAATGATGAACCTTCCGAGGTTAGGTTCGTACGCCATTTACCTACTCCGACCACATTGCCATCCACATTTACCAAATCATCCACTATCAAGCCTCCACCCGTCATTACACCAATCATTGCACCTCCCACTACGCCAACACCATTGGCAACCAAACCTGAGCAAATCTTCCCCTTCATACCCATCGCACCTCCACAGGCCATGCAACCTCCCATTACACCCATCGCATCTACCCCCATTCAACAGAGCAGGAGCAAGTTTTTAAGGAGCAACAGGCGTCAGCAAAAGAAGGAAGCCCCGGGATCGGGCATGCTTTTCAAAATCCGAGATATTATTCCTCGCATGCCGGTCATTGTCAAAATATCGGGCACATTCACTAAGCGGAAGTCCTCCCCTCCAATCATGGTCGTCAATAGTCCTTCTAAATATATGCCGATCATACCCGTTGCCAACTGGGTTTAGTTCAAAATACTCATAGGGAGTCAAACCCTCCAAGCTCTCATAACCCCTTACACCATTGTTGTGAACCTTCCCACTCCAATGAAGCAGTCAGCTTCTTAGATTGTGCTCACGCATTCCAAGGCCAAATCTTTGGCAGAATTAATTACTCAAGGGGTCATGCACCTTCCTATATCAAACGTTATCCAATCGTTTGGCACGGTCCCCTCATTGTTGCTTCCAACTCTACCGGTGGAACTCCCCACCCTTTCATTGATCTATATTCCAAGGGAGTTGCCACTGTTGCTTGAAACTCCGACGGAACTCAACAATCCAATCATTGAGAGCCTCTCAATCCCTCGGAGAAGAGCAAGACCATCTGCCCGCTGATCAAAATTTATGAGGAAGTACTTGAGGATCAGAATGTCGATTCCCAAATGGAAGCCTAAACGCCGGGCAAGGCAAAAGACCAGGGGGTCTCCTCCATCTTTTCATTTTCTTTCCAATCATCATTTGTGCTTCTCAGCGCCTTCCCGTGGGTTCTCCACCTTCCCTCCCCACGGAAGGCATTTTATCTTCATCTTTTTTATGATCCATTTTCTTACACTGGGCATCGCACCCCATTTTGTACCCCTTACTCTTCTTTCCATGCCCCACGTGGCACAACTCCCTTCCGTGCCCCACGTGGCACATCTCCTTCCAGTGCCCCACATGTCACATCTCCTTCTTGTGCCCCATACGGCACATCTCCATCCCGTGCCCCACGTGGCACAACTCCCTCTTGTGCCCCACGCGGCACCTCTCCATCTTGCGCCCCATGCTGCGCACCTCCTTTCTGGCCCCCCGCGGCCCGCCTTTTCCTTTCTCTTCTCTAGCCCCACCGATTCTTTTCTTCTCTCAGGGCACCGCGCCCTTCTTTTTCTCCATTCCCCTCCGGCCCCACCGGAGTCTTCAAAATCTTTTCTCCACTTTCTTCTCTCCATCTTCAATTGGGTCCTTCGACCCTTCTCGCATTATTTCGGGGTTTTAGCCGCCACTCGTCATTTTAGTTCCAAACAAAAAAAATGTAAATTCTTGTAGACCCCGAGTCTCCCCAGCACAGGGCATTCGTCCTCCTTTCACCTTCCAAAATCTTATGTTAAAAACTTACTATATTTTAGCAATATCAAAAATCCAAAAAAATTGAATATTCAGCATTGCCATGCCATCGCAGCATTTCTATTATAAGAATTTCACACCAGGAGTCCAAAATTCCCTCTTGGGTCATTAAGGTTTGCCCTTAGCATGGGCAATTACACACACTTCATGGCGTCCTAAGCCGATTGTTCCCGGTAGACACCACAGCCACACCTGAAAGGCACAAAAGTCTGTTTCTCCTCTTACTCGGTCAAAATATGGGTAGCAGAGATAGTTTGGGCAAGGAAACCAACTCAAAGCACCTCTGTCATAAGAAGACGTCCTAAAAAATGCGCAAATCAAATGACCAAGAAAAATCAAAGTCAAATGTATGTCAAGAGCGGTGAAGTCCCCACAGAGATCCAAATGGACCCGGTCATGTGCATGCAAAAGTCAAAATCAAATCAATGATGATAGGGCATGGCAAAGAGCATAAAAGTCCCCACGGAGATCCAAATGGACCCGGTCGTACGCATGTCCCTACAATCAAATGGTCATCACTCAAGATTCCAAAATAATTCAAAAGCCCCAGTGCTTAATGAGACAAAACCTTCTGACGGTTGTGCCAAGGAAGGAAGTCAAACCCAACCCCTCGATACCCATACCAAGCTTATCACCAAAATTTTCCTCCCGTCTCCCTACTAGACTTAGTCGCCTTTTCAGGCATGGCTTTGATAGTGCACTGTTAACCAAGTACAATAGCTCGTGGGCGCACGTTAAAACGCATGCCCTACTATAAGCATTCTTTAATGAAACGGGAGGTAATAAAAGACCCCTCGCCAGTCAATCTTTATAACCCTAATGTCGCCATGGCATGGCAATATTTTCAAGATCCAAAAAAATCAAGTACATCCAAAATCAACAAAAATCACATATTTTCAAAATCAACAAAAAATTCAAATACTTTCAAAATCCAACAAAAATTCAAATATTCCAAAAATCCAACAAAAAAAAAATCAAATACTTCTCAAAATCCACAAAAAATCAAATATTTCAAAAATTCAAAAAAATAATGATGGAATTACACCAAGCAAGCACATTGCCTCCTATCTGCATTAGATCGATACAAATCTTCCCCTTCATGGGTTGCTCACATCCTTAACTCCAATCTCCCTAGCCAAAGATCACCTATCCTCATAGTCTAACAAACAAATTGTTTGAGTTATTCTGTCGTTGACTACTTTAGTCATGCTCCATGCTATGAATGTTGTTTTTTCATGATATTTGCTATTTCTTCGCTAATGAGTTTTTTAGCGCAGGATTCGAGTTACCTCATCTGGCGCTACATCAAGTTGCTGCTACCTTCACCATCAACTATCTGCATCTACTATATGTTATACCTTTAGAGCATACCAAGGACCTTGTGGCTCTGAGGAATCTGGGATTTGAGTTCCCCTCTATCAAAAACAATGATTATCCCAGTGGATTCTTGGCCGCACGGATAGGTCATTACGCTTGGCATGTGAGGATGACGGATCCATACATGCCTCCCCGGTCCTGACTCATCGGCGTAACAATATTATCCTTGGTTGTTTTCTACTCCACTTTTAATCTTATTTTTCTTTTAGCCCAACATACATGCATATTGAAATCTCAGTGGAAAACCACTCTTCCAAGCCAATTTGAGGGCCATCCGCACCTCGAAATTCAAAGCAATCTTGAAATATTCCATTCCGGTCGAATACCCAATGCCCTTTGTTGTTGCCTCCGAGCTAATTTCCTTCAGAATCATTGTTTGGACTTATCCCTTTTAATTTTCGTCTTTAGCTTCCAGAGATCCACCTAAGGCAGTGGCAGATACCCCCGATGGTACAACCTAACGGATTGTGTCCTCAGGTACTTCCCTTCGCTAGAAGTTGATCTCTCTTTCCCTCCCCAAGATCCACCTGCAGCAATGGTAGATGACCCCAATGGTGAAACCTAATGGATTATGTCCTTAGGTACTTCCCCGATGCTAGAAGTTGGTCTTTTCATTCCTTTTGTACCTTTCTTGTCCTTTTTCTTTGTCCAAGCATTTGTTTCTTTTGATCTTCTTCCTGTGGTGACTTCCTTGGGTGTTGGTGAAAGACACTCATCAGATGGCAGTCCTCTTACGCGTGTCTATTTTTCACCTTGGTGTCTAATTTTTAGTCCGCTCCCGCTGCACTACACTTCGCTGCACTTCATTTCTTTTCATTTCATTACACTCCATTCCACTCCATTACACTCCACTTCGCGTCTCTCTGCTTCGCTCCACTGCAAAGCAGACGCCAAGGCGTGGCAGCTGTAGACACTCAAATTTGGCTCTACAATGGGCTAATTTCATATTGCGTGATAATACCACAAATGGCTTCATTTTGCCTTGAAAGAGTGTTTTCCCCCATCATTCGGATCACCCCATTCTTCCCCAGTGCTTCCCCTTCATTTCCAGAACCCCTCGGGTATTATAAGCTTAAATGTTGTCGCAAAGATATGGCAGCTGCTTCTTTCTAAATGTGTCTGGTACCCCGGACGCGATTCAGGATCTTATCGCGACGGCCTTCAGGGGCACGACTTTATCACGTTAGGGAAGTCAGCCACGACTATGCTTAACACGTTGGCCCTACGCGACGCGACAATGAATCCTTATTTTATTTGTGGAAAATGCCCTTTTATGAACGCATCCGCCATAGGCGATGCGATTCTAATTTCCCTTTCGACAGAATTTTCATAAATAAATTAGGAAGGCTTATCGCGTCGTGTAGTCCAGACGGGATTAAGTATAGCCGCATCCTACCGCCCGGACACATTTCTATGGCCCGGGAAGTCGTCGCGATCATGAGAAAATCCTGTAATTGCATCCCGCCACCCAGACGCGATTCAGAGAAGTCAAATCCTAAAGTTTCCAGCTGACAAACGCATTTATGAGTGATTGCCTCGAAATTGCCTGTAAGGTAATCGCGTCGCCCATGGCCACCGCGTTTCAAGTCGCAGCAGCCATGGAGGACGCGATTCCCCTCCTTATCGCAGCGTCCTAACAGGATGCGATTCAGAGACATGACGGCCATCCTGTGCATGTCCTATCAAAATTGACCTTCCGAATCGCGGCCTGCAGCCCAGACGCATTTCAATCCTAGTCGCAGCCTGCCACCCAGACGTGATTCAGTTTCTTGTCGCGCCGGCGTACCCGACATGATTCAAGTTTTTACCTCTATAAATTGACCCCGTGGGTCATTTGTAGGGGGGGAGGGGGGTTCCATGAAGCGGCGAAGCCCTGCCCGACCGGCGACCCGACGCTCTCCATCCTCGCCTTCTTCCACATGTACCGGAGCGGAACGAGGCGAGAGCATCTTCCTCCTCTTCTTCCTCCATCCGTCCAACCGGAAACGCCGCGGCGCCGACGCGCCATACACCATTTGGGGAAGCACCCCCTCCCCTCTCTCTCTTTTATTTGCATTTCCACTCCCTCCTGGACCCATGCGGCTCTTTCCATTTTCACCTCCTCCGGGCCCCGCGTAGCCCTCCTTTAATCTTTTTACACACATGCATGCATACACACACACAGCTACTTTAGGGGTTAAAAACCACAATCCGGTGAGTCCTCCCCATTTTTATTCATTTCATTTATTCATTTGCGATTCGATACTACACATCTTATTTGACTAATCCTCTTATTTTCATTGTCTTTTTGTCAGGGTAATCAAATTAGGAAAACGCCCTCTACCGCGGACGGCCGTGTTCGTAGAGGAAGAGAAGACCCACATCATCCCCCACGCAATCTCCCCGCTAAAAGGTACACTCGCGATCATTCTTCCATCCGCACCCCTCGCGCGTTCATCTCCATTTGGTACCCGCGCGTACCTGGCGATCACGATCCATCTCACCTCATCTAATCCCTCTTGTGGACCACACGTCATCCATCGGCGGTGTCTATAGTGGGCTTTTTATAATAGCTCACCTAAAGGCTATTGGGCCAAATTAAGAGTATGGATTATGGAGCAAGAAGAAATACCCCTAAATTCGTAAGAAAAATGTATAGAAAATAGGAAAGAGTAAATTAGGGTTAACCCTAATGCAATTAGCCATGTATGGTAATCCAATTCGTGACCAGCCTTGCAAGGAGCTTAACTAATGGGATTGCTACTCCAATTGGGTGTAAAATCTCCAAAATAGGAGTTTAACCAGAACCGCACCCCACCGTTCCTAGTTGTAATATGACTTGAAATAAACCCTAGACATATAATAATCTTCATAGAACTAAAGGGGAGGGTTCACCATCGTGTTAGGGTCGTGGGAGGCTAAGCTAGGGCACCAGGAGCAGAGGAGAGTGGCTGGAGAACGGAGCTTCTTCCTCAACCATTCTGTTGCAACCTGTGCATAAGACCTGTGTTAGATCTTCTCAAAGGTAGGTATTCTCAAACTAAAGAAAACAAAACTTATATCATCTTGTAGGCGATGTGCTCGTGGTGCATGGGGCGAGAAGGTGGCCATTCCAACGTGAAGGCCCCAACGGGTCAGCTCTACTCCTTGAGGTAGGGACCCCTCTTTGCCTCTTTCTAGCATGCTCCCTTCCCCTTGAGATTCCTTGTTTCTCCATGGTTTTGGGTTGTGGGGGTGAGATCCATGCTCCGTGTTGTGAGGCCTTGTCACGCCCCGACGTGGAATATCAGAACGTGAAGCAGTTGCAAGTAAGCGAGTATAGAGCGTATAATAGACAACAAACCTTTGGACAATTGAATAATACGAATTCAAATAACGTTTATTGATAGTTCAACTGATGTCTATTACATCAACTAACTCAGAGCCATAACATAGGGCCCAATTGACTCTAATACATAAGATGGAAATAAAAGATTACTAAGACAATCTAGGATAACTTGGTGACGTCATGGCACTTGTGGATCACTCCTGGTCCTCCCCATCCTTGTGAGTGTATTCATTCTCCTCAGCCTCACCTAAGAAAACAATGACAAATAACGTAGGGTGAGCGACAACGCCCAGTAGGATTTATATCTCATGGTATGGGCAAACTTTACATAATTAATGTATTAAAAGCAGAGTCACTATATGAAAGAGTGAGAGAGTCAAGTAATGTACGGGGTAGCACAATAGCATGGATCAAGATAGTACAAGTTTCCAATATAGCACAAAGCAGGATGGCCATAGCACAAATAGCACAAAGTGTAAAAATAGCACAACGAGTATAGTATAGCACTTTGATTGTCATTTAGATAGTCGAGATAGATAGCACTTGAGTGTAATGCCAAACACTCTGGTCATTTAACTCCCGTGGGCAAAGAGCACTTTTGTTGCACCTCCTAGCACCTGACCGGGCCCTTTATATATTGCCAGGCATTAGTTATATTGTTTATCTTTAGACAATCAGTCAAATGGCCAATAGAGAGTACCAAGAAATAGATGAGAGTACTAGATGAAATAGACGAGATAGCAGAGAGAGTGTAAATAGATGAGCGAGTAGAGTATAGATAGAGAACTATAGGTCATGCACATAAAACACGATTAGACGGGCGATAGTAGCAGTTCCACAACACGTGCAATTGGTGTTGGCAGTCAAGTGGAACTCACTACCCTTCCACTGACCATGTTATGCACAGGTTCAGAGGTCCGGCGTGACTCAAGATAAGAGAGAGAACTTCTAAATCCGTTTGGATCATATCGATCCCTAAGGGTGTTATGGGCGTTAGTGTACAACTAGCTCGGTCTCCATGAGGGAATCCACAGAGTACGGAGTCTACAGAGATCATAACAAAAGGTCCTTTGTCTACCAGAATGGAATGTCCGATAGAGAGGTTCCAACTTGTCAAGATAGTAGAGTGTAGAGGAAACAAGTTGCTCGATGTTCTAGAGGAATTCTAGAACAGTGGAGCGGCGATATCGGTGTTCCAAATCCATATAAGAAACGAAAACAATGGATTATTATAATGGGCGAATAACATGCAATTGTTAAGTAAATTACTAGAAAATTTATTTCATGTATTTTTCATATTATTTTACGGCAAGGATGAATATTCGACGTGTGCATGTGCATGAAATCATGAACATTGAATAATCGTGCTTATTATCTTTTAAATTAAAGAATTATGTGACATAAATCAAATTTTAATAACATGATGGTTTACTGTTCATTACACACTTTACATGTATACACATGCTTAAATAGTCCAATAATCATTAAATAGAGTTAGAATCAGTGCTAGAATAATGTAGGTAAATCGCGACGGGGATGATGGTCTCATTTACCAAGTGGGCAGAAACACGACGACGAAGACCGTCGCGTTCTTGAAACCCTAAATGTTCGAACGATGCGATTTCTCAAAGGCGGGAAAACACAGTGAAACACAATGACCTTAGCGGTCGCATTTCAGCGGTCTTCTGACAGGTCAACGATGCATAGTTTGAGGTGGGAGACACGCCTAAAATGTGTCGACCATGGTTGACACCTTTCAGGTAATCGTGATGGCCGAGGCGATGCGATACCAATCACTTGAATCGCGTCGTCTAGCGCGGTCGCGATTCAACATTCAACCCGAAAAATGCAGAAAAACACAGAAACATGTAGCGAACATCATGCAATGCTTATATCTATCAAACTAGGGCACATAGGACAAAGTGATGAACATGAAACATGTAGGGGACATCAAGTAGAAGAGATTTATGCCTTTGGACCGAATCAATTTTGCCTCATAAGGCATGCAAAATAGCATGAATAAGAAGCGGGACCATACATGCGCGATGTTAGGAAAATGCCTATAACTCGATGGTTACATGATGGAATTTGGGAAAACCACTTGCAAACGAAAGTAGACAAGTTTCACTACAAGATAGGATGAGTTAGATTCATCTTTGGCCCGAGAACACCTACCTTTATGAAGATCAAAGTCTGGTTTGTGCACAGGTCGCAGTAGAGCACAGTTAGGGAAGAAGCTCCGTCCTCTAGCCATTCTTCTCTGTTCCTGGAGCCCTAGCACAGCCTCCCACGGCCCCATCACAATGTAGAACCTTCCCCCTTTGTCTTAGGATGGATTCTTATATGTTTAGGGTTTATTTCATGCCCTAACATAACTAGGAACATGGGGTGCGGTTCTAGCTAGCTCCTTTCCTTGTTTTGATGATCTCCCCTCCCATGAAGTGGAATTACCATTAGATGGTGTTTGCCATGGTGGGAGATGAATTTGATTTCTTTCATGGCTAATTACCATGGTTTAAATCCCTTATTTACCCTTTTCTATTTTCCCTATAATTATGGTCACGAATTTCTTGGTATTTTCCTCTTAACCCATAATCCAACTCCTAATTTCGCCCATCAACCTTTATGTGAGCTAATATAACAAGCCCATTACTTTTTATGTTTATTGGGTTTTTATTTAATTAATTTCTCACATTTATATTTATTTAATTATTTAAAATATCGGGCTGCTACATCTTCCCCCTCTTAAAAAGAATTTGGTCCCCAATTCATATGACCGTAAAGGAGAGAATGTCTTAACAAAAAGATCGGGGTTGTTTCGCATGATGATTCCTTTAGGTTCCCATGTGGCTTCTTCCATTCCATGGTTATTCCAGAGTACTTTAACCACATGGATGGGACAGTTCTGAGTTGCTGCACCTTTCGTTCTAGTAACTTGACTGGTTTCTCCTTGTATGTCATGTCCTTGTTCAGCACGAACTTCTCATGGTGAATGATGTGCGTAGGATTGTACACATATTTTCTAAGCATGGAAACATGAAACACATTGTGGACACATGCTAGATTTGGTGGCAACGCCAGTCGGTAAGCAACCTCACCAACCCTTTTGAGCACTTCAAAAGGACCGATGAATCTTGGACTGAGCTTTCCTTTAACAACAAATCTTTGATGCCACGGGTAGGAGATACCTTTAAGAGTACATGGTCCCCCTTGAAATTCTAAATCTAACCTCTCTTGTCAGCATAACTCTTATGTATGGACTGAGCAATCTAGAGCCGATCTTGATTCACCTGTATACCCTGGTTTGTATTTTGTACCATGTCCCGCCTAACCAATGTTGGTCTCCAACTTCATTCCAACATGCAGGTAATCTACAATTTCTACCATAAAGTTGTTCAAATGGTGCCATTTTAATACTTGCCTGGTAACTGTTGTTATCGGTGAACTCAATCAAAGATAAATGCTCATTCTAGTAGCCTTGGAAATCTATGGTGCAGGCTCGTAACATATCTTCAACTATCTGATTGGTTCTCTCGGTTTGTCCATCAGTCTGCGGGTGAAAAGCGATACTAAATTGAGCTTAGTACCATGTGCATCTGCAGTCCCTTCCATAAATGAGAGGTGAATTTCGGATCTCGATCAGAGACGATGATTGATGGAACTCCGTAGTCTCATGATCTCCTTGACATATAGAGCAGCTAATACCTCTATAGACCACTTACTCTTTATAGGTAGGAAGTGTGTAGATTTGGTTAGTCGGTCGACAATGACCCATATGGAGTTGAGTCCAACATGAGTCTTAGGTAAGCCTATGATGAAATCCATGCCAATACTTTCCCATTTCCACTTCGAATATCCAGTGGTCTGAGTACGCCGCAGGGCGCACGTGTTAAGCCTTTACTTGTTTTGGCAGTAAGGCAATGAGCGGCATGCTCGGCTACATCTCTCTTCATGTTCGGCCACCAAAACGTTCTTTTCATGTCTTGATACATTTTGGTACCACCAGGATGAATGGTATACTTCATCTGGTAAGCTTCCTCATCAATTCTTCATGTCCGGAACACATGTTCTTCCTTGGAATACCGCCTTTCGTCCTTGGTCATAGCAAATCAGTCTTTCAGCTAAGGTTTTGTCATCCCCGATGTGGAATATCGGAACATGAGGTAGTTGCAAGTAAACGGGTACAAAGCATGTAATAGACATCAACCATTAGACAAGAATAAATATTAAGCAAATGCATCTCATTAATTGCAACGCCCCTCTTGGACCCAGTACATTATTACAACTCACATTCGATCCATAGAGGTATTACAGTGGAAAATATCCAACAATAGATTGCATAGATTGGGACAACATAAATGACATTTAATTCCAACAAGTTGCAACGGAACATGGAACCAAAATTTTCATCAACATCATATTCAAATATTAAGTCTAAAGCATAAAAGAAAGATAGCAATAGTTTAATTTATTGCATTCCATAAGTTCAAATGCATAAAATTCAAAGTACATCATATCCTCACATACTAATCTCTCACTCTCAAGTAAAGCACTAAGTCTCCACGTCCTCACGCTCCGTGTCTGCCTAGTCGTGGCACTAACTCCTGGGTATCCTCTGTCTCTCCTGAAATGTTAATCAAGTGTGAGTCTACAAGACCAACAAGTCACATGAAAGATAGTTCAAGATATAATATATGCTAGGTTTTAAAACATGATAACATATTCCTACCACATCCTTGATATCATATAACTCTTCTTATCAACATGTTCTAAGTCATTTGGCAATCATTCATGTAACATATTCTTACATCTCATATTTCAAAACAGTTCATATCGTATGGCATGTATTCAATTCCTTAAAACATATGTTCAAGTCATGTAAACAATTTCATGTAAATCTTTAATCTACATCATGTAACATGCAATTTGTCATCATGTAGCAAGTGGTTAATTTAACATTAGCATGTAGTTCTATAACAAGTGACATGTAGTTTATATGGCATGTAACATATAGATTATGTAGTCATTTATCAGTAGACATGTAGTTCATGTAGTCATTTGTCATGTAGTCGTTTAGTTGCCAAGACAATAGCCCACACTATTAATAGAGATCATGTAGTATGTAGTTCATTCCCTTATCA
Organism: Colocasia esculenta; assembly: GCA_014218235.1. Classification (NCBI taxonomy): domain Eukaryota; kingdom Viridiplantae; phylum Streptophyta; class Magnoliopsida; order Alismatales; family Araceae; genus Colocasia; species Colocasia esculenta. Next base: position 68,107,696 of record CM024763.1, on the reverse strand, counting down.
CCTAGGAAAGTATGATGAAGTCTAGGTTATTGCGCAATACCGAAGAAAGTCCTCCCACCTTAACCAGTAGAACATGTCTACCTCCAAGATTTCAATCTGTTGCCCACAGATTCATGTAGGTCATTTCATGTAGGTGAACCATTACCATAGGGGCATTCCATGGTGTAGTGCCTTGTAGTTATCTCTATCACAGCATGTCTTATTGGCCAATTCATTCAAATACATTAACATATATGATCATGCAATCTACATTTTTCATATAATCTCTCATGCTCTTTAATACATTCATACATATTTATCAGATACATCACAACATCACCTAACATGTTTTCTCAGCTCTGAAATCAAACTCTACTATATAACAGCAACCTAACATGGTACACTTATCAAAATCCAACATGCCATATATTATCATGTTTATTAAATTCTATATGCATTTGGCCATTCGTAAAATCATAATAATACGTACGGTATTCTAAAATCTTGAAATTTTGACAGTACACCTAATTCAAATCATACATGGCACATGCAAAATTTTATAATTTTTTGAGTTCTTTAATAGTTTTCATGATTATTCTCCATCAATTTAAACTACTTAACAAGGTATAATAGTGATGAAGTCATGCAGTTACTATACAAGAATTAAGTACAGTAGATCTATGGTTTCACCTATCAGTATTACAATTCTAATTTCAACATTATAACATGAATCATACTTGCATCTTTTCATTTTCTTTTACTAATTCTAACAAATTCAAAGAACAACCATATATATACATATTGCCCATACATCATTGCAATGACCTGTCCATAGTAATAGCACTGATTTACTCAAAATACAATATGGACTGAAAATTTTATACATGCATGAATCACAGTTGAGAAACATGATCAGATTGCAGAAAGACACAAGCACTGATAAACTTAATGGCCAAATATGTGGCATTTACACAAAGTCAATGTCCACATATCCTGTCGTAATACCAGTAGATGGCGGCACATAGCGCCGTTAACATATAGTAGACATCCAAAAAGTTGTCATTTACAAGAAATAAATGGCGGTCAATGCTGTCATTTACAGAAACTAAACGGCAGTCGATATGGACGTTAGTTCGTTCGTCCAGAAAACACAGAACTTCACATAAAATAACAGAACTTACACCCCTTCCCGCACGTTTATTTGATGGTTTAAAAATCTATAAAAAATATAATCTAAGATTAAACTATCCTAAACCGATCCCCCATGTCACTTGCCTCTAACCATCCTGCGGGAGTGACGAATAAAAATCCAAAGACGCCTACCGTGGCAATAAGGCAGTCCTCCTCTCCGACTTCAATCGCCCAAAACCAGCTTCGCATAGCTCCCCCACTTTGAGAAGCTTCTGACCTAGATGCTTCATGATCCTCCTTGGTCCAGCACGCGTCAAATCGCACGAACGAAGCTCTGGAACCCTCTCTCTCGGCCTTCCTTTTCTCTCTCCAAACCAGTGCGAAAATCTCCCCCAAAGGCCAAAACCGGGTCTTATAAAGATCCCTATGCATTGCCCAAACCTAATCCTAGCCATTCGATCAGAAACGCAGCAGATCCTCCTCGGAAGGAATTATATATTCTCTCCCCGGAATGGTAACAACAAAAATAGGCAAGTCAGGTTAACGTCAACCAATGCTGCTGTCGACCATGAGGTAGAAGTCCATCGATCATGTCGTCAACTTTCTTGCCCGAAAAAACAAATATCCATAAAATATTAAATGTCACAATCACGTGTGTCAACATACAATAATCGGCAATAGATCATGTTGTTTACTATAGTCACGTCGGTAGATGTTGACGCCAAGTTCAAACAGTACAACAACAACTAAAACAAATGCAGAACACCATACACCATTGCATCATATAATTCATAAAATTCTAGGGCACTACACTTCTTAACAAGGATACATGGAAACTGGGTGCACTCCTACCAGGATGGTGGCAAAGCTAACTGATATGCCACATTCCCCATCATCTTCAATATCTCAAGGGGACCAATGACTCTCGGATTCAGCTTGCCTCTCTTCCCAAACTTTACTGCACCCTGGTTGGCAACACCTTGAGAAAAACATGGTCTCCTGCCTCAAAAGCCAAGTCTTTCCTCCTCGTATCAGCATAACTTTTCAGACGATCTGAGCTACCTTCAATCTCTGCACAATCATTTGATCTTCGCTGATGTTTCCTACACCACTTCAGTTCCAACTAGATGCCGATCTCTTGCTTCTTCCCAACACAACGGGTTCTACAAGGTCTCCCATACAAAGTCTCAAATGCACCATACCTATGCTTGAATGGAAACTATTGGTTGTATGCGAATTCCACAAGAGCTAAGTGGCGTTCCTAATCTCCTCTCCAGTCCAAAACACAGCCCTAGCATGCCCTCCAACGTATGAATAGTCCTCTTGGACTGTTCATCCCGTCTGTGGGTGAAATGCCAACTCAAGTTTAATTGGCTACCAAAAGCTTGCTACAAACTCTGCCAAAATCTAGATGTAAACCTCAGATCACGATCTGTGATAATCGACTTCGGAATCCTATGCAGTTCACAATGCCATCAATGTACAATCTAGCCAAGCTCTCTACGGACTGCTTCTTCTTCATAGCCAGAAAATGAGCACTCTATGAGATCTATCGACAATCACCCTATAGAATCATTCCTCTGCCGATCTAGGCAATCCAGTCACAAAATCCATAGTCACTTGTTCCCATTTCCACTGAGGAATATCCAGCTTCTGCATCAAACCCGAAGGTCGCTGATGTTCTGCCTTCACCTGTTGACATATCAAGCATTTCGCCACACATCAGCAACATCCCTCTTCATACCAGACCACCAAAAGAACGTTTCAAATCTCGATACATCTTCCACTACCTGGTGAATAGAGAACTGCGATCTATGCGCTTCTTCCAGAATCTCCTCTATAGATCCGCATCATTAGGGACACATACTTGATGATTCAGGTAAATTACACCATCCTCGTCTCTAACTATGCCAGCCATTCTAACAAACTCCTGCAATACTGGGTCGTCTTTTTGCAAATCAAGAACCCTGTCATGCACAAAAGATCTAAGAGTCAACTGAGCTAAGAACTTGCTGCACAACTGTGGCTCTAGAACAACCAATGATCCTGATGCATCTTCTAACATCTTCCAGTCTTGCCGCATCATTTGCCTCTTCCTGCTCATTGCATCTGCCACCACATTGGCTTTCCCTCGGTGGTAAGAAAGCTAAAAGTCACAATCCTTCAGAAACTCAATCCACCCTCTGCTGCCTCAGATTCAACTCCTTCTGTGAGAACAGATATTTGAGACTCTTGTGGTCTGATAAAAGCTCAAATCTCACTCCATACAGATAGCGCCTCCAGATCTTTAAAGCAAAGACCACTGCAGCTAGTTCTAGATCATGAGTTGGGTAATTGCTGTCACGCCCCGATATTTAGCAGCAGAATAAATACCAGGGGGCATGAACGATACACCGGCGTATCACAGTTGAATAGCGCAGAGTCGCAATTGAATATAATAACACATTCGAGACTATAATATGGTCTCCAAAAGTATACCTTATTCATCCATTCAACTAGATACAACCTCACACAAGAAGAATCAACTGAAAAGGTTTATTAATCAAATAACAACTTTTCTCTAATACATCAACACATGTTCTTCTTTGGAATACCAGCCTTTCCGTTCTTGGACCCTCTCAGAAAAGTACTTGGCGTTGAAACGCTCAATGAACTGAGCCCATGTTAGTTGTTGTCCATTTAGGGTTGCTTCTCTACCGACTCCACCTGCCCTGGCATCCTTTTCCAACTGGAAAGTCGCCGGAGCACCTTGTTCTGGTCTGTGCATTGCATAACCTTGAATATCCTTTCAATCTCCTTAACTAGTGTTCAGCAACATCTGGGTTAGTACTCCCTTCAACCTAGGCGGATCCATGTTCCGGAAATTCCGGTGGAGCTCACCGGCTCCGCGGTTACCTCCACCTTGGGTGGCTTGTAAGATAGCCTGAGTCAAGTTCTGTATGGTTCGTTGCATGTCCCTAGCATGGGCACGTTCAGCGGCCATTGAGGTAATAAGTACCTTTAAGATAATAATGTGAGTTAGTCATCTTAATATATCACATGTGACTTTTACTCCCATGGCTCTACCACGCTCACATTAGGTACGACAGATTTTGACTTGTGTGATCTAGTTTCATTCTATGTTCCTATTCCCTTGGACCTTAACGTTGAAGTTTAAGGCTCTGATACCAACTGTCACGCCCCGATATTAGCAGCGGAATAAATACCGGGGGGCGTGAACGATACAAACCGGCGTATCACAGTTGAATAGCGCAGAGTCGCAATTCAATATAATAACACATTCGAGACTAATATAGTCTCCAAAAGTATACCTTATTTCAGTCCATTCAACTAGATACAACCTCACACAAGAAGAATCAACTGAAAAGGTTTATTAATCAAATAACAACGTTTTTCTAATACATCAACTACTTAAATTTCTATTCCTAAACTGACAACTATTCATATGACAGGTGCTCGTCACTCTTGCCCTGTCCCATCTGACTCCACTGGTCTTCACATCATTACCTGAAAAAGGCAGGATGATAGGGGTGAGTGAACTAGCTCAGTAGGATTTACATCTCAATAACGTGCGGGCACTAGTATACATGATTAACATTTTAAATAGGCAGATATGGACATGAATATGATGACAATGTATGTAATACTAACAGATTGAATAGCAGAATAGAACAGATATCATATCAGATCAAAAGTTGAGTTCATATACCGTGGACAGATATTTCAAGAATAGAATCATATCAGAAGAGATTGGCCATATTCAAACAGATCTCATGTGTTCACATGAACAGACGTATCATATCATGTCAAGTCAAACTTATCATGTCAAACAGGAGGCACATTTTCACAATATTGCATGTCAGTTGTGCTATGCCAAGCACCAGAGTCCATACTCCCGCGGTTAACAAGTACATTGGGGCACTCCTCCCCAGGACAGGACAGGGCCCCTATTTGCACAAGCATTGGATCAAGTTTTGGACCGGAGTCCCACGTTGTGCCGAACAAATAGATTCATATTATGGCCACAGAGTTTCAACAACAAGCTCGTAGTAAAAGGAACATGATCATTCATACAGTCAAGGAATGACAAATAGCTCAAAAGAACAAGGCAGGATAACGACGTATCTTGTGACGACCCTCATTACACCGGTACGGTTATACCAACCCACGTCGGTATAGTAAAGGTTATCACAGTGGGACATTTACCCAAACACTATCACATGATTGAGATATACACAAATATAGACACAGAGTCGCGGAAGTAAAGGACTAACTGTCATCACATTCATCATCCACATTTCTCATACATGATCCATATAGCAAATTAAAGGACTAAACTTTCATAATTGAAATTAAACCAAACTACATTGTCCACAAGATTAAAGTTCTACATTTAATACATAATTTGTCCATAATTACAAAATGATAACTCTAATACAAGCTACAATTTACATACTATGAAACAAAAAGGACACAACGTCAACTCCACAAGCTACTCTCCACGCTCGGAGTCGCTCTCCACGGTCTCCTCCAAATGTGTGTCACCAACTAAACCTGTACGCCGAAGCAAGGAGTGAGTCTAAAAGACTCAGCAAGTAACTTCATACACATCATTCATGCATACTTCATAGTAGGTTCTGCTATTTCAATTAAAGGCAACATACAGCATGCTTGAACATTTATAAGAGACAACCTATCATGGTATTTCTACAAAATCAAAACACATGGTACCTGGTTTAAGATGTTTCAAATAACACTTCCTATCACATGCTTTCTACTCATTTAATCACATGAAAACTACACTTCCAATTTGACTATAACATGATGGCAATTTACATGGAATTAGAAATATCATAGCATGAATTATCGTCTCATACTCTAACACATTCACTTCACATGGTTACATATTCCTATTTCACATGGTTCATTTTTCAACATTTCACGTGTACACATGTTTCACATTCTAACGTAAATAGTTCACATTTCACATTCCATGTTCACATATACGCATTTTACATATGTTCACATTCACATTTCACATGTTCACATAACACATTTACACATGTTCACATTCACATTTCACATGTTCACATATACACATTTTACATTTATTTGCCGTGACACATAGTCCAAACCACCACTAGAAGGACACATCACATAACACATAACACATAGCACATCACCTAGGCAATACAGTGATGACTCTTGGCACTGCGCAGACCGGGAGAACACGTCTCCACCCTAACCAGTGGTACTTGTCCACCTTCAGGATTTCATCCTAATGCCCTTAGGATATCTTAACACATTGAACCTTCTCATGGGGACCTTTCCATGATACAGTTCCACAGCCCTCTATGGAAGCAGTGTCACACACGGCACATTTTACACATTACACATTCCGATTACACACGTTTTACATATGATACTCACACTTTCTTGTTTATGCACATAGTTCTGTTCTTCCCTAGCATGATGCCACTAATAACAGAAATCAAGCATTTAGTAGCCCTCACGGATTAATTGGAACGCACATCATTTAACCTTAATCATGGTACATGTATTTATAACTCATTTTCACATGGAAATCTCATAGTGTAGGCTAATGTCATCAAATTTTCCTGAAAATTAACCACATACTGTTTTCGGGTATAGGAACACACATACAAATTTTCACATTTTTCTGAATTCACATGCATTTATAGAAATAAAACATTTAGTTTCATGCCATTCATAAACTAAGTTAACATAGAACATGATATGGATTTCAGATTTGATCATGCACAGTCATGAACCACACATACATATTGGCACAAGAAAATTTTTTTCCCAATTTTATTTCCCAACACACGATTTACTAAAATTTTCACAAGGTCTACACATGCTTTCTATTTCTCATTGTAGGAATTATAAAATTCACATGAATATGGGAAAATTCCCAAATTTGCAGGGCATGGACTGATACCTACAAACATGGTTCATAAAATTCTACAGCATTTAATTCCTCAGAATCATGGGAACAAAATTTAACATTCATAACCTCATTCCTACACATGCTTTTCAATAATTCTAATAAATTATGCCATCTACAGAAAAATACAGGAAATTACACACACATCACATTATCTATTTTACATAACATATAAATTTACATTATATCCTCAAGCGTAGAAATCCGGAAATTTAAGATATAGGGCAGAACAGTTCACTGTTCTATCAAGAAGAACTCAACGGCATACTATGGACGTTTACAAGAGTTGGCGGCAACATCGTTGGCCGCTGACTCAAGATCTCAACGGCATAGATCTTTCCGTCAAAACGGCAAAAACCTGTGTAAAAACACAGTCCGAGCTCTAAAGAATGGTGGAGTAGGGGATCCAGGACACGAGAAAAATCCATAAAAATGTTAGAAACCTCCTAGACATATACATGGACAAAGTGAAAGGGTTACTTGCCTTTGGAAAAACTCCTAAAGGGATCAAAATGGTTGGAGAAGCTCTCCTTGGGCAGTCCCAAGAAGCCTCCAAGATGTCTCCACTCCGCCTCTGTGATGCTCCCCTCTGCAATCTAGGGTCGGGGATGTGTAGCCGGATGTGTTGTCTCCCTCCTTGTCGAAGTAGATCTCCAGATGAAGCCTTGGATCGCCGGATCAAAGCCTCCAAACTCCAAGTTTTCTCACAGCTCACTACGGTTTTCTCTTATCTCTTTGCAAGAGCCAAGAGAACTCTTTGGGGGTTGTCACAAGGGCCATTTTAGAGAGGAGAACCTCTCACCCACGCAGAGTCTGGGAAGGTCAGGGTAGCCGTTGGGGTGGTTGGCATCCCCAATCAAGGCATGGCACACCATGCTGCTGCAGACTGGTCTGTCAGGACATAGACGTCCACCGATATGGCCGTCGACTTAATAATCGACAACCTAATGGACGTATATAATACTTACATGATAATGCATATACATACACAAGCATAAAATTGCACACAATAAATAAGAAGGACAAAATTCGAGGGTCTTACATATCTTATGTTTCATAGTTCATTAATGTCTTGACGTGAGGATGTTTCTAAAGGCAGATCATATGTAGAACATGTACTTTTCTAACATGTGTGCATATGACAAGTAATTAATTGAACACCGGAAAACATGTAACCATGAACTCATATGCAAAACATTACACTAGCACCACTAACATGTCCATACTAACATGTATTCATCCCCACATTCATATCATATTCTTATTTTATCAGTTGACAATAAGTAAGATCACAAGATAATCCAATGGACATAAGATCAATCACAATTACACATTAGAATCGTATTCATATCATTACTATTTTTCAATGGGTTGATTTATTTTAGGTCCATGCATACTATATAACATCATGCACATGCTAGTAGACATCATGAGATGATTAGACCTAAAATATGCAAATTTCTTGTAAGGCAGTGTCGACACTAGATCAAGTGGTGTCAACACCATGCTCCCAACACAAGACAAAATCATGCAAAATTGGTCAGGTAGTGTCGACACTAGTTCAGGTAGTGTCGACACAGTGCATCAAATACAAGGCAAAAAGGTCAAGTAGTGCCAATATGGGACAGTGTGTCGACACTAGCACAGGTAGTGTCGACACTAGATCAGTTTTCCAGAAAACCTTCTGGGTCAACTGGGACAGTGTGTCGACACTAGCACAGGTAGTGTCGACACTAGATCAGTTTTCCAGAAAATCTTCTGGGTCAACTGGGACAGTGTGTCGACACTAGCTCAGGTAGTGTCGACACTAGAGACCTTCCCAGAACATCATCTGGGAAGTTTTGGGACAGTGTGCAGATACTAGCACAGGTAGTGTCGACACTAGTGGCCCTTCCAAAACCAAACACATGGTCAGGTGTAACCAGAGAACACGTATCATGCAGTGATTCACTTTCACCTCTCACAACTATCTAAAAATGATATTTAGACAAAACATTCAACACGAAAGATGACAAGGAAAACTAGTAGAAGAACTTTGATGTTGAGAGTTTGATCTAATTCTATCTCGAATCCTGAGAAAATATGTGAATAACAAAAATCTAATGTAGCTCGAAATCATAGTATCATGCAGAGACTCTCTTGTCATGCTCCTAACTCTCTAACGAAGGACTTTTTGATAAAACGTCCAACATAGAAGATGATCATGACTTCAAGTTTAAGAACGTTCATGAAGAAAGTTTAATCAAATTCGGTCTTGAATCATGTGCATAATAAGAAGAACGAGAAAAGCCCTAACTGTGCGAGACTTCAGGAAAATCACGAATACTCAATGTATACTCCATGAAAACCAGTCAAACCAATTGCAAATGAACCTAGACTCAAAGAACTACATGATGGTGTTGGTATTCTTTAATCTTGGCCCGAGAACACCTATCTTTACGAAGATCTAAGACCAGTCGATATTCTGGATGCAACAAAGATGCAGGGGATGAAGCTCCGGGTTCCCAGCCTTTCTCCTGCTCCTCAGAAGTTCTAGCCTGCCTCCAAACTACCCCAACTCGTTGTTAAACCTTCCCCAAGAGTTTGAGGACGTGTTCTTATAGATTTAGGTTGTAGTTAAGAGTCCTAACGAGACTAGGAAAGGGGCTGCGAATTCTGCTCCCTGTTTTCCAAGAAATCTGGGACTCTTTCCTCCAAAGGAGGTAGCAAAGGTTTAGGAAACCCCCTCTTAGAGTTGCGTTCGGTTTTGGCATACTTTACATGACTACTTACCTTATTTTAACCCTAACTTTCCCTTTCTAATTATGGCATAATTACATACACGAATTTCTGGGTAATTCCCTGTCCAGCTTTCTATATCCTTGGGCCAAATGTGCTCCATTGGCCCAATCTTCTTAATGGGTCATTAATACATGGTGTTGGAAGTCCCTCCCATCTGTTTAATTAATTTATCCCCCTTTTTTTCTGAAAATTTTAAATTGCTAAATTTTCCGAGGTGTTACATCCTCCCCCACTTAAGAAATTTGGTCCCCAAATTTACGCATAATAGTGATGGTTCGTACCTGAGAATAGTTCTGGGTGGTTCTTCTTCATTCTTTCCTCTGTTTCCCAGGTAGCATTAGTAACTCCGTCTCGACTCCATTGAACCTTCACCATAGGTATGGTATGATTCCTGTGTCGTTGAATCTTCTGATCCAATAGTTTGATCGGCTTCTCTTCATAAGTCAGGTCCTCCCGAATCTCCAAGTCCTCATGGTTGATTACATGGTCGGCAATGAATAAGTACTTCCGCAGCATGGATATGTGGAACACATTATGCACGTTTTCCAGTTGCGGAGGTAGTGCAAGTCTATATGCCACCTGACCAATCCTTTCTAGGATTTCAAATGGCCCTATGAATCTGGGACTTAGTTTTCCCTTGATCCTAAATCTTTGTATTCCCCTTGAAGGTGAGACCTTCAAGAAAACATGTTCGCCAACCTGAAATTCCAGTTCTCTCCTTCTCTTGTCTGCATAACTCTTCTGTCTGGATTGTGCTATCTTCAGACGTTCCCTGACAATCTGAACCTTCCTGACAGTTGCCTCAATTAAGTCGGGTCCAACCCATTGGTTCTCCCCAACCTCTTCCCAACAAAGGGGTGATCTGCAACTCCTGCTGTATAAGGCTTCAAATGGATCCATCTTGATACTTACCTGATAGCTGTTGTTATAAGCAAACTCCATCAGGTACAACTGATCATCCCATCGCCCTCTGAAATCTAGCACCAGAGAACGAGCATATCCTCCAGAATTTGATTGGTCCTTTCAGTTTGTCCATCAGTCTGAGGATGGAAGGTAGTACTAAAATTTAGTTTAGTACCCATTGCTGCTTGTAAACCCTTCCAGAAGTGTGAGGTAAATCTAGGGTCCTGATCTGAGATTATGCTAGATGGAACCCCATGCAATCTAACTACCTCCTTAACATATAATGCAGCCAATACATCCACAGACCAGGTACTCTTAATCGGCAAGAAATGAGCCGACTTAGTCAATCGATCAACGATTACCCAGATTGCATCCATACCACCTCGAGTCTTGGGCAATCCCATGATAAAGTCCATACCGATACTATCCCACTTCCATTCTGGGATTTCTAGTGGTAGCAGTCCACCAGCTATACGGAAATGCTCGGCCTTGACTTTCATACATGTTAAACAGTATGACACATGATCGGCCACATCCCTCTTCATGTTTGGCCACCAGTACGACCTTTTCAAGTCTTGGTACATCTTTGTTGATCCAGGGTGAATCGTGTACTTGGACTGATGAGCTTCATTTAGTAACCTCTTGAGTTCTCCATGATCAGGGACACATGTCCTACCTCGGAACAATAATCTACCTTCTGTAGATAGAGTGAGTCAGGCCTTTGCTCTAGTTTCTCCCTGATCTCAACTAAGAATGGATCCTCTCCTTGTTTCTCCTTGATTTCAGTCAGTAGGTCGGATTGTATCTGGAGGTTTGAAATCATTACTTGTTTTTCCTTCTTTCCCACGTCTATGTTCAGACTTGCAAATTGCTCCAGTAACTTCCATTTGCCCAGCATCAAACTAGCTAGCATAGCTCCTGGTTGTCTACTTAGAGCGTCGGCCACTACATTGGCTTTCCCGGGGTGATACTAAATGGAAAAGTCAAAGTCCTTAAGGTACTCTAACCACCTTCTTTGTCTCATGTTCAGCTCCTTCTGTGAGAACAGATATTTCAAACTCTTGTGGTCAGAAAAGACCTTAAATTGCTCACCAAGATATAATGCCTCCAAATCTTTAGGGAGAATACTACAGCTGCCAACTCCAGGTCATGAACCGGATAGTTCACTTCATGGATCTTCAACTGTCTGGAAGCATAAGCTATTACCTTCCCTTGTTGGATTAAGACACATCCCAATCCAATACCAAAAGCATCTGAATAAATTTCAAATCCTCCCTCTTCAGTGGGTAAGGCGAGGACAGGAGCAGTTGTCAAACACTTCTTCAAGTTATTGAAACTTTCCTCACATTCATTGGTCCACACAAATGGATTTTCCTTCCGGGTCAGCTTGGTTAACGGTACTGCAATCTTTGAGAAATACTTTATAAACCTCCGATAATATCCTGCTAATCCGAGAAAGCTCCTGATCTCTGTGACGCTTGTCGGTCTTTCCCATTTCAGTACGGCCTCAACCTTTGATGGATCAACAGCGATACCATCTTTGGTTACCACATGCCCTAAAAAGGATACCTCCTCAAGCCAGAATTCACGTTTACTTAACTTGGCATATAGTTTGTTCTCCCTTAAAATCTGCAATGAAATCCTCAAATGCTCCTCATGCTCTTCCTTTCTCTTGGAATAGATCAATATATCATCGATGAATACCACCACAAATTTATCAAGATATGGGCGATAAATGCTATTCATCAACTGCATGAAAACTGCAGGGGCATTTGTTAGTCCAAAAGGCATAACAATAAATTCATAATGCCCATACCTGCTTCGGAAGGCAGTCTTGTGAATGTCTTCTCCTTTGATCCTCAATTGATGATAACCGGATTGGAGATCTATCTTAGAGAAGTATCTAGGTCCAGATAATTGATCAAACATCTCATCAATTCTCGGCAGAGGGTATTTGTTCTTGATGGTTAACTGATTCAATTGTCTGTAATCTATGCATAGCCTCATTGACCCATCCTTCTTCTTGACGAAGAGGACAGGTGCACCCTATGGCGATGTGCTTGGTCGGATGAAACCCTTCTCTAACAGTTCCATTAGTTGCTCTTTTAATTCTTTCAGTTCTGCGGGGGACATTCTATATGGTGCCCTAGATATCGGTGCTGCACCAGGGACCAATTCGATGGTAAAATCGACCTCTCACTCAGGAGGAATTCCTGGCAAGTCTTCGGGGAAAACATCAGCATATTCGCTGACGACATGGATGTCCTCAACTTTGACTTCTTTCTTTGCAATGATCACAGCAGCAAGAAAGGCCATACAACCTTTCCTCATCATCCTTTTGGCTTGTAATGCAGAGATAATTGACAATCTCCTGCGATTTCTATCCCCAGTGAACACTAGTTTGGGTACTGCTAAAAGTTATCTGACTTCTTCTGCAATTGATACTAGCCCCATGTTCAGACATCCAGTCTGCTCCTAGTATCACATCATACCCTGCCATGTCCATACATATTTAATTTTCTCGTAGGTTTTGGGTTTCAATCAACACCTCACTAGAGGGTATATGGTTTGTAAGATTGGTACCAGGACCAATCGGGGTTGACACAACTATTCCAGATTTCATTGGGACGGGTTTCACAGGTAGGGTATCAACAAATGTTTGAGATATGAAGGAATGCGTAGCTCCCGTATCAAAGACAACATATGTGGGTCGGGAAAGAATAGTAAGTGTACCTTCCACGATACCTCCTTCTTCAGCAGTTTCTGGTTCCTGGACAGCTTGCAGTCGGCCTTGCCTCTTCTGTCCATTCGGACGTTTGTCCTGAGGGGCTTGTTCTTTCAACATCGGGCAGTCCGAGATCCTATGGTCACGACTCCCACATCGTAGGCATCTCCCTTGCGCTCTCCAGCATTCTTCAGACCGATGACCAGCTCTGTCACAATGTTTGCACCTTTCTCCCATTGTCAACACTATTTACTTACCTAACTCCTTCGGCTTCTTATCCGCTGGTTCATTTTACTCCGCCACTGGGCCTTTTCTTCCCAATAGTCGGCTGATACCTCCCAGCAGAAGACACTTGCTCTCGTTTCACGGATTTTCCCTTAATCCTTTCGACAGTCTCCATGGCATCTTCCAATAACTGAGCCTTCTTAACCATTTCAGCATAAGTTTGAATGTCCATTGGCGCCAGTTGGGTGATGAACTGGGGCCTCAAGCCATTCAGAAAATGTTTCGCCTTCATCCTCTCTGTCCCAATTAAGTGAACAGCGTATCGGCACAGTTGAGAGAATTGGGCCTCATACTCAGCCACATTGAGTCCTCTCTGCTTCAAAGCTGCAAATTCGGCTGCTTTCCGTTCTTGGACCCTCTCAAAAAAGTACTTGGCATTGAAACGCTCAATGAACTGAGCCCATGGTAGTTGTTGTCCATTTAGGGTTGCTTGTACCGAGTCCCACCATGCCCTGGCATCCTTTTCCAACTGGAAAGTCGCCAGGAGCACCTTGTTCTGGTCTGTGCATTGCATAACCTTGAATATCCTTTCAATCTCCTTAACCCAGTGTTCAGCAACATCTGGGTTAGTACTCCCTTCAAACCTAGGCGGATCCATGTTCCGGAAATTCCAGTGGAGCTCACCGGCTCCGCGGTTACCTCCACCTTGGGTGGCTTGTAAAATAGCCTGAGTCAAGTTCTGTATGGTTCGTTGCATGTCCCTAGCCTGGGCACGTTCAGCGGCCATTGACGTAATAAGTACCTTCAAGATAATAATGTGAGTTAGTCATCTAAATATATCACATGTGACTTTTACTCCCATGGCTCTACCCACGCTCACATTAGGTACGACAGATTTTGACTTGTGTGATCTAGTTTCATTCTATGTTCCTATTCCCTTGGACCTTAACGTTGAAGTTTAAGGCTCTGATACCAACTGTCACGCCCCGATATTTAGCAGCGGAATAAATACCGGGGGGCGTGAACGATACAAACCGGCGTATCACAGTTGAATAGCGCAGAGTCGCAATTGAATATAATAACACATTCGAGACTATAATATGGTCTCCAAAAGTATACCTTATTTCAATCCATTCAACTAGATACAACCTCACACAAGAAGAATCAACTGAAAAGGTTTATTAATCAAATAACAACGTTTCTCTAATACATTAACTACTTAAATTTCTATTCCTAAACTAACAACTATTCATATGACAGGTGCTCGTCACTCTTGCTCTGTCCCATCTGACTCCACTGGTTCTTCATCACTACCTGAAAAGGGGCAGGATGATAGGGGTGAGCGAACTAGCTCAGTAGGATTTACATCTCAATAACGTGCGGGCACTAGTATACATGATTAACATTTTAAATAGGCAGATATGCACATAAATATGATGACATTGTATGCAATACTAACAGATTGAATAGCAGAATAGAACGGATATCATATCTGATCAAATGTCGAGTTTTAGATACCGTGGACAGATATTTCAAGAATAGAATCATATCAGAAGAGATTGACCATATTCAAACAGATCTCATGTGTTCACATGAACAGACGTATCATATCATGTCAAGTCAAACTTATCATGTCAAACAGGAGGCACATTTTCACAATCTTGCATGTCAGTTGTGCTATGCCAAGCACCAAGAGTCTATACTCCCGCGGTTAACAAGTACGTTGGGGCGCTCCTCCCCAGGACCGGACAGGGCCCCTATTGCACAGGCATTGGATCATGTTTTGGACCGGAGTCCCACGTTGTGCCGAACAAACAGATTCATATTATGGCCACAGAGTTTCAACAACAAGCTCGTAGTAAAAGGAACATGATCATTCATACAGTCAAGGAATGACAAACAGCTCAAAAGAACAAGGTAGGATAACGACGTATCTTATGTTTCAAAGTTCATGAATGTCTTGACGTGACGATGTTCCTAAAGACAGATCATATGTAGAACATGTACATTTCTAACATGTGTGCATATGACAAGTAATTAATTGAACACCGGAAAACATGTAACCATGAAACTCATATGCAAAACATAACACTAGCACCACTAACATGTCCATACTAACATGTATTCATCCCCACATTCATATCATATTCTAATTTTATCAGTTGACAATAAGTAAGATCACAAGATAATCCAATGGACATAAGATCAATCACAATTACACATTAGAATCGTATTCATATCATTACTATTTTTCAATGGGTTGATTTATTTTAGGTCCATGCATACTATATAACATCATGCACATGCTAGTAGACATCATGAGATGATTAGACCTAAAATATGCAAATTTCTTGTAAGGTAGTGTCGACACTAGATCAAGTGGTGTCGACACCATGCTCCCAACACATGACAAAATCATGCAAAATTGGTCAGGTAGTGTCGACACTAGTTCAGGTAGTGTCGACACAGTGCATCAAATACAAGGCAAAAAGGTCAAGTAGTGTCGACACGAGATCAAGTAGTGTCGACACTAGAGACAGCTTCCAAAAAACCTTCTGGCCAATATGGGACAGTGTGTCGACACTAGCACAGGTAGTGTCGACACTAGAACAGTTTTTCAGAAAACCTTCTGGGTCAACTGGGACAGTGTGTCGACACTAGCACAGGTAGTGTCGACACTAGATCAGTTTTCCATAAAACCTTCTGGGTTAACTGGGACAGTGTGTCGACACTAGCTCAGGTAGTGTCGACACTAGAGACCTTCCCAGAACATCATCTGGGCAGTTTTGGGACAGTGTGTCGACACTAGCACAGGTAGTGTCGACACTAGTGGCCCTTCCAGAACCAAACACATGGTCAGGTGTAACCAGAAAACACGTATCATGCAGTGATTCACTTTCACCACTCATAAATCACTAAATAATGATATTTAGACAAAATGTTCAACATGAAAGATGACGAGGACAACTATTAGAAGAACTTTGATGTTGAAAGTTTGATCTAATTCTGTCTCGAATCCCTAAAAAACAATTCAATAACAAAAATCTAATGTAGCCCGAAATCATATTATCATGCAGAGACTCTCTTGTCATGCTCATAACTCTCTAATGAATGACTTTTGGATAAAACGTCCAACATAGAAGATGATCGTGACTTCAAGTGGAAGAATTTTCATGAAGAAAGTTTAGTCAAATTTGGTCTTGAATCATGTTCATAATAAGAAGAACGAGAAAAGCCCTAACTGTTCGAGACTTCGGGAAAATCACGAATACTCAATGTATACTCCATGAAAACCAGTCAAACCAATTGCAAATGAACCTAGAATCAATGAACTACATGATGGTGTTGGTTTTCTTTAATCTTGGCTCGAGAACACCTACATTTACTGTAAGGTCTCGGGTCTTAGCGGATCCTTATTGGGTCTTGTAGAGTTCTGTGTGGTTGACGACAAGATCTATTGTCGTTAACTTATAGTTGGCAGCAGGGTCTAGCCGTTGACTTGGAGCTAGAGTCCAGAGATATGGACATTTGTCGTTGAACTCGACGACAAGCGATTTGGACGTCAAGGCTTTGGCGGTTCAGTAGGCGGTGAGGGATGTGGACGTCTACTGGTCGCGCCTGTAGAAATAGGGCAGCCCGAGAGCAGAAACCTTTCTTCTCTTTTCCTTCCTTTCCCTCCACTTCTGCCTTTGTCCATTTCCACTGCTTCTGTTGGTTGATGGGAGTTTGTGGGAAGGCTCTTGTACGTGTGGCGGTGCTTGATCGAGCGGGAAACGCGAAGATTTGGTGTAATTCGCGCGGAGACTTCGAGGGGTTCCGGTGCGATTAGTGGCTGTTTGGGAGTGTTTAAGGTGTTCTGAGGTAGGGACTTAACCCCTTTAACCCTCCTTAGCAAACCAGCATGCTCATTTGTGTGAATTAGTTTGCTAATTGCAGTTTAGGGTTGGGTTATTCCATGCCGGGATTTTGGGTGTTTTGGGCAATCCAAGCGTTGGATTGTATAATCTTGATGTTCTAGTAGTATTAGATGATGTGAGGAGGCATTTCCCTCCATCAGTAAGCGTTCTGATTGGGTGATTTTACCCAATTGGACTGACCCGGTGCTATTCTGGGTCTAGGGGACTAAAGAGCATAACGTCCACATGTGTTGACGTTGAGATCTTCAAGGTTGATATAAACGACAAGGTCGACTGCCGTTGAGTTAGGGTTAGCGGCATGGTGAGTGCCGTCTACATCATATTAGCGACAAATCGATGCTGCCGTTAATATCCTGTGTCCCAGCAGGCTTAAATCCTGTTCTGTGTTCAAGGTGTTGACGTGTGATGTCCGCCCTGTTAACACATTCTGCCAGGCTTAGAGTGTGACTCCGCATGTGCATATGAGTAGTTAGTTGTGATACGAGGTGTTCACTTATTGTACGGAGTTTCAGGCGTTGAGTGTGTTCCGTCTGTTCTACGTGCGTTGCGTTACCGCGTGCCCGTTTCTGTTGTGTTTCCTAGGCGTGGGTGCGACTCCGTCTAGATGACTAGCGTGTGGTTGTCCTCCGCTAGTGAGCCAGGACGCCGAGTGCGACTCTCTCCTGTGCGTACTCCTTGTGGTGGTTTCGAGCTGGTCTCCATGGAGCCCCTTCTCTACCGCTAGGGTCAGGCGTAGGGGGAAAACCAGTCGTGGACCAGACGCGAGAGAGAGCGTCTGTAGTGTGCACACGTGGCTGGGGTTGAGAGCCTCTGTGGTGAAGGGACGCCGAGCCACAGACCCTAGCTGAGTCCTACTTACTGTGTGTGTGTGTGTGGGTGTGTGTTACTGAGCCGCGAGGTTTACAGTTTTTTGTTGTGGTGCGACGTGTATTTACTTTCTGTTTTTACTTTCCGCACTTTAGTACTGTTGCCGGTGGGGGTTACTTTTCCCTACTGGGTCTCTTTTCTTAAGACTCACTCCCCTCCTTTTCAGGTGGGTCGTCGTCAACTCCCGTTCCAGGCGAGTCTAGCCACTCCGGTGTTGGTGCGCCCTAGCTACAGTGAGTAGTACTTTTTGTTGTACTTCTGTACTCTGTACTTAGCTCGGACTCTGAGTTGTACATGTTATGTTCATGTATAGTGGAATTTTACAGCTTTGCATGGTGTGTATCTTCTTACATATAGTCTCCTCGGACATTCACTTCCTACCTTTCCGAGCTTGTCTCGTGGGTTAGCGGGTCAGAATTCGGGTTACTAGTTACTTACTGGTAATGCGGATTCTGGGTCGTTATAGCTTGATATCAGAGCCTGGTCTGATGAGATATATATAAGGAAATACCCATCATGTTAACTCAGAGTATAAAGAGTACAGTTGTAGATAATTAGCCCGGAGTTAGTGTATTCATGTGTGTATTTTTTCTCTGTGTATAGTACTATGGCACCTAGGCGATGTCCTAGAGAGGGAGTGGCTGAGCAGGCGACTCGTCAGGAGGCTGGAGACGCTCCGCCACCTCAGCAGACGCAACCTCTGCCACAGGACGCACACAGTGGTATTGTTCCGCCGCCGCCACCTCCTCCTCAGGTAGCTCTGGGATTAGACATGACTCGATTTCTTGAGGGGATGGATCAGTTTGTAGCTCAGCACCGTGATGCGCCGGTACCCCAGGGTGGTACTGGGAAGGTGTTGAGGGAGTTCTTGCAGTTTTAGCCTCCTCAGTTTTTGGGCCAGCCTGATCCAGATGCAGCGTGGGCGTGGTTAGATGCAGTGGAGTGGACTTTTCGTTCCATGGAGTGTGTTTCCGAGGAGCGAGTGTTGCTAGCCAGTTACCAGTTGCAGGCGCAGACGTTGACTTGGTGGTCCTCTGAGTGGGAGACTACTTTTCAGTCTCGCCCACTGAGACAGATTCTGTGGCAGGAGTTTGTCGTTTCTTTTGAGAGAGCCTTCTGTCCTACTTACGTCCGGACGGAGAGGTTGTACCAGTTTCTGGACTTGCAGCAGAGGGACTTTACTGTAGTGCAGTACAGGGCCAGATTTGTAGAGCTAGGGCGTTATGCTCGCAGATTATGGCAGATGAGGGTCTGAGGACTCAGCAGTTTGTGAGGGGCTTGAGGCCAGAGCTCAGGCAAGCGCTGATAGTTGCCCGCGTTACAGATTTGGACGCAGCCTATCAGACAACGGCAGCGTTGGAGGCAGACACTTTACGGACCCGTGCTCAGAGCACAGAGGTTCATACGCAGGTAGTTCCTTCTCAGCCTCGACAGCAGCAGGGTAGTGTGCAGACGACCCCGAGGACTGCGACATCCTACGCGTCCACTTCTACTGGGACGACAGTGAAGTCAGGAACTCGGGGGAAGTTTCGGCGTGATAAGAGGCAGGCAGAGCAGAGACAGCAGTCTGTTGGGAGTGTTCAGCAGCTGGTAGGGCAGCCTTTGCAGCAGGTACTGCGTACTTTTGCTGGTCAGTGTTACCGGTGTGACCAGATGGGTCACATGGCGCGAGATTGTCCTTTGCTACCTCGTGTGCCGCAGTAGCAGACTCAGTCACAGCCCCGAGTGCAGCAGCAGGCACCCGTGCAGCAGCGTCAGCAGACCAGAGGTTCTGGTGGGTCGAGAGGTAGAGGTCGTGTTACTCACTTGACCCGTGCAGACGCGGAGGCAGCTCACCTAGTGGAAGGTACTGTTACAGTTTTTGGTTATACAGCTAGTGTTTTGTTTAATTCCGGTGCCTCTCACTCTTTTGTGTCTGAGGAGTTTTTAGACTCCCTTGGAGAGTTGAGTTTGGGATAGTCTGTTGAGCTAGCAGTAGAGTTGCCGACAGGAGACTTTGTCCTTACGTCATACTGTCTCGAGGAGGTACCTGTGCAGTTGCAGGATTAGTGGTTGTCAGCTCGTCTATTTGCTTTGCAGTTACATGATTATGATGTGATTTTGGGTATGGACTGGTTAGAGCGGTATGGTGCAGTGATGGATTTCCAGAAGAAGAGGGTGCACTTGCGGATACCTGGGGAAGCGACGTTTACTTCCAGGGTATCGTACCTCTTACTTCTCGCTTTTTAGTTTCTGCTTTGAGGGCAAGGAGGTTGCTTGCCTCTGGTTGTCAGGGTTTCCTAGTTTCTGCTATTACCCTTGACCAGGTTGCCACGGGAGTGGGGGACATTCCTGTAGTGTGTGAGTTTCCGGATGTTTTTCCGGAAGAGTTGCCTGGTTTACCGCCAGAGAGAGAGATTGTGTTTACTGTTGAGTTAGTTCCTGGCACTGTACCATTTGCTTTTGGGACCAGATATGGACACTTTGAGTTTTTGGTGATGTCGTTTGGGCTCACCAATGCTCCAGCGGCCTTCATGGATCTGATGCATCGGGTGTTCCACCAGTTCTTGGACAGGTTTGTCATAGTGTTTGTTGACGACATTCTGGTGTACTCCGCTTCAGAGGAGGAGCACGCCGAGCACCTGAGGATCATGTTTCAGACCTTGCGAGAGCACAAATTGTATGCCAAACTTAGTAAGTGTGAGTTTTGGCTACAACAGGTTCACTTTTTGGGACATGTGATCTCAGGTGAGGGAGTTTCTGTGGATCCAGCGAAGGTTGAGGCAGTTTTGCAGTGGGAGAGTCCCAGATCTGTGTCTGAGATTCGTAGCTTTCTGGGTTTGGTAGGTTACTACCGCAGATTTATTCGAGACTTTTCTCAGGTTGCTGCACCCTTGACTCGGTTGACGAGAAAAGGAGTTTTGTTTGTGTGGTCGGAGCAGTGTGAGCAGAGCTTCATAGAGTTGAAGCGACTGCTTACGTCAGCGCCAGTCCTTGCCTTACCTTCAGGTGAGGAGGGTTTTGAGGTTTGCACAGATGCTTCAGGTGTTGGTCTGGGTGCGGTTTTGATGCAGCAAGCCCGGGTGGTGGCTTATGCGTCTCGCCAGCTTAAGCCCCACGAGGAGAGTTACCTGACCCATGACCTAGAGCTTGCAGTTGTGGTGTTTTCTTTGAGGATTTGGCGTCTTTACCTGTACGGAGTGAGTTTTGTAGTCCGTATCGACCACCAGAGTTTGAGGTATGTGTTTTCTCAGAGGGATCTGAATATGAGGCAGCGTCGATGGATGGAATATCTGAAAGACTATGATTTTAGCATTGAGTATAAGCCTGGAAAAGCGAATGTAGTTGCGGATGCCTTGAGTAGGAAAGCACAGATGAGTCATCTGATGCTTAGAGAGTGGCAGTTGTGGCAGTCTGCAACAGAGGGGTCTTTCAGAGTTTCGTCCTGTCGTCGTCAGTGTGTGTTGGGCAGTTTGTTGGTGGCTCCCGCCGTTGTGAGACAGGTTGCTGAGGCTCAGCAGGCAGATCCCGAGTTGCACAGTGTGTTGATTCTCCCAGAGGTTGAGCTTTGCGAGGACGGGACTGTTAGGTTCCGAGATAGACTCTATGTTCCTGTTGAGGAGTCTGTCAGGAGAGTTGTGTTGCATGAGGCACATGGTTCCAGGTACTCAATTCATCCAGGGTCGACCAAGATGTATCACAGGTTGAGACGTCAGTTTTGGTGGCCTGGGATGAAGAGAGACATAGCGGCTTTTGTTGCTAGGTGTTTGGTCTGTCAGTAGGTGAAGGCCGAACATCAGCGTCCAGGAGGACTTGTGCAGCCGTTAGAGATTCCGATGTGGAAGTGGGACCATGTGACGACTGACTTTGTTTGTGGTTTGCCGAGGACAGCTGGAGGTTTTGACAGCATTTGGGTTCTTGTGGACAGATTGACGAAGACTGCCAGATTCTTTCCTGTCAGGACTAGTTGGGGTATGACTAGGTTGGCCGCGTTGTACGTAGAGCGGATTGTTCCTTTGCACGGAGTGCCGATCTCTATTGTGTCAGATAGGGATCCTCGCTTCACTTCTGGGTTCTGGCGCAGTTTCCAGAGAGCTTTGGGGATAGAGTTGGCTTTTAGTTCCGCCTACCACCCTCAGTCAGACGGTCAGTCAGAGCGGACTATCTAGACTTTGGAGGACATGCTTAGAGCTTGTTGTCTGGAGTAGCAGGGATCGTGGACAGCTCACTTGCCGTTGGTCGAGTTCGCATATAATAATAGCTATCACTCCAGTATCGGTTTGGCACCATATGAGGCTTTGTACGGACGACCGTGTCGCACTCCTCTTGACTGGTTCGAGGTTGGCGAATGAGTTGTCACGGGACCAGAGTTAGTACAGCAGGCAGTTGAGGTAGTTCAGCTTGTGCGGCAGAGGCTTCAGTCAGCTCAGAGTCGACAGAAGAGTTATGCAGATTAGCGCAAACGACCGCTCGAGTTTCAGGTAGGAGACCAGGTGTTTGTTCGTGTGTCTCCTATGAAGGGAGTGGTGAGGTTTGATAGACGTGGAAAGTTGAGTCCTCGCTTTATTGGACCTTTCACCATCTCTGAGCATGTCGGAGGTTTGCGTACAGACTTGAGCTTCCGTCAGAGTTAGAAGTAGTCCACGATGTGTTCCATGTGTCGATGCTTCGGAGGTACCTTTCTGAAGAGTCTCACGTTCTCCAGAGCACAGAGTGGTCTGAGGTGACTCCAGTGTTGACTGTACAGAGTTTCTATTGCATATTGAGGAACGTCGAGTTCAGAGGTTGAGGAACAAGGCAATCCCTTTAGTTCGTGTTGTGTGGCAGCGGCATTCAGGTGGTGAGTCGACATGGGAGCGAGAGGACGCAATGCGCGAGCAGTTTCCGTACCTCTTTGGTGAGTTTTCTTTCCTTATGTTGTTTGAATTTTGGGGCAAAATTCCTTAAGGGGGAGGGCTGTAAGGTCTCGGGTCTTAGCGGATCCTTATTGGGTCTTGTAGAGTTCTGTGTGGTTGACGACAAGATCAATTGTCGTTAACTTATAGTTGGCGGCAAGGTCTAGCCGTTGACTTGGAGCTAGCGTCCAGCGATATGGACGTTTTCGTTGAACTCGACGACAAGCGATTTGGACGTCAAGGCTTTGGCAGTTCAGTAGGCGGCGAGGGATGTGGACGTCTACTGGTCGCGCCTGTAGAAATAGGGCAGCCCGAGAGCATAAACCTTTCTTCTCTTTTCCTTCCTTTCCCTCCACTTCTGCCTTTGTCCATTTCCACTGCTTCTATTGGTTGATGGGAGTTCGTGGGAAGGCTCTGGTACGCGTGGCGGTGCTTGATCGAGCGGGAAACGTGATGATTTGGTGTAATTCGCGCAGAGACTTCGAGGGGTTCTGGTGCAATTAGAGGCTGTTTGGGAGTTTTTAAGGCATTCTGAGGTAGGGACTTAACCCCTTTAACCCTCCTTAGCAAACTAGCATGCTCATTTGTGTGAATTAGTATGCTAATTGCAGTTTAGGGTTGGGTTATTCCATGCCGGGATTTTGGGTGCTTTGGGCAATCCAAGCGTTGGATTGTATAATCTTGAAGTTCTGGTAGTATTAGATGATGTGAGGAGGTATTTCCCTCCATCAGTAAGCATTCTGAATGGGTGATTTTACCCAATTGGACTGACCCCGTGCTGTTCTGGGTATAGGGGACTGAAGAGCTTAACGTCCACATGTGTTGACGTTGAGATCATCAAGGTTGATATAAACGACAAGGTCGACTGCCGTTGAGTTAGGGTTAGCGGCATGGTGAGTGTCATCTACATCATATTAGCGACAATCGATGTTGCCGTTAATATCCTGTGTCCCAGCAGGCTTAAATCATGTTCTGTGTTCAAGGTGTTGACGTGTGATGTCCGCCCTGTTAACACATTCTGCCAGGCTTAGAGTGTGACTCCGCCTGTGCATATGAGTAGTTAGTTGTGATACGAGGTGTTCACTTACTGTACGGAGTTTCAGGCGTTGAGTGTGTTCCGTCTGTTGTACGCGCGTTGCGTTACCGCGTGCCCATTTCTGTTGTGTTTCTTAGGCATGGGTGCGACTCTGTCTAGATGACTAGCGTGTGGTTGTCCTCCGCTAGTGAGCCAGGACGCCGAGTGCGACTCTGTCCTGTGCGTACTCCTTGTGGTGGTTTCGAGCCGGTCTCCGTGGAGCCCCTTCTCTACCGCTAGGGTTAGGCGTAGGGGGAAAACCGGTCGTGGACCAGACGCGAGAGAGAGCGTCTGTAGTGTGCACACGTGGCTAGGGTTGAGAGCCTCTGTGGTGACGGGACGCCGAGCCACAGACCCTAGCTGAGTCCTACTTACTGTGTGTGTGTGTGTGGGTGTGTGTTACTGAGCCGCGAGGTATACAGTTTTGTGTTGTGGTGCGACGTGTATTTACTTTCTGTTTTTACTTTCCGCACTTTAGTACTGTTGCCGGTGGGGGTTACTTTTCCCTACTAGGTCTCTTTTCTTGAGACTCACACCCCTCCCTTTCAGGTGGGTCGTCGTCGACTCCCGTTCCAGGCGAGTCTAGCCACTTTGGTGTTGGTGCGTCCTAGCTGCAGTGAGTAGTACTTTTTCTTGTACTTATGTACTCTGTACTTAGCTCGGACTCTGAGTTGTACATGTTATGTTCATGTATAGTGGAATTTTACAGCTTTGCATGGTGTGTATCTTCTTACATATAGTCTCATCGGACGTTCACTTCCTACCCTTCCGAGCTTGTCTCGTGGGTTAGCGGGTCAGAATTCGGGTAACTGGTTACTTACTGGTAATGCGGATTCTGGGTCGTTACATTTACGAAGATCTAAGACCAGTCGATATTCTGGATGCAACAGAAGATGCAGGGGATGAAGCTCTGGGTTCCCAGCCTTTCTCCTGCTCCTTAGAAGTTCTAGCATGCCTCCAAACGACCCCAACTCGTTGTTAAACCTTCCCCAAGAGTTTGAGGACGAGTTCTTATAGATTTAGGTTGTAGTTAAGAGTCCTAACGAGACTAGGAAAGGGGCTGCGAATTCTGCTCCCTATTTTCCAAGAAATCTAGCACTCTTTCCTCCAAAGGAGGTAGCAAAGGTTTAGGAAACCCCTCTTAGAGTTGGGTTCGGTTTTGGCTTACTTTACATGACTACTTACCTTAATTTTAACCCTAACTTGCCCTTTCTAATTATGGCATAATTACATACACGAATTTCTGAGTAATTCCCTGTCCCAGCTTATCTATATCCTTGGGCCAAATGTGCTCCATTGGCCCAATCTTGTTAATGGGTCATTAATACATGGTGTTGGAAGTCCCTCCCATCTGTTTAATTAATTTATCCCCCCTTTTTTCTGAAATTTTTAATTGCTAAATTTTCCGGGATGTTACAATTGCGCTCATGCTCCTTGAGTTGCCTAGAAGCATATGCCACAACTCTACCTCCCTGCATAAGAGCACAGCCAAGCCCAATCTTCAAAGCATCCGTGTAGATAGAGAAAGAATCCACACCATTGGGCAACACAAGCACTGGCGCTGAGGTGAATCGAGTCTTCAGCTCCTGAAAACTCCTTTCACAAGCTTCAGTCCATTTGAACTTAACTCCCTTCCTAGTCAGCCTTGTCAAAGTAGCCGCAATAGATGAGAAACCCTCTATAAACCTTCTATAATAGCTAGCCAAGCCAAGGAAACTCATGATATCAGTAGATGATCTCGGCATCTCCCAGTCAAGGATAGCTTCCACCTTTTCCGGATCCACAGAAGCACCATCTCCAGAAATGACATGCCCTAAGATGTGGACCTCCTTCATCCAGAAGTTGCACTTACTAAATTTGGCATACAACTTGTGCTCCCTCAAGACTTCAAGCACAATTCTCAAATGCTCTCTATGACTCTCCTCATCAAGCGAGTAGATCAGCACATCATCAATAAAAACCACAACAAAAGAATCAACATACTGCCTGAAAACCCTGTTCATCAAGTCCATGAAAACTGCTAGAGCATTTGTCAAACTAAATGGCAAGACTAGGAACTCATAATGGCCATTTCTCATGTTAAAAGCCGTTTTAGAAGAATCCTCCAGCTTGATTCGGAGTTGATGATAGCCAGAACGAAGATCAATCTTAGAAAACACCGAAGCTCTACGCAACTGGTCAAACAAGTCATCAATACGAGGTAAAGGATACTTGTTCTTAATAGTCACCTGATTGAGCTTGCGGTAGTCAATGCACAACCTCATCGACCCGTCCTTTTTCTTCACAAAGAGTATAGGTGCTCCCCAAAGTGAAACACTCGGCCGAATAAAACCCTTATCAAGCAATTCCTGTAGTTGCTTCCGCAATTCCGCCAATTCCGCCATGGCCATATGATAAGGAGCAATAGAAATAGGTGATGTGCCAGGTAGCAACTCAACGCCAAACTCGATCTCCCTTGCAGGGGGCAAACCTGACAAATCCTCAGAAAAAACATCATTGAAATCTCGGACAATATCAATATCCTCCACAGTCAAAACCTTTTTCAAATCCTCGGATATAACCACGCTAGCAAGAAAACCACTACAACCCTTGCTCAACATCTGGGTTGCCTTCAGGGCCAAATCACAAACTTACCGACATGTTCTTGGGTAAGGGATGAACAAACTCCTCCTCACCAGGAATCTGGAAAATAATAATCTTCCTCCTGCAATCCATAAGGGCATAATGCTCCTCGAGCTAGTCTAAGCCCAAAATAGCATCGCAGTCCCTCATCTTCAACAGATAAAAGCTACCAGGCAAAACTCGCTCTTCAATATTCACATGAAGAGAAGAAAAACACTGCCCAGTCAACATAGTCCTGGCTGGAGTATGAACAGACAAGGGTACCTCCAACACTTCCGGAACCAAACTACTCTTCTTCATTCAAACCTTCGCAAACTTCTCGGAAATAAAGCTATGCGTAGCACCAGTTGTAGACACCCATTTCTGACCCATAAGTCGAGCAAAATCCCTTGTCTTATCATTGATGCCCCACGTTGGTTCATCATCGTCAAGCTGGCTTTCTCCGATCATTATATCTTTTCATTAGTTCATCGCCGTGGTGAATTCTTCCTGGTCAAAATCAATCCTCTTCACTATAGCTCTCTGAGTCAAGAGTCTGATGTTTCAAACCGCACGTCATTCTGAAGGCCGCGCATGGAGATTGGACAATTTGCATGGCCGCATGCTGGAAAGTTCCTAAAGGCGACAGCCACCCTGTCGGTTTCTTGAAAACGACACCTCGATATGTCGCAATCATGAATGAGCATTTTAAAATCCCTCAAAAATCGCCAAAATGACTTAAAGTCACCTTCCATGTAAGGAAGGCGACATATCGAGGCATCGCGTTCTTGATAGCGACAAGAAGGCCGTCGCGTTTAGGACCTCACACAGGAGATCCTTTCCGAGGCTAACTTGGATACATGCTATACATGGATATTTCCCCTTTTGATCATCCAAATTGCGTCAAAATCCTCCAAAATTCGGGGAGACCTTCCTAACATGATCCTTTCCGAGATCCAATCGCCCAGGCGCACCCATACTTAACCAAACTCGGACTCTTTCCCGTTATTCCTCTCAGAGCCAGTTCGGGAATAATCACCCATAAAACCCTCAATTCTCCACCTTTTCAAAAAAGCCCGGCATCTGCTACTTTCCCTGCTAGAGAGCTCTAACTCCGAAGAAGAGAGCTTCCCCTCCAGACGACCAGGAAGAGCCCCCCAGGGCATTTTCCCACCGGCTATACATTCTCTCTTCCCTTTCTTCATTATTTCTCTTCAATCATGCATGCATAGTTCGTTTCTTTTCATAGATTTTCATTAGAACACACACCACACACCCATCTCTAACACCCACAGGGTTAAAAACCCCAATCTCGTGAGTTCCCTTCATTATAGTGCATGTTTACATGTTTTTTCATTGAATAGATCTCACATGCACGAATTGCTAATGGGTTTTTCTTTGTTTTCTTGATCTTGGCAGGTACCTAAAGACTAGAGAGGCGTGAGGCTCTTGCCCCTCGGCCGGCTGAGGAGCAGGAAGATCGGAACCCCAATCTTCGTCCACTGAAGAAGAAGGTGACGACTAAGCTGTCGCGACCCAGAAGGCGCCGTCCATCACGTCGCGTTCAGGTACAAGCATAGCGACGACCCTTCTGTCGCGTTCACAGGTATGCCTTCTCTTCTCTTTTCCTTTTCCAACGTAGTCAGTCGTCCTATCTACACATCTCTAGGGCGACTACTTGGTGGCGATCACAGTCTTTTCATAATCTTCATTCAAATAATTTTTCAAAGGGGAGCACAATCCCGTGATTACACCTTTTGGCGATCACGGTGGGATATCTAGTGCCCATCATGCTTGCTCTTGTCTTTCCCTGTTGTTCTTATTCCGTCATGTGTGTGGTGTGTTTCTAGTTTTCCTTTTTTGGTTCCCTTTCTTTGAATTTCTTGGAGTGCTGCGGTTCTGGGTGAGAAGGCGACAATCAAGTGGTCGCAATCAAAGTAGCGACGTCCGACGTGTCGCGATCAGGTTAGTACACAGTGCCTTTATCGTCCTTTTCTTGCGTTCTGTGGTGCTGTGAGAGAAAGCGACATAGGAAGCGTCGCAATAAAGGATGCGACAGGAGGAGCGTCGCGACCAGGTACATCCTCCGCCCGTACATTCGTTTGGAATACTTTAAAATTCCTGTGTCTATTGAGAACGTGACGTTGCGGCTATCGCGATAAAGGAGGGAACTGGGAGGTCGTCGCGACCAGGTCAGTACTCTGGTTTCGGTTCTTCTTTGAAATTTGGGTTCACTTTACATACTCCATCTATACTTCATGTCATACCATGCTTGTTCCATGTTCTTGAGAGTCTGTCAGTCTTGTTTTGTTATAGGATTGTTTTGATTTTTGTGCATAATTAGGTTTGGTTTGTTCTCTGTCGCGACAGGTAACCCGTCGCCTTCTGCTTCTGAGAGCAGATCAGCCTAATTTCTATTTTGTTAGTTTTAGGTTAGAATTTTGCATGCACTCCGGTGAACATAGGATCTGCACACACGTTTCAACATTCATAGTGTACGTTGTCCTCCTCAGCGACGCCCGCTCTCTAGGCCACATATTCCTTGTGTCCGACTAGAGCACTTGCTTGAGGGCCTCCGTAAGTCCCCGCTGACTGTGGATTCCCACACGGCCGCCAGGCTGGTTGTACCCGTCACCACCTAGGTGTCAGTTTCATTCATTTTGGCAAGATTGAGAAATCCTAGTCACACCCGAAGTTGGAAGCTTTCTCCCATTAGGAAACCTATCCTTATTTGGAGAGAACTTGCTAAAAATCAATTCATTAAAAGGCAAACTTGAACCATGTAAAAGAAACCATCATCATTGTCAAACTGCTTGTTTTGGGTGAGACATTTTCTCTTTCCTTTTATTTGCATAGGATTGTTTGTTTAGGAAACTAGGCGCCTGTCTAAGTTAGGTCTTCCCTCAGAAGTCTAGAAAGGCTTTCCCCATCTCGGTGCGCTCACTTTCCAAATATGGATTCGTACTTGAACCCAATCTATAGCAATGAGAATCCAGACACTGCCTTCTACGCCTCCCAGGACTACCAAGAGTCCCTTCCTCATGACCTCCTCGAGGAGTTGGCCCGGCCTTGGGTCGCTACAGTCCATGCCTCTGAGGGTCACCATCACGACGATGGTGGTCCATCTCAAAATATCCATCCTCCTCCATCGGATGATCAAGCCGCTCAGCTCTTGCGCTTAATTCCCCAACTTGATCAGTCCCAGATCCAGACCCTCATGACAGCCCTCAAAGGAAAGGCTGCTTCATCACCATCACCTAGAGCGGGGGCATCACGCCCCGCGGTAGCTACCTCTGGCCCCCATGTTGTCATGGGACAAGCCGACAACACTCCTATTCGGCCGCGGACCATCCGATTCACGCCATTCGAGTCTGATCACTACCATCCCCGTGAGTCGAGGCCCCGGTCTCCACCATATCAGCCCTGCTATTCACCTCATCACCCTGAGCCACGCGCCAGGCCACCTTCCCATGCCTCTTCCATGTACGCTCAGCCATCCGCCGCTCCAGACATGATGTCCGAGTCGGCGTCCATCAAGAAGGAGCTCCAAGAGCTCCGAAAGCAAGTCGACCCTAGGCAGCACCACGACGTGCACATGCCTAATTTCAATGGCCTATGGGTCCCTTCTCCATCCGAGCTGCCAAAGTACTGCCAATACAATGGCTCAGGCAATCCCTACATCCATATTAATGACTTCATCTATGAGTCCGCCCCCTACCAGAATGATCGCCGCCTAATGGCCTATCTGTTCCGCCGGCCGCTGGACGGGCATGCCTTAGACTGGTTCTACTCCCTGCTACCTGAGGATGCAGAGGACTTCGCTATTGTGAAGGCCAAATTCCTCGAACAGTTCCAAGATAGGGTTGTGCCTGAATACTCTCTCACGGATCTCATGGCCAAAAAGATGAAGTCAGATGAGGATGTCGCCGCATATGCCAATAGGTGGAGACAAATGGCCACGCGAGTTCCGGGGTACCTTCCAGAGGGAGAGAAGGTGAAAATCATCATTGCCAATGCAACGCCTGCCTATAGAAACATCCTGGCGATGAATGACATCACCACCATGCATCAACTCTCCAGCCGGGCCCAGTTTATCCAGACCCAGCTCAAGGATTCTCCCATCCACTCTATGTTCGAACCCCAGAAATCCTGGTTCCGAAGGAAGCCTCAAGGGCCAGTCACTGAGGGGGTCCAAGTGAACGAGCAAGTGAGCACGTTCAACCCTACCGGCAAGAGCCAAAATCGCCAGCCTTACACCACCCAGGGTCAGAACCCTACCCATCCTCCACAAGGGCAACAGCAACGCCAATACAACCAAGTGCCGCCTCCTGACGGCTCTCAACAAAGGCGTCCCATGGGCCCAAGAAGAACTCACTACCCACAACTGCCGGAGACACTCTCTGACATATTCTTTCCTTGCTCTCCACAGATGCCATTAGACTCCCTCCCGAGAGGCCGTTAAACCCAAGTGTGGACCAAACCCGGTACTGTGTCTTCCACCGATAGACTGGTCATACCATCGACCAGTGCTTCACATTCAAGGACTTGGTGTATGACTTGCATGAGCAGAACAGAATAGATTGGACGGCCCTCCGGCAAGTGATCGGAGACATCAAGGAAAGGCAGAGGCAACAACAACAGCAGAGGCAGCAACGCCAGCCACCCCCTCAACAACAACAACAGCAGCAACATCAACAGCCGTTGCAGGACCTCGGTATCGTCCACAACCCCTTACCAAACCATCCACCAGCTCCAAACCCGCCGCAGCCACCAGCCCAGGTGAATCCCATCATCCACCACCCTCCTCCTCAAGCAAACTGGACGTATGATGATGAACTAGACGTTCAGCAGATGATGGCCATTAACCACCAATATCCCCTTCAATCCCAAACAATACAACCAGCCTACACGGCTCCCCAGTCAATCCCTCCTGTAGTTTCCATGGCCAACGCCGTCATTCTGCCCATCGGTTCAACATCCACGCTAGTCGCTAGTCCACCCATTATCTTACCCTTCGCTCCACCTATCTCCGTACCTCTACCACCAATCATATCTGCTCCCTCCCCCATTATCCTACCACCACCTGGGCCAGACCAACCTTCCGTTGCTACACTATCCTCCGCCAGACAACCAGCCACCCATCCAACCACCCTGCGGAGCGGGCGAGTCTTTCGCCATCCGTACCCACCTATCTCCACCACCTCCACCAACCAGAGCAACCCCCAACAGGTCCTGCAACCGGCTCAGAAACAGCAAGCTCAGCAGCAGACACAAGATGAGGGGTTAATTGAGCCGTTACTGGGAACCCACTATGACATCCTGAAGCACTTGGATCACGTGCCAGCCAAGATCTCCATACTGGAGCTGATAAAGAAATCCAAGGAGCACTAGGAGGCCTTGAGGAACTTCTTGCAAAAGGTGGTAGTAAATGAGGACATGCTGGCTGACAAACTACTGAGTGTACTAGCCATGGTGACTTGCGGGCCAGCAATTACCTTTGAAGAAAGTGAATTAGCACCCCCAAAAGCCAGGAGGCTCCCTCTCTGCGTAACTCTAGTCATCAACAATGTGGCAGTGGGAGCGACATTGGTCGACACGGGGGCATCAATAAATGTCTGCCCACTGAGTACCCTGAGAGCCAGTGACTTGTCTATAGGTATGCTGAGGCCAACACCCACCACCATAGCCACTTATGAAAACTATAGAAGATCCTGCCATGGCATGGTGACTGTGCAAGCCGAACTCGGACCGCTCGCCGTCACGGTGGATTTCTATGTCCTTGATATTGATCCCATGTTCAAGGCCATTCTGGGATGTTCGTGGTTGGAAGCGCTCGGAGCTGTACCGTCCACTGCACATCAATGTCTGAAGTTCCCCTTTCAAGGGCGCATCATCAAAGTCAAGAGCATAGCACTACCCACCCAGTAGATGCCATCCATGACACCCACCTCCCAGCCGTATGGCCCGCTAACAAGCCTGTAGTCTCGCTGCTAGACATCAACTACCCCTGGAGCTACTCGTTCTAGTCCAAGCGAGAGGTCAATCTGGCGTGAGTCAATGCAGTCAAAAGAAAGGAGCCACTAAGCACCAAGGGGTGGAAGATCATGATGAAGCTCGGGTACGAGGAAGGCAAGGGTCTAGGGGTAGAACTGCAGGGCATAGTCAAGCCTATCCCGGATATTGTCATGAAAAGCCGATGGGGCTTAGGTTATAGGGAGAAGTCCAAACCATGGTCATCCAGCACATCCACTCTCAAGGCCGACCATGAACCACTCACTTGGACACTCTGCTGTCATTTCATTAGGGGGCCTACCCAACTTG
This sequence comes from Colocasia esculenta, assembly GCA_014218235.1. NCBI lineage: Eukaryota > Viridiplantae > Streptophyta > Magnoliopsida > Alismatales > Araceae > Colocasia > Colocasia esculenta. The sequence continues at coordinate 68,074,329 of CM024763.1, read as the reverse complement.
GATTTAACACCGTGGTAGTTAAGGCGGAGCTGTCGCAGCAGGAGGTACATGGCCGAAACTTCTCTCGGCACATGGCCCCTCTGCTAACCTATAGAGCATTAGATGCACTCCGTCCAACCAAGAGGAGAAAGACAGGGGACCCAGAGGCTAAATGGTACCGATGGTTTGACATAGAAGACATCACCATTGCCTTCAGTCGTCTGTTCTGGGAAGAAGAAAGGACGTGGCCGCCAGCTACGGTAGAGCTATTAGATCCACCCACAGCCATCACATCTAAAAGGCAGCTCATGAGCGACACCACAGACATAGGAGAGCCGGATATCCCCTATGAAGAAGGGAAGACCGTAGATGAACTCTAGAGGGGCACCTGCTTAGCCATCCACCCATCCCTCTTGTACTCCCTCCTTCCCAGTCTTGTCCCATCCTCTCCTCCCCTGCTCATTCAGCTGACTCCTCAGCTTCTGACGGCGGCACATAGCCTCCTCACACCCGATCTCCCACCAGCAGTCCTCTCTGCCCTGCAAGCCAATCCCAATGACCACGTGGTCGCTCTCTCCTGTTGCATGCTCTCCACTGATCTCCAAAAAAAACTGCCAACTTTCAAATACACGTTGAGGTCGAGGAGCCGACATTCCTCCTTCACCCTCTTGATCAGGGGCACCCCTCGACTTGGGCATCCCCTCCTGCTCCTTCACTAGGGGCCATTCTCTTCGAGGACACCATGTCCTCCACTAGTCTTGTAGAGTCGTCTAGTCTAGAAGAATTTAGGGTAGGTGAGTCTAGACGCAGTTTAGATAGGCCTAGGGTAGAGAATCAGGTCAGCCCAGTGTCCACCAAATCCAAGCAGTGCCCTAGGAAGCAAGGGGGCGAGGCTATTCCCCGGAGATATCTTCAAGAGCTAGCTCGGTGGTGTCAAGCATTGCTCCTAATAGAGGAATTCACGAAAGAAGCGTTGGTGATAGAAGAAGATTTTAAGCAGGATGGGGTGTTCATAGACGATGGATTTGGCGTCTACGAGATCATGAATGATGAGGACCCTATCGATGAAAAGGATAGCGAAGTAGATGACGCTGCCGAAAAATATGCTAGTGGAGTGAGAAGATTTGATGAGCCCACAACGGCAGTGGATGAACCTACTAAGGAAGTCAACCTCGGAACAGAAGAAGATCCAAGGATTGTGATAACCTCAGCAAACCTCCTTCCTGATGAAGAAGAGGAACTGGTGCAAATCTTAAGGGAGTACAAGGATACATTCGCCTGCTCATAAGAGGACATGCCCGACCTAGACCCTCGCTAGTGGAGCACCGACTGGTACTAAAAGACGGGGCAAAGGGCATCAAGCAAAAGCTTAGAAGATTCCACCCACTCATGGCCCTGAAGATGAAGGACGAAGTAGATAAACTCCATAAAGCTAGATTCATCAGGGTAGTGCTTTATCCGAACTGGGTGGCAAATATAGTCCCTGTCATGAAGAAAGATGGCAAAGTCAGAATCTGCATCGACTTCAGGGATTTGAATAGGGCATGTCCCAAGGACGACTTCCCACTTCCTCATATTGATGTGCTGATTGATAATACTGCTGGGTATGAGACCCTCTCATTCATGGATGGGTATTCAGGTTATAACCAAATCTGTCTATCTCTTGAGGATCAAGAGAAAACATCCTTCACCATGCCCTGGGGAACATACTTCTATGTAGTGATGCCCTTCGGGCTAAAGAATGCTGGGGCTACCTATCAAAGGGCGATGATGGCCATCTTCCACGACATGATCCATGTTTATGTAGAGGTATACATGTATGACATCTTGGTTAAGTCAAGAATAGGAGAGAACACCCCGAAATCCTTGCCAAAGTGTTGCAAAGGTCTAGAGAGTATCAGTTGAGAATGAGTCCAAAGAAATGCGTGTTCGGGGTATCATCAGGAAAGCTGCTAGGTTTCATAGTTAGCAAGCGGGGCATTGAGATCGATCCTAATAAGGCCAAGGCTATAGCAGAAATGCCGCCTCCCAAGAACATCTCACAAGTAAGAGGGCTAATAGGGCATTTGCAGTTCATCAGAAGATTCATCTCCCAGCATTCACAAAGATGCCGCCCGTTTTATGATCTCTTAAAGGGAGGGGCAAAATTCGAATGGAATGACAAATGCCAAGCAGCCTTCGATGAGCTGAAAAGTTATCTCATGAATCCCCTAGTCTTGCAGCCTCCTGTACCCGGATAACCGCTAATCCTATATCTCTCAGTCATTGAGGACTCCCTAGGAGCTGTCCTTGCACAACACGATGAATCTGGGAAAGAAAGGGCAGCATACTATTTCTCTAGGCTCTTCAACACTGCAGAATCCAAGTACACCACCGCGGACAAAACTTGTGTCGCGCTCGTGTGGGTAGTCCAAAAGCTCAAACATTATTTTCTAGCCCACGAGGTGAAGCTGATCTCAAGGATGGATCCACTCAGATATCTTCTAGAAAAGCCCGTCCTCTCCGATCGGCTGGCACGCTAGCAGAGTTTCCTCTCTCAGTTCAACATCTCAAAGGTTATGCCATCGTTGAGCATCTAGCCCATCTCCCACTCCCTCACAGCGACTCTCTCCGAGAAGAGTTCCCCGATGAGGAGCTCTCGGTTATCATCAAAGACCCCTCCTGGTCCCTTCATTTTAATGGCGTGCTCAACTCTCAGGGACGGGGCATTGGAGCCATGCTGCTCACCCCAGAGGGTATCACCATCCCTTTTGCATATCAACTCACCTTCCCCGCCACTAATAGCATGTCCGAGTATGAAGCTCTCCTTGCTGGTCTAAAGCATGCTTACCTGCTGGGGGCATCACACCTCAGAATCATAGGAGACTCTCAGCTCGTCTTACGGCAGGTGCTCTCAACTTACCGCACTCGTGACCCAAAGCTCAAGCCATATCAAGACCTGGTCACACTGTTGGCAAGGTAGTTCTGCAAGCTCATTTATATCCATACTCCTCGTTCCCAAAATATCCTGGCCGACGCTCTGGCATCGCTAGCCTCATCTCTATCCTTCCCTCTGAGTCATCGGACTGAGACAATCCTCGTCCAACGTCTCGATGTTCCATCTACCCAGGACCCTTGGTTCAACGACCTTAGGGAAACCTTAGAAGAGAGGGCTAGGAAGAGAGGGGTGCAACAAGTCATGCTAATTGAGCTCGAGGAGATTCTGGATGAAGAAGAACTGCCATGGTATTTTGAGATTGAGCAGTATTGCAAGGATGGAACCTATCCTGAAGGGGCAAGTGCAGAGGACCGCAGGGCCATCAGAAGAGCCACCTTGAGGTACACAGTTGTCGGAGAAGTTCTGTATAGGCGAGCTCTTAATGGAGTCCTTCTGAGATGCCTTACCGATGACGAAGCTTGGAAAGTGGTGGAAGGGGCCCATGCTAGTGAATGCGGAGGGCACGTCAACAGTCAAATGCTGGTAAAGAAAATCATTAGGCAGGGCTACTACTGGACAACCCTAGAGGAAGACTGTACCATCTACGTCCATAGGTGCTTCAAGTGTCAACTCCATGTTGATAAAATATATGCCCCTTCCTCCTCACTACATCCACTTTCCGCACCTTGGCCATTCTCCATGTGGGCTTTTGATATTGTTGGCCCTCTTGGTGATCCTAATGCTCAAACTAAGCAGAAATCATTTATCCTAACAGCGACTGAGTATTACACCAAGTGGGCAGAAGCCGAAGCATTCACAGAAATCAAAGCATCCACAGTGTGCCGCTTTATCATGAGGAATATCATCTCACAGTTCGCAGTGCCAACAGCATTGTCACGGACAATGGGCCACAGTTCATCTCGCAAGAACTCCAGGACCTCTGTAAGAAATATAACATCACTCTGCATCATTCATCTCCGTATTACCCACAAGGCAATGGCCAAGCTGAAGAAACCAATAAAACCCTTCTTAAAATCAAAAAGAAGACCTGTGGGTCGCACAAATTCGCCGACTGGCCAGAAAAGCTAATAGAGGCTCTATGGGCCTACCGTACCTCCGTCCGCACTCCTACGGGGCAAACCCCGTACGCTCTCACTTATGGAATGGAGGCGGTAGTTCCATACGAAATCCTAATCCCTTCATTAAGAGTCCAATTAGACAAAGAACTTAATCTTGACGAACGACGAGAGGCGTTGCTAGTCCAATTGGAACTCTTAGATGAAAGGCGGCTTATGGCAGCCGACCATGTGCTCTCATATCAAAGGCGAATCTTAAGGTCTTTCAAAAAGAAGGTAATTGAGCGAAAATTCCAAGACGGTGATATGGTCTTGAAACACATTTTTATCATACCCGGAGGTCCTAGGTCTAAACTGCAACCCAATTGGGAGGGTTCGTACGTTGTGAGGGAAGTCTACCCCGGAAATGCTTATCTCTTAACCAATGCTGAGGGCATCGAGTTGTCGCATCCGTGGAATGGGTTGTACCTCAAACGATTCTATCTTTAAGCCTATAGGTGTGAGGCCACAACACCTAGATCGGGGAATAACCCCGTGTTGAGAGTCTAAAGTCCCTCCCTAATCGTCAAGGGTCGCTCTAAGTTAGGACTAACACACACACACGGCAAGCCCGGGTAACTGCACTTGGTAGAGGCCGCAACTGTGTAGGTCCTACTCGAGCGAGGCGTCGGTCATTCTCCTCTAATCGGTCGAAGTGTAGGGGCAAAGGGATTGTAAGGGTAAGGTCATCAACCTAAAGCATATCCCGACGAGAGGAGGTCTCAAACAGGGACGGTCAAAATAACAAGGGGCAAAGAAGCAAAGAAGAAAAGAAAAATCCATAGCATGATAGGGGCATGGCAAAGAGTGGCAAAGTCACCGCGGGACGCTCATGAGCCCGGTCGTACGCATGCCCCAAATAATGTAAGTCCATAGCAAAAAGGCCATAAAGTCCCTCCACAATGGACCCAATCTCTGAAAGGTATGCCGCAGGAAGTAGTCGAACCCAACATCCCTAAACCTATACAAGACATTCCTTAAATAATCTTCCATTTCTTCCTATAAGGCCGAGTCACCACTTAGGTATGGCTTAACTAGTCGCAGCGTCAACTAAGGGTAGTTTCCCGAGGCATTGTCACCCCTCAATGCACGTCCTAGCTTAGCAAGGCCCGTGGAGAAAACCAAAGGTGATCAAGACTCCAAACTAGTGGCTCGAACCAGTCTAAGTGTTGTGGCCCAAAGGGGCAAGTGCCTTCCGTCTTGCGCTAACGTCGGCTTTAGGCACTCCCCAAAACTCCAATATTTCTAAAAACTCCAAAAAAAAATCAAATATTCTCAAAACTCCAAAAATCAAATATTTCCAAAACTCCAAAAATCAAATATTCCAAAACTACAAAAAAATAAAATATTTCAAAACCTCAAAAACATCAAATATTTCAAAATCCCAGAACAATGTTTTCAAAAATCCAAGCCGTTTGCATTCATGCATATCATTTATCTATTTACGTCTTTTGCCTATTTAATAACGCTTAGCCCCTTGACTATTTGTCAAGTTCGGTCACTCGTCACATTTAAAAGCAAGGGGCTAAGCCTAAGAACATATCTAACTTGTTTTGTGATTGTCTAAGTGTGCAGGGCGTAAAAGAAAGAAGGCGGCACTCGCATCTCACCCATCGCTCTCACTCTCACTCAGTCGCAAGTCATAAAATAAAAAAGGGATCCGTTCCATTCCATTCCATATTATACATGTACATCATCATCATAGCAAAAAATGGGCAAAAGTACAAGCCTCAGCCGCTCTCCCCTGTACCCTCAGGCGGGCGGGGGGACAGAGGGGCCATCATTCTCGGACCAGTCTCACTCCCCTCCGGCGCTCTCTCGTGCCGACGTGCCTCCTCCTCGTTCCTCCGTCGTCTGGAGAAACCACTCAAATAATGCCTGGCAGACTTGCTCGGAATGCCTCTCTTGCTAGCCGCCAAGCGGCTGCGTCCCGACCAAAGCTAGAGCCCTCTCCAGGCCTTCATCTCGGACGCAGCAGCAGCTCGCAGCGGTTGCCTTTTCTCTCCCAGTTGGGTGCACAGGTCGCCCGCCTCAGTGCACCACCTCGTCGCCTCCTCAGCGTCCTGGCGCCACCTCGTCGCCTCCTCAGCCTCCTGGCGCCACCGCGACACCTCCGCTGCCTCTGGGCGTAGGCGCAGCTCCTCCATCTCCACCTCTAGCATGGACGTCCGTGCTAGAGAGTCTCTCATCTCTGCCTCCTGCAACATCAAATATCTTGTCAAAACATTAAAAGAAACCAAGGGTCAAAGGGGCGTCTGTTGGTAACTTACCCGCTCCTGCACCTGAGCGAGCGAGAGATCCTCTGCTCGGGCCACTGCCACTGCCAACTGGCCCTCCAACACGGAGCGGCGGGGGTCCTCTCGGGAGGAAGAAGCGCCTCCCCACATCTACTGCACCTATCCAGCTCCTCCCGCTGCAAAAGAAAACAAGAAAAGTCAGTCAACCAAAGCCAGAAATAGAAGGGATAGGTTTGAAGTACTCACGAGATGGGTTCACGACCGCTTGGAGGTCATCCCTCTGCTGAATGGTGGAGTGGAGGACGCCCTTGAGCGAGGCAATACGCCCCTCAGGATCAAACTGCAAACACAAGTCAAATCAGTCACGCAATCAATGAGAACTTAAAAGAGACTGAAAGTAGTAAAACTCACCGGTCGCCGAGACCCCTTATAAACCTGGGCCCCGTACCTCGTGCATAAGCACGGAAGTAATCCTCATCGCTCATGGCCTCTGAGGTCACCTCCCGGCCTCGCTGCTCCAAGTCATCGAGCTGCTCACGAACCCGGACCGTCCAGTCAGTAACCTGCTGAATCTCGCGGAAGCTCCTACCAGGCCTCTCCCACGGCCTCTGCCGAGTCGGGAACTCCACCACTGCCTGGTGGAGTCCTAGGGTCCGCGCGACCAGCCGGTGGTGGAGCGGTACCACTGTGTTGAATGAATGGAGCCAAATGTCCCTACGAAGTAGGGACGACCCTGCTCCACCCACGGTTGGGGGCGTCATCCTCCCCGACATAGGGAGTCCACTGAACCTGCACATCACAAGAAGAAGAATATGTCAATCAACTGTGAAATAAGCAAAGGAAAAGGGAAAGGGGCTAAGGCTATAAGTGCTTACATGACCAAAGGGAATCGTGTCTAGTGCGTCATAGATCAGCGTCACCTGCCGCCGCAGGGATCGCTCGTCCCGATAGAATCGCCAGCACTGTAAAAGAGGCACAGCACCGGGTCGCCCTCGGTACCCCGCGACCTAGGGAGGGGAGGTGGTAGTACGCCCACACCTGCAAAGCAACACAGTCAGTACCACATCTAATAAAAATAAGCAGGAAAAGCAATAAAAAGGTAAGGGTAGGAAGTGTACCTGTAAGAGTGGGAAAAACTCGGTGACACCCGTCTCCCTACTGGTGCCCAGGCTGTCAAAGAGGTGGGCCAGGAGGCCGCCGCACCCATCCGTAACTGCCTACGCTGGACAGATTCTCCAGCAGTGGCAGACACCTGCAGCTAACGGGTCCCCTCTGGTCCCCAGGATCAACTTCCCAATCACAAGGATCAGGAAGCACCTCAGGTCTCGATCTGCTGCCTCTCCCTCCTCCTCTACCAGCGTCGCGCTGGCATCCTCTGTCAGCCGGGCCATGTAGTCTGCCTGGCCCTCTCCTTTCCGGTGGCGCGGATTCGCCACCCTGAGGCTTGCCTGCAGCCCCGTCTGCCGCACCAGGGACGACCTCTCCCTCGTCACCTCCAGTCCAAGGAGCCTCTCTACCTGCTCCTGATAGCTCGTATAGGTGACCCCGGTCACCGCCTGGCCATCCACACGTAGGCCGGTGATCACGTAGGCCGTGATCCGTGCCACGTCCCTCTAACGTAGGGATCATATGACCCCACGAAAGGGAAGTGTGCACTCGGGGTCCCACCTCTCCTTTAGTGCCTGAATGAGCGCCACGTCGGCGCTAGCTCGTCCAGTCGTAGAAAAGGGCCGAACCCCATCCTCTCCATTCGGGCTCTCTGGAAGTCCGGCAGACCCGGTAAATCACCCGAACAACGGCCCATCCCAGTCGGGACCGCAGCTCGCTCTACAAAGCAAACACCAAAAGCATCAAAATCAGCCAGAATCTCTAAAGCACTCTCAGTCCTGTCATAGCGACAGGGACCCTGTCGCCTTCTGAAGGCGACTGGTAAACCGTCGCATTCTGATCCCGGTCGCGACAAGTACCCTGTCGCCTTCTAAAAGGTGACAGGGGCCTGTCGCCTTCCCACTGGTAATGCGACAGGCATCCTGTCGCGTTAACAGGAAGATCGGGAGATGGGCATCACCCGTTTCCCGCCGTTTCACTTCGAGCAAAAGCCCTACAACATGAGTTCAACCGCACTATCCCATCCCGCATACATGGTTTAGGGTTAGAAAATCTACCTTTTGGGCCGATGGGTTCATCCTCGTCCAGCACCGCCTCCCGCGATGTCCTCCTCCATTGGCACGGCCGGGGGGTCTTCTTGAGTCGCCGTGGACGATCCCTCGCCCGCATGTCGACGTCGGATGGTCTTCTTATGTCGCCTCCCGCCACCTCCGTCTCCACCTTGCCCATCACCCTCCATCGCCAAAGTCACTAGGGATAGGAAGGGGAAGAAAAGAAGAAGGGAGAGGAAGAAGAGCCGCCACCGCGTATAGGGCCGTCGGCGATCGTCGGTGAAAGGGCTGGCCGGAAAGGATTTTTGGTCGGAGAAGAAAGGGTGGTCCGAAGAAAGGAAAAAGAAGAAGGGGAAAGGTTGAAAGAGGAAAAAAAGGGAAAGTGGCGCCGGGCCCCAAATTCAAACCGTGCTCGCCCTGTCAACGCGACAATGGCCCTGTCGCTTTCTGATCAGGTTTCGACGCACCATGTGTCGCTTTCACTTTATAGGTGGCGACCGTTGACCGGGTCGCGAGGTCGCGTGTCAAGTCGGACGCTCCCTATGTCGCCTTCTCATCTGTGCATAGACCCTTGAAAAGTTCAAATTTCTATCATAAATTCCCAATGCTTACATCAAATAAAAGCCAAAAAGGAAACAACATGTCTCTCACTCTCACTACATCAAGCCTCATCAAGTCCCTCCAGAAACCTCAAAGGGTCAAAAAAATACAATCAACTCTCCTCTCTCAAGCTCACGGTCCCAAGCGGCGGATCTTCTCATTCTCTCGGAGGTACGCCTGGTACGTCTCCCGGTCTTCATCTAGCATTGGGGGAAGTTTATGGTAGCGCACGCCCTCGACAAAACCAATGCACTCCACACGCTTGCTCTCCTCCGGATCTCCCAAGCCGCTTCTTCATAGAGGCAAGTGTGACGGCGGGGGTACTTTGGTCCTCGGCTTCCCGATCTGAATGTAGCACCGTTGCGGTTGTTAGAGCACAGTCGCCATGTTCCCTATAAGTTGAAGATCCAATCCGCGCCCCAGAGGAAGCCGGATTTCCGCTCCGCGTAGTGCCGCTATGCCCAAAGCAAGTGCTCCACCGGTAGGTTGCTGAAATAGAGCCGCCATGCCATCCTTGTCTTTTGTGTCCGCCATCCTACACACAACTCATCGGGGAATTGGCCGCCCCACCAATGAAGCATAGTGGGTGACACCCGAGATCCGGATATCGGTAGTGTGGTTGTCTACGGCTTGAAACTTTATTCTCACTCCCAACCAACACTCTAAAAGGATCATTGAGCCATAGAAAAGCCACCCTTGGAAGCCGAGGTGAGACCCGCAACGAGAAAAGCCAAAACCGCATGTGAAGGGAGAGTCCCCCCCCATACCCCACTTATAGCGCTCAAACTCGCGTAGTCTATGAGGTGATCCCGGACGGGAAGAGGACCACCCCACACAAGCAAACGACCACGGCCTTGGTACTCCCGGTGGTCCGCACTCTTATTCTTGCATTGGGAGATGACCCACTTAGATAACGGCACAAGATGAATGAATTGGGGCTAATCATGGTGTGCACATCCCCGGGATCCGTCATGAACTCACCTAAAACAGCTTCGGGTTGATGGGCTCGACGGTATAGAAAATGTTTTGCTCGTCCCCTCGCTTGTCTTAGGGAGAGCTAAAAAGGCCTCGACCTCCTCTAGAAGGATGGTCGCCTCAAATTTGGGGAAAATGAAGGTATGGGTTTGGGGGTGCCAAAGTTCTATCAAGGCCGTGATACTAGGCAATGAAAAGATATTTTGTGGTAATTGTGGGCCGCTATCAAAACGCCACCCAAACCCCACTCTCTCAAGACCGGATTACAACCATAGGTAGGGCTTTGATCATAGGGGTGATCCACGTTTAGCTTGGAATAGCGGCGGGAGCCGGGGAAGAGCTAGAGGAGAAGAAGACAAGGCAAAGAGACGGGAGAAGAAGAAAACGCAATTAATGATGAAATCCCAGGAAAAATCATCGAAAAATTAAAACATCAACAACTTACCTCTCTCACTTCCTTGCTCCTGCTCAGTGGTTGGGGACGTCCGTCACCTCACAGAGCATCATAGGTCGCCCGGGCTCGCTTCAGACCTTCGTAGGGCACCTCCTCACCCATGGAAGCACTTGGAGCTCTCTTCATGGCCATGAGAGCTTGAAAAGCTTGAAGAGAAGAAGAGAGAAGGGTGAGCTGCGAATTTGGCCTCTCCTCCCTTTTATTTATAGAGCCATAAGACTCCTATTCATGGTGGAAAGGTAGAGAATAACTAATAGAGTGGGACATTGATTAGAGAACACTAAGAGTCCAAATGGAGTCAATTGCAATGTTCAGGTTGCAGGTTTTGAGCTCGGCTGAGAGTCCTGTCAAAGCGACATATAGATATGTCACCTTCAGGTGGCGACACAGGTTTGCGTCGCCTTCTTAAGTCAAGGTGCGACCTACCCCATGTCGCGTTCTGTTCACTATACCTGTCATGCCTATTTTCTTTGTGATCGATTGCTTCTCATAGATTTGCACTTATGCTTTTAAGTCTATTCATTATTTGGTGCATTTCACTTTGTATCATACCATTCTTTACTGCCTTAATTATTGAAAACCCTAAAATCAAAAAATGCAGAAATCCAAAAAAAAATAGAAAATCAAAAAATCCAAAAGAGAAGACAGTTTGTCAGGTAAGTACAGAAAATATCTCTAACCCTAATCCCTCCGCATTACTATATGATACCTATGCTATTATATCATCTCAAGGACCAACTGGTTCTCAGTGTGTTCTGGGATCTTAGTTCCCCTTCACCAAAACAGGATGATCTAGTGCACATTGCTAATCGCTGGATAGCCGTTAGGTGAATGACTCGGGACGATGGATTCCATCGCACCGGAGATGTGAATGTCTTGACCCTTGCTTATATGTCTAGCAATATTATCCTTGAATATTTGTTATTTTCTCCTTTTCTTTGCATTGGTTTTTATGATTTCTTTTATTAGCCCAGCATGCATCATTTAGGAGTTTTGATGCTTCATGCTTCATGATTTTATCAAAGTCAGCTTCCAATGATGTTTCAAACGATCCTCATTCTCGGACAAGAATTGCATCCCATTTCCTGAATTTGAAAGCTTTCCTCGAGCTTGTTGCTCATTCCAGTTTGCCAGTATGGTTCCTATTCAGGATTGCTCTCATCACCATTCATTATAACAGTCATTCCTTTATCCCCGATCTGCTCATTAGTCATGAACCGCTCAAAGGCCAGAGTCGAATCGACCTGTCGGGCAGCACCTATCCCCTAATGAACGAAACCTGCATGCTAAAGATAGCCAAGGTACCTCTTGAATCAAGAGGTTGATCATTTATTTTCCCTTGATTTTTATTCGTCCCAAATAGGAACCATCCTCGCACTCTGTTCCTAGTCATGTTCGAAGGACAGTCGGACAATTCGCGCTGCTTATTCGTTCAGAATGGGTGTCTCTTTACCTTGATGCCCGCTTTTCAGCTCATTTCGCTTCACTCCGCTACATCGCCGTTTCATGCCACTTTCAGTCCACTACCGCTCCACTCCCTTGCAAAGAAGCATCAAGGAGCGCAATCTGTAGACACCCATTTTTGACCCATAAGTCGAGCAAAATCCCTTGTCGTATCATTGATGCCCCGCGTTGGCTCATCATCGTCAAGCTGGCTTTCTCTCGACCATGATATCTTTTCATTAGTTCATCGCCCTGGTGAATTCTTCCTGGTCAAAATCAATCCTTCACCATAGCTCTCTGAGTCAAGAGTCTGATGTTTCAAACCGCACGTCATTCTGAAGGCCGCGCATGGAGATTGGACACTTTGCATGGTTGCATGCTGGAAAGTTCCTGAACGGCCAGCCACCCTGTCGCGTTCTTGAAAAAGACCCTCGATATGTCGCGATCATGATGAGCATTTTAAAATCCCTAAAAATCGCCAAAATGACTTAAAGTCATCTTCCATGTAAGGAAGGCGATGTATCGAGGCGTCGCATTCTTGATAGCGCCAAGAAGGCGTCGCGTTTAGGACCTCACACAGGAGATCCTTTCCGAGGCTACTTGGATGCATGCTATATATTGATATTTCCCCTTTTGATCGTCCAAATCACGTCAAAATCCTCCAATATTCGGGGGGAGACCTTTCTAACATGATCCTTTCCGAGATCCAATCACCCAGGCGCACCCATACTAACCAAACTCGGACTCTTTCCCGGTATTCCTCTCAGAGCCAGTTCAGGAATAATCGACCATAAACCCTCAATTCTCCACCTTTCCAAAAAGACTGGCGTCTGCTGCTTTCCCCCTGCGAGAGAGCTCCAACTCCGAAGAAGAGAGCTTCCCCTCCAGACGCCAGGAAGAGCCCCCAGTGCATTTTCCCACCGGCTATACATTCTCTCTCCCTTTTCTTCATTATTTATTTTCAATCATGCTGCATAGTTCGTTTTCTTTTGTAGATTTTTTCATTAAAACACACACCACACACCCATCTTAACACCCACAGGGGTAAAAACCCCAATCTCGTGAGTTCCCTTCATTATAGTGCATGTTTTACATCTTTTTTCATTGAATAGATCTCACATGCACGAATTGCTAATGGTTTTTATTTATTTTCTTGATCTTGGAAGGTACCTAAGACTAGAGAGGCGTGAGCTCTTGCCCCTCAGCCGCTGAGGAACAGAAGATCGGAACCCCAATCTTCGTCCACTGAAGTGGAAGGTGACGACTAAGCTGTCGCGACCCAGAAGGCGTTGTCCATCACGTCGCGTCAGGTACAAGCATAGAGACGACCCTTCTATCGCGTTCACAGGTACTCCTTCTCTTCTCTTTTCCTTTTCCAACGTAGTCAGCCGTCCTATCTACACTCTCTAGGGCGACTACTTGGTGGCGATCACGGTCCTTTTCCTAATCTTTCATTCACATAATTTTTCAAGGGGAGCACAATCCTGTGATTACACCAGTATCAAATAAAACTCGAGCATGCATTCCCATAATCAAAACCGTACCTTCTGTGACGTGCTCTGCTAACTCTGCCTCGTCTCTCACCAAAGTGAACACTCGACTCGGCCTGAGCCCTCGGTCTCCCTACTGCTCTCGGTGCCGGTCTAGCTACTGTTGGTGCTACTACCACTGCAGTCTGTTGCCATCTTCTAACAATCTCGGATCTTGTGGTTCTTATCACCACACCACAAGCATCTACCAGAAGTAACCCCAACAGACCTCCCTCATGACACTTCCCACACTGAGTACACAAGGGCTTTTCTGCAACTGTCCCACCACCCGGTGTCGTGCAGCCACTCTCGCTGTTACCACTGCCCTGGACTGAAATGCTGGGGACTTCTTCTTCTTATCCTGCCGCTGAAATGCTGATCTAGGCCTCTTCAAAGAATCCCTCTTCTCCTCCAGATATACCTCCATCTCGGCTTCCTGCATGCATGCCGCGACAAAGCCCTCCACAGATCTATGTCCAATGCTACCAGTCTAGTCCTCAGGGATGGCTTCAACCCCATGATGAATTTCTTCACTTTCCTCCGCTCATCGCCCAATGTGAGGCGCATACAATCTAGCCTCATACTCAAGCACACTCATTGACCCTTGGGTCCAGTCAGAAACTCCTGCTCCATGCGATCCTGCACATGCTCTGGAATATATTTCCTCTAAACAGATGGACAAACTCATCCATGCAACCCCATAGCTCCATCATCAAACTGTGTGCATAGTACAGACAAACACCACACATCGGCACGCTCCTGCAAAAGAAGTTAGATACGTCTAAGTTGCACCATAAACAACATACATAATCCCTTATAAAAACTATTCTTTACTTGCAGCATATAAGTAGCTAAGGTCACTCTCTCCTCTTCCGTGCATCGAATAGCACGAAAGATCTTCTCCGTCTCCTAAAGTCAACATCCTCTGAACCGCTCCATCATCGTCCGAGCGAGGTGCCAGCGCCGACATACAAGTCAAGTTCTTAGACGCATTCTTCCAATCAACACCTTGGTAACACATCTTAACTACTAACCTGAGCCTGCATTTGCGCTTGCAAAGCAGCTGCCGTCTGAGCCTGAGTCTGCATCGCATGCACAAGTCCTCTCCATAGTCCACAGGTGGTGGTGGGGGTGGCAAAGGTACGCCTGTCTGGTCTGGCGCCTACTGAGCTAGAACCTATGAACTTCCTGCCGACTCATCGCCTCGGGTCGGGCCCGCTCCTCTACGTCCACGGGTACCCATAGTCTGCAAAACAGGCATCTATTATAATAGCCTATTATTCTACAAAAATCTTAGACTAATTCCATATGCAGATTTAAGAATATGAACATAGTGTTGATATTCAATTTATGTACATGCTCAACCTGGAAGTCTATGATACCAATCTCTGTAACGCCCCTCCTAGACCCAGTACAGTTATTCCAACTCACATTGCATCCAATAGAGTATTACAGTAGAAAATATCCAACAATAGACGGTACAGAATGAGACATACATAAATGACAATTTAATTCCAACAAGTTGCAACGGAACATGGAACCAAAATTTTCAATCAACATCATATTCAAATACTAATTCTAAAGCATAAAGGAAAGATACCAATAGTCTAATTTATTACAATCCATAAGTCTAAATGCATAAAATTTCAAATTACATCATATCCTCACATACACAATCGCTCAACTCTCAAGTAAAGCACTAAGTCTCCACGTCCTCACGCTCCGAGTCAGTGTGCACTAACTCCTAGGTATCCTCTGTCTCTCCTGAAATGTTAATCAAGTGTGAGTCTACAAGACCCAGCAAGTCACATGAAAGACAGTTCAAAATATAATATATACTAGGTTTTAAAACATGATAACATATTCCTACCACATCCTTGATATCATATAACTCTTCCTATCAACATGTTCTAAGTCATTTGGCAATCATTCTTTGCATAGCATGGTTATTTATCATGAACATAAAACAATTCATGTAACATATATCTTACATCTCATATTTCAAAAACATGTTCATATGGTATGGCATGTAATCAATTCCTTGAAACATATGTTCAATGTCATGTAAACAATTTCATGTAAATCTTTAATCTACATCATGTAACATGCAATTTGTCATCATGTAGCAAGTGCTTAATTTAACATGTAGCATGTAGTTCATATAACAAGTGACATGTAGTTCATATGGCATGTAACATGTAGATCATGTAGTCATTTATCATGTAGACATATAGTTCATGTAGTCATTTATCATGTAGACATGTTGTTCATGTAGTCATTTAGTTGCCAAGACATAGCCCACACTATTAATAGAGATCATGTAGTATGTAGTTCATTCACTTATCACCTAGGCAAAGCAGTGATGAACTCTAGGTCATTGCGCAATACTGGGGAAAGTCCTCCCACCTTAACCATAGAACATGTCTACCTCCAGGATTTCAATCTGTTGCCCACGGATTCATGTAGGTCATTTCATGTAGGTGAACCATTACCATAGGGGCATTCCATGGTGTAGTTCCTTGTAGTTATCTCTATCATAGCAATGTCTTATTGGCCAATTCATTTCAAAATGCATTAACATATATGATCATGCAATCTCATTTTCATATAAGTCTATCATGCTCTTTTATACATTCATACATAATTTATCAAGATAACAAACAATATCACCTAACATGTTTTCACAGTTCTAAAATCAAACTCTACTGTATAACAGCAACCTAACATGAACTACTTTATCAAAAATCAACATGCACATATATCATGTTTTAAATTCTATATGCATTTTGCCATTCGGAAAATCATAACAATATGTACAATACTCTAAATATTTTGAAATTTTGACAGTAAACCTAATTCAAATCACATCACGTACACACAAAATTTTATAATTTTATGTGTTCTATAAAATATTTTCATGATTATTCTCCATCAATTTAACTACTTAACATGGTATAACAGTGATGAAATCATGCAATTACTATACAAGAATTAGGTATAGTAGATCTATAGTTTCATCTATAAGTATTACAGTCTCTAATTACAACATTATAACATGAATCAGACTTGCATCTTTCATTTTTCTCTTACTAATTCAAACAAAATTCAAAGAACAACCATATATATATACATATAGCCCATACATCATTGCAATGACTTGTCCATAGTGCTACAGCACTGATTTACTCAAAATACAATCTCGACTGAAAATTTTATACATGCATGAATCACAGTTGAGGAACATGATCAGATTGCAGAAAGACACAGCACAGATAAACTTAACGGCCAAATATGTGGTGTGTTTACACAAAGTCAATGTCCACATATCCGTCGTTAATACCAGTAGACGGCGGACATAGCGCCGTTAGCCATATAGTAGACGTCCAAAAAGTTGTCATTTACAAAAATAAATGGCGGTCGATGGTGTAGTTTATAGAAACTAAACGGCAGTCGATAGACGTTAAGTTCATTCGTCTAGAAAGCACAGAACATCACATAAAATAACAGAACTTACACCCCTTCCCGCACGTTATTACGATGGTTATAAATCTGTAAAAATAAAATCTAAAGATTAAACTATCCTAAACGATCCCCCATGTCACTTGCCTCTAACCCTCCTGCTGGAGTGACGAATAAAAATCCAAAGATGCCCGTCTTCGAAACAAAGGCAGTCTCCTCTCCGACTTCAATCGCCTAAAGCATCTTCTAGCATAGCCCCCGCTTGGAGAAGCTTCTGACCTCAATGCTTGATGATCCTCCTTGGTCCAGCATGCCTCAAATCGCACAAACGAAGCTCTAGAACCCTCTCTCTCGGCCTTCCTTTTCTCTCTTCCAAACCAGTGCAAAAATCTCCCCGAAAGGCCAAAACCGGGTCTTATAAAGATCCCTACGCATTGCCCAAACCTAATCCTAGCCATTGGATAAAAAACACACCAGATCCTCCTCTTAAATACATGGAAACAACTGATTTATTCTCCCCCGGAACGGTAACAACAAAAACAGGCAAGTCAAGTTAACGTCAACCAATGCTACCGTCGACCATAAGGTAGACGTCCATCGATCATGTCGTCAACTTTCTTGCCCGAAAAAACAAATATCCAGAAAATATTAAACGGCACAATCACCTGTCGTCAACATACAATAAACGGCAATAGATCATGTCGTATAATATAGTCAACGTCGGTAGATGTTGACGCGAAGTTCAACCATTAACAACATACAACTAAATGTAGAAACACATACACAATTGCATCACATAATTCAATAAAATTCTAGGGCACTACATTAACAATTCTTCAAATGTCTAGTTACAACCACTAATATCAGAGCTGATCTATAGGGCCCAATTATATTGAATAAAGCAAAAGACTAAACTTCAACAGTAACATAATACTAAGATGCTAGGGTACTCTTGACTTCACTCTTGGTCGTTCCCGTCCTCTTGAGTGTAAGTCTCTTCCTCGGTCTCACCTGAGAACACATAACCAATAACGCACGGTGAGTGATAACGCCTAGTAGGACTTAAATCTCATGTAAACAAGCATGCTTAAAGTGATTAATGTCTTATCAAATAGGATAACTAGAGAGAATGACGAGTACAGTCTAGAGAGTATTGTCACATGATAATGAGAAGCAATAGCATAAAGCATGAGAATATAGCAAAACAAGTATGATAACGGATTGGCCATATAACGAGATAACAAGTAAAGTTTCACATTAGTGCACAAGTCACGATAGCACGTATTGGTTGATATTCTTTCAACCACGAGTTCAGGTAATATATATCATGAATGAATGAATGATTAATGATTGTCATAGATTAAATCTTGCAAGTCATGCGTTAGGTGCATGCCAAACACCCTGATCATTAAACCCCCGCGAGTTATAGCCTTTCGGGCGCTCTCCCTATAGGACCAGATCGGGCCCTTACAATGTTGCCTAGCATAGTCATGTTTTTATCTTAGACAATCACAAGATGGCCAAATAGAGTACCAAGAATAGATGAGAATGAGTGACGAAATAGATGAGAGTCTAGAGAGAACGTGAACAAACGAGAGTGTAGAGACAATAGCTAAGAACAGGGACATATTTGTATGACAATGATAAACAAGCGATAGTAACAGTTGCACAGCATGCGCAATTGGTGTTGGCAGTCAGGTGGAATTCACTACCCTTCCACTAGCCATGTTATGCATAGGTACAGAGGTCCAGCGTGATTCAAGATAAGAGCGAGATCTCTCAAAGGCCGATGGATCTTACCGATCCCTAAAAGGGTTTTCATAGGCGTTACGGTACAACCAGTTCATCGACCATGTGGGAATCCATGGACAGAGGAAACTACGGAGGCCTTGAGCAAGGATTCACTAGTATGGCAGAAGGAATATCCGATGGAGAGTTTGTCCAAGTCAGAGAAAGTTGTATATAGAAAACAAGTGCTCGACGTTCTAGAGGAATTCTAGAACAGTGGAGCGGTGGAATGGTATTTCCAAACATCGCGAGAAAATGATGACAAGTCCTTTAATATAAGGCAATGTAAATATATTATTGAAATAAATTACCAGATATCTTATGAGAAATTTATGCCATGTTAAGTCATAACGGGGGTTACAAGTATGTGCTTGTGAGAAAGAAATCATAGATTGAAAGAGATCATGTGTGTGTCTTTAAATCATTCAATACACGCTTATGTTTAGAACAACTTTATTTACTGCGTTTATGACTATTAATATAGAGTATGCTTACCGTAAAAGGATAGGACACCAAAAATCATGGGTTTTTATGAAAATTACAGAATGCGATGTACCCTGTAAGGATCACGATAGTGTCTATATAGAACGAGACAGGGTCAATCAAGGGTCGCGACGGGTCAGTCAGAACAGTAGCCAGAATGCGACGGCCGGGCCTATCGCGTTCAGAACATGACGGGTGGCTCTATCGCGATCAACCCTGAGAACGGCCTATCGAGCCGTCGTATTCTCAGGTCTTGCGCCTGAGTCTGAGCAGGAAAAAGGACATGCCTTGGATTGCAGTCAAGTTGTCTTATTTTCACACAGGTTCGTTCAAAAATCAAGAACTAAATGTACAGACGATGAAAATTCACGAAACTAGTTTTAAATGGATCTAACATGCAAGAGTATTCACAGAAATAGGAATTTGAATGTAGACATGGTCTCAAACATGTTTCAATCAAGTTCATTCACATAGAACATGGAACAATGCACAGTGGAAATAAAAGATTAATTTGGCCAATATGATGGATGAAAATTAGGGCTTTCACGGGCAAATGATGCCTAACATCCATCAGTATTTCCAGTTAAATTTTCATGGCATGGGGTCGAGTATACATGGAGATCTAGAATTAATAGGGGGTTCAGGGTCATGATGGTTGCAGGACTTCAAAAATATGAACAAAAGATTGGCTCGATGAAAAATCATGAACAAGAGGGCTATTGTTCCTGAGGTTTGGAACAATCTACAGACGAATTTAATTACGTTTAGCTTGTGAGGATGCCTACCTTAAGTTATTTGTCTTCTAGGGTTTAGAACATAAAGAACGAAGGTTGGAGCTCAGTCCAGCCTTCTCCCACGAGTTCCTCTTCTCCTTGGCCTCCTCTCCCCGTCCAGCAAGCCCCAGCAACGAGTTAGGGCCTGGCCATGGAGGGATTTGAGAGTATTTAAGCTCCCTTGGTTTCTATTTCCTAATAGAACTCTAATTCCCCTTTAATTCTGAGATTTCCTTATTTCTCTCAACCTTCCAAGCTTTCCACTCCTATTTGGGTTAGGTTGAATGTAATTTCGTGGCAAACTAATTAGGGTAGGGTTAGGAGTCCAATTCCAACCATATTAGTTATTTAATAATTTAATAGCCCTTTTCTATTTAAGAAATATTTAAGATACAAATTTACGGTATTTTTCTATTATTCTCTTTTAAAAATCCTTATTTTGGCCCAATAATTTTATGTGTTCTATTTAACCAAGCCCATCATTTCTTTTTATTTAATGGGTTTTAATTAATCTCTTTTCTTGATTTTCCAATTGACTTAATTTTAATATTATAAATTTTTATTTTTGAAAAATTCAGGTTGCTACATCCTCCCCCTCTTAAATGAATTTAATCCCCAAATTCATATGATAATAATGGAGAGAAGTCTTACCGAAAAGATCGGGGTAGTTCCGCCTGATGATTCCTTCCAGTTTCATGTGGCTTCTTCCCTCCACGATTATTCCACGAGAACTTTAAACTACATGAATGACGGTTCCTGAGTTGTTGCCCCTTCTGTTCCAGTATCTATTGGCTTCTCTCGTATGTCATATTCTTATTTAGCACCAACTTCTCATGGCGAATGATGTGTGTAGGATCGTACACACATTTCCTAAGCATAGAGACATGGAACACATTGTGTTACGCATGCCAAATTCGGTGGCAACGCCAGTTATATGCAACCTCAACAACCCTTTCGAGCACTTCAAATGGACCGATGAATCGAGGACTGATCTTCCCTTTTACACCATGTCTTTGAATGCCACGGGTAGGTGATACCTTTAAGAGTACATAGTCACCACTTGAAATTCCAGATCTCTCCTTATCTTGTCAGCATAGCTCTTCTGTCTCGACTGAGCAATCTTGAGCCGATCTCGAATCACCTGAATATCCCTAGTGTATTTCTACCATGTCCTAGCCTAGCCATGTTGTTCTCCACCTCATTCCAACAGGCAGGGGATCTACAGTTTCTTCCATTAGAGCGCTTCGAATAGTGCCATCTTAATACTCGCTAGGTAATTGTGTCTAGGCGAACTCAATTAGGGATAGGTGCTCATTCCAGTAACCTTGGAAATCTATAGTGCTGGCCCTAAGCATGTCTTCCACTATCTGGTTGGTTCTTTTAGTCTACCCATCAGTTGTGGGTGAAACGCTGTACTAAAGTTGAGCTTAGTACCAAGTGCAGAATGCCGTCCCTTCCAGAAATGAGAGGTGAACTCGGATCACGATTTGAGACAATAGATGATGGAACGCCATGCAATCTCACAATCTCTTTGACATATAAAGCAGCTAAAACCTTCACTGACTATTACTCTTTTAGGTAGGAAGTGTGCAGATTTGATTAGTCAGTCGACAAAGACCCATATGGCGTCGAGTCCACCACGAGTTCTGGGTAAACCATGATGAAGTCCATGCCAATGCTTTCCCATTTCCACTCTAGGATATCTAGTAGTCTAAGCACACCAGCAGGGCGATGTGTTCGGCCTTTACTTGTTGGCAAGGCAATGAGCGGCATGTTCAGCTACCTCTCTATTCATGTCGGCCACCAAAATGTTTCTTTCATGTCTGACATATTTGGTGCCTCCAGGATGAATAGTATACTTCGTCTTGTGAGCTTCATCCATTAACTTCCTCTTCAGTTCTTCATTGTCTGGTACACATGTCCTCCTTGAAATACAAGCCTCCATTCTGGGTCGCAGCAAAATCCGGCCTTTTGCTAAGGTTTCCTTATGCAAACCAAGAATGGATCACTATCTTGTTGAGCTTTGATCTCTTCCAACATGTCAGATTGAATCTTGATATGGCAACCAAGACTCGATCATCCCTATGTCAATATTCAAGTCTAACCTTGCAAATTGTTCTAATAGTTGCATCTCGCTAAGAACTAGACTCGATACAGATGCCATCGACTTTCAACTAAGAGCATCAGCCACAACATTTCCCTAGCCTAGATGGTACTGGATGTTGAAATCGAAATCCTTCAAGTATTCAAGCCATCTTCTCTACCTCATGTTACGTTCCTTCTGAGAGAATAAATACTTTAGGCTCTTATGGTCCGAGTAGACAGTGAATTGCTCTCCATACAAATAATGTCTCCAGATTTTTAAGGTGAAGACCACGGAAGCCAACTCTAAATCATGCACATGGAGTTGAGTTCATGCATCTTCAATTGTCAGGAAGAGTAGGCGATGACTTTCTCCTTCTGCATCAATACACAACCTAGACCAATGCCTGAGGCATCGGTATAGACACAAAAACCCTCTCCCTATATTGGTAGAGCGAGAATAGGTGCTGAGGTAAGACAGTCTCTTAGAGTTGGAAACTCTTCTCAAGTCTTTATCCAGGAGTAGGGATTCTTCTTTTGTGTCAGACGCGTGAGAGGAACGGCGATCTTGGAGAAGTTCTTTATGAACTGCCTGTAGTAGCCAGCCAATCCTAAGAAGCTTCTGATTTATGTGACGTAGGTCGGTCTTATCCAATTGAGTACGGCTTCAACTTGGAGGGATCAATGGGAGATTCCATCCTTGGAGATGACATGGCCCAAGAAGGACAATTCTTCAATCCAGAATTCAAACTTGATTAGCTTTACATACAGTTTGTTGTCTTGCAAGACTTGCCGTGTGATCTTCATATGTTCTTCATGTCTTCTTGGCTTTGAATATATGACGATATGATCGATGAAGACGACCGCGAACTTATCAAGGTATGGTCGGTATATGCTACATATGAGTGCAAAGGGCTGCGGAGCATTGGCCAGACCAAAAGGCATAACGATGAATTCATATTGGTCCATACCTACTCCTGAAAGCCATTTTGAAGATATCGTCATCCTGATCCTCATTTGATGATAGCCAGATCGAAAGTCGATCTTGGAGAAATATTGAGCTCCAAATATCTGATCGAATAGTCATCGACCCTAGGCAATGGGTACTTGTTTTTTATGGTTAGGTCATTGAGTTGTCAATAGTCTATACAAAGCCTCATCGATTTATCTTTCTTCTAACGAACAGCACAGGTGCTCCCCAGGGGAAGTACTTGGTCTAATGAACCCCTTCTCTAATAGCTCCATCAGTTGTTGTAACGACCCACTTCCACCTAGTATGGTTACACCACCCACATCGGATGAGAGCAAGCCGCTACAGGGGAGAAAACCCCAACGATATTCATATGAGCTGAGATATACACGAATAGAAAGAATATTGCAATGGAATTAAATAAATCTTATTCCATCAACATTTTAATCCACATACCAACAGTCTATATAGCCAAGAAGAAATACATAACCACAATGTCCACTAAGAAATAGCCAGTTTTCCAATTACAATAATCAAAGTTCAAATTTCAAATTACATCACATACTAGTAATGAAATACATCTCCAATCTATTCTTCATGCTCCTCGTCGAATCTTGCCAAGTCCTCAGCGGCCTAAATCTCCTGAAAAGTTTAGGAAGGGTGAATATACACCAATAACCCAGCAAGTAACTTAAAACTTCAAACCATATACTCATCACACATGCTTTCTAACAATTTAACACTTAAACTAACACATGCACACTATAACAGGACAATAAAAAATGAAACATGACTACACTAGCACATGTAAAGTAATAACTCTAACATGGACACTTATAACATTGAATCATTAATCATGGAAACATTCATATACTTACATGCTCTCATTTCTTATTTTTCACATAACATTTACACATGGCTTACATTCAATTATAACATGATGCTAAACACACGTTTATCAAGTAATACTATCTCATAACTAACACAATCTACTCATGGTACTAAACATGATACCCACAATAAACATGAATCACGTAAACATATATGACATTAACACATACATTGTTACTTAAGCTTTCACATGCATTTACTCTCATGTTAACATTCACTTCCATTTACACATGATTCACATAGTTTCCTTTATTTTCACGTTGCACATATCACTTCACTTGCACATACCACATGCCACTTTCACATATCATATTACACATTTTTACACATGTCCACTTTTACACAATTGCCAAGACACATCCCAAACCACCACTAGAAAGATCACTTAACACTTACACTACCTAATCACCAGGCAAATTGATCAAGTCTTAGTTCTACAACACCTGGGGAAGCCCTCCCCACCATTACCAGTGGAACCTAGGATTTCACTACCTGTTGCCTCGGGTTCACATATGTAGCAACGTGGATTTTTTAGAAAAATTAAAATTTAATAATATTAAAAATTAAGTCAAATAAAAATCAAGAAAAGAGAATTAATTAAAACCCATTAAATGAAAACATGTAATGGCTTTACGAAATGGACCCTTTAAATTTATTGGGCCAAAATAGGGATTTTTAAAGAGGAATGATAGGAAAATACCCTAAACTCGTAGCTTAAATATTACCTAAATAGAAAAGGGGATAATAAATCATTAAAATAGCTATTTGTGTTGGAATTGGATTCCTAACACTACCCTAATGGGTTGGCCGTGAAAATTGCACCCCAACTTAACCCAATTAGGAGTTTGAAAGCTTAGAAGGGTGAGAGAAAATAGAAACCTCGTAATTAAAGGGGAATTAGAGTTAAACTAGGAAAGGGAAAGCAGGGAGCTTAAATACTCCCTAGTCTCTCCATGGCCGGCCCTAACTCATTGTTGGGCTTGCTGGACATGGAGAAGAAGCCATGGAGAGAAGAACTTGTGGGGAGAAGGCAGTTCAAGTCCTCAACCCTCGTTCTTCAAGTTCTACACCCTAAAGATCAAACGACTCAAAGGTAGGCATTCTCACGAGTAAAACCTAATTATTTTGTCTGTAGATTGTTCCATGCATCAGGAACAAACCCCTCTCATGTCATAATTTTCCATCAGCCAATCTTTTGTTCTTAATTTTGAAGTTCTGCAAACACCATGATTTCGAACCCTCATGTTTAATTATATCCCCATGTATACTTGACACCATGCCACGAATGTTTTACTGGAGATCCTGATAGTTGTCATGAATCGTTTGCCCCTGAACGCCCTAATTTTCATCCATCCTACTGTTCGAATTAATTCATTTATACCCATTGTACATAGTTCCATGATCTTCTTAAATAACTTGATTGAAACTGGCCGAGACCATGTTCACTTTCAATTCCTATTTACTGTAGTACTCTCGCATGTGTAGATCAGTCTACAAGTGATTTCGTAATTTTTCATTGACTGTACATTTAGTTCTAATTTATGAACGTCACTGTGTTAAGACAAGGCAACATGGACCGTAATCCAAGGAGCTATCCTTTTCTCGCTCAGACTCAGGCGCAGGACCTGAGAACGCGACGGCTCGAAAGGCCGCATTCTTTGGGCTGATCGCGACAAAGCCACCGTCACATTCTAAACACGATAGGCCCAATCGTCGCGATCTGGCAGCCTGCTCTGACCGACCTTTCGCAACCTGTGTAAGACCCTGTCACATTCTCATCTGACCCTGTCGCGACCCTTACAAGGGTACGTCGCGATCTAGGGTTTTTGCATGAAACCCCCTATTTTGCAAGTCTTGGTTTTCTACAGTAATATCATGCCCTGTTAACTATCTTAAACACTGTAAACGAATCTGTTAATCTTGGATATATTTTAATTAGTTAAAATACTTTCACATTATTTTTCATGACATATGCAACACTTTGAACCATCCATTATGGCTTAACTTGGCATGAAAAACTTCTGGTAATTTATTTTATATATAAATTGCCATAATTTTAAATGAACTTGTCGTCGTTTTCCGCGATGTTTTGGGAATATCGTTACCGACGCTCCACTGTTCTAGAATCCTCTAGAACGTGGCACTTGTTTCTATATACACACTTTCTCTTGACTTGGACGAACTCTCTGTCGAATACTCCTTCTGTCGGAATAGTGAATCCTTGTTTAAGGCCTCCATAAGTCTCCTATGTCATGGGTTCCCACATGGTAGACGAGCTGGTTGCACCCTAACGCCTATGTTACCCTTTAGGGATCATGATCTAAATGGTTATTAGAAGTTCTCTCTTATCTTGAATCACGCTCGACCTCTGGACCTGTGCTTAACGTGGCCAGTGGAAGGATAGTGAATTCCACGACTACCAACACCAATTGCGCATGTTGTGCAACTGTTACTAGCGCCATTTACTCGACATTTCATGCGCATTGACTTGTAGTTCTCATCTATACTCGACTCGCTCATCTATTCACACTCTCTCTACTATCTCGTCTATTCGTCAAGTACTCTCATCTATTCTTGGTACTCTCTATTGGCCATTGACTGATTGTCTAAAGATAAACAATACAACCAATGCCTAGCAATATAGAAAGGCCCAGTCTAGTCCTGGGATATGCGCCCAAAAGTGTTAGGCCCGCAGAGTTAATGACTAGAGTGTTTGGCATTACACTCGAGTTCTATCTACCTCGCTATCTAATAACAATCAAAGTGCCATACTATACATTCTCTTGTCTGTCCTATTTACTAAAGTGTGCTATACTATCTATACCTTGTGCTATTCTGTATAGGCCATCCTGCTATTTTGTGCTATACCCATGATCTACTACATTTGGAAACTTGTGCGTATTTCAATAACACTATGCTATCATCTGCTATCTATCTCGCTACTTACTCTCTCGCTCTATCTCTTAGTACTTATCTCTCGCTCTATCTTATTACTATGCCTTTTAATACATTAATCATTTAAAGCATGCTTGATCCTAAGATTTAAGTCCTACTGGGCGTTACGCTCACCTG
The DNA here is from genome assembly GCA_014218235.1 of Colocasia esculenta. Classification (NCBI taxonomy): domain Eukaryota; kingdom Viridiplantae; phylum Streptophyta; class Magnoliopsida; order Alismatales; family Araceae; genus Colocasia; species Colocasia esculenta. The sequence continues at coordinate 68,047,403 of CM024763.1, read as the reverse complement.
TGTTTTTGGTTATGTGTTCTCGGGTGAGACCGAGGATGACACTTACACTCAAGAGGATGGGAACGACCAAGAGTGAAGTCAAGCGTACCCTAGCGTCTTAGTAGTTGTCAGAGATTGAGTTTAGTCTTTTGCTTTTATTCAATGTAATTGGGCCTATAGAATGTCTCTGATAGTAGTGGTTGTAACTAAACATTAGAAATTATTAATGAGATGAATTTGCTTAGTATTTATTCTTGTCCAATGGTTTGATGTCTAGTACTTGCTCTATACCGGTTTTACTTGCAACTACCTCGCGTTCCGAATTCCGCGTCGGGGCGTGACAACTTAACACTTTGAGCTCCCGTAGGGGCCTACTACAGTACAGCTCCACTCAATCTAGGGTGGAAGGTCTTATTGGCACATTTTATCTCTTCATTTAACACATTTCACACACACATATGCCACTTGTTCTCTCACTTCCCAATGCACATGCACACACACAACATGAAATATATGTACTGATCACTTTTGCATACACAACACAATCAAAACAGTAGGTAAACGAAGCCATTCATGAAGCCAATCACATTTTTAAACATAATTGGTACTTAATAAAAAACAAGTTATAAAAAGCTTCAGAAAATGACAACCAATTGTACAGTATTCAGAATAACATCAAATTTTAACCATAAGGTAGATTTAGTACATGAAACACATCTGTAATTTTTCAGAATCTTAGGGGCAGTGTAACTATTTTTTCGTAATTAACAGAGATTTCATGCTATTTAACAAGATATTTTAATGAAACATGATTTACTGTGAACCATCTATTCTAACAGTTCTAACACATGCACACAGAAGTACTGAGTTCATGGAAATTTTATAAGATCATAACATGCATCAATTCTAATTACTCTGAATTAAAATCTATCAAATCATGTATATTTTATCATAACAGAAATTTTATAAATAACAAATATCATTGGAAAATTCTCAATATTCCATGGTACCATCTAAGGAACATATCAGACAAGACCACAATATCTAAACACATGAATATATTCAAAAGTTTCCCGAAAAGTCACATCACATGCAGACAAACACTTGTTCTGGAAAATCAAAGAAACTTGATGTCCAGGTTCTGAATGCCAACAGCGGTAGACGGTATGATCGACTGCCATTTACCTAGGATCTTGACGGCAACAATGTGGCCATCAATCTCCTATCCTGCACACAGTGCAGACCGAACCACATAAAACATAGAATCTTGGGGGTCCAGGCATGAATTAAAATTCTGAAAAATTATGAAAACCGTAAATGATGAGTCTATGGATTGAACCAATAAGCTACTTGCTTGTGAAAAATTGTATAATGGGACTATTTGTCGAAGAAGCTCTCCTCGGCCAAGCCAAGAAGATGCCCAAAATCCTCCCACATCCCATCCTCCTGTCGATGTAGGCCGCACACCGGAGTCGAGGATGATTCCTCTATCCAAGGTGCAGCTTCCAGCGAAGAAGATCGCCGGTAGGAACTCCCAATCGCCAGATCAAAGATCACCAAAGTTGGGTTTTCTCACAGAAGGTCTTAGGGTTTCTCCAAAGTCTAAAAGACCTAATATAAACGAAAGATGGGTATTTTATATGCGAAAGATGGGTATTTTATATGCAAAGGGTCGGTACGCATTAGGTTAAGTCATCCTCCCGTTGGACAGGTTTCCTAATCAAGAACCCGGAAGAAATGCCCCCGTTTCCAAATCTGAAATCCATAATGCATCTAGAGAAGTAAACGGCCAACATACTGCCGTTGACCATAGTCAACGTCCATCGATGTTGACGCCAAGAGACAGTAAACGCACAACTATGGCCATCTACTCACTCTTAACGTCAAGAGATATTGACGTTAAAAGGAATTTTTGCCATAACAAATAAATGATTAAATAGACACACATAGACAATATAAATACATACTATATGCACTACATTATTTAAATACACTATGCACAGAAATAAATAAATATAATATACGCACAAGAATAACATATATTATACACATGCACATATGTAAGTAAATACTTATAATATGCACCAAATAAACAGTATTAAATGCACAAAATTCGGGGGCCTCACACCCTCTCCCTCTTAAAATGATCTTCGTCCTCAATGATCGGATCATGTACCTATGGTGACATCGTCGGTGTCGTCTCCACTCAACGCATACACTCTGGCCAGTGCTTGAGTTCTTACTACTGGCTTCTTTGCTGCTGGTACATCTTGTGGAATAAACTTGTTTAGCCTCGGACACTCTCTGATCCGTTGATCTTTGCTGCAACACTTGAGACACCTTCATTCCTTTACCCAACACAAGTTTCCGCCATGACGCTTAACCACAGTGTACACACTCGGGCCTCTCACTGCCTGAAGAAGCTACTGACTTTGCTGGCACTATAGCTGGTTGTTGATCCTCCATGAGCTTCTTCATCTTCCTCTTTTGCCGCTGAAATGGTTCTGGCAACCTCTTCATCCGAGCCTTCTTCTCCTCCAGGTACAACTCCATCTCACTCTCTTGCCTGCACGCCGCGCTAAGAGCCGTATCCATAGTCCTGTGGTCGAACGCTACTAGTCTGGCTCTCAATGATGGACTAAGCCCCATCACAAACTTCTTTATCTTACGCCTCTCATCAGCAACTATGTGTGGTGCATACCTCGACAACTCCATGAATCTAGCCTCATACTCTAAAACTGACATCGAGCCTTGAGTCAACGCCAAGAACTCCTACTCCATCTTGTCTTGTATGTCTCGGGAACATACTTGGCCTCAAACAATCTCACAAACTCTCCCTAAGTCATCTCTAGCTCCACTGCCTTGAACTACGTGCGAATAATGGAAGACCACCACACATCTGCTCGCTCCTGAAGCATGTACGTCGCCAAGCTGACCATGTCATCCTCTGCACACCTGATTGCTCTAAATATCTTCTCGATCTCTCTAAGCCAACTCTCTGCAACCAATGGCTGACTCTCCCCCTAAAAGGAGACGAAGCCATCCGCTTGAACCTCTCCATGATCGATACACCTCCTATACCACAGTCCTGCTGAGCTGGTGCCAGAACCTGAGCTTGAAGCTGCGTTTGAAGAGCTGTCTGCGTCTGTGCTTGAGTCTGCATCACTTGCACAAGCCCTTGCATAAATGTGCCATAGTCGACCATCGGTGGCGGGGGTGGCGCAGGTGGTCCCTGAGCTGTTGGTACTCCCCGCTGCTCACTTGCAGTCCTCCTTGGCTCCTCATCCTTGAAAGGCACACTCGAACGTCGAGTCCTTCTGGCCATAACCTACAAAATAAACACCAAGTCAAGCTCCATTTCTCGCTACACCTAACATATTATCATGCCTTCATCTTATTACTTTTCTAGCCCTACCTTAATTATTCCTTGGATCTGGCTATCCACTACAAAGACCTAGAGTTGTGAATTAGTTGATGGCTATCCATGTATAATCTCAACCCTGAGGCTCTGATACCATCTCTATAACGACCCACTTCCACCCGGTACGGTTACACCAACCCACATTGGATGAGAGCAAGCCGCTACAAGGGAGAAAACCCCAACGATATTCATATGAGCTGAGATATACACGAATAGAAAGGAATATTGCAACGGAATTTAAATAAATCTTATTCCATCAACATTTTAATCCACATACCACAATCTATATAGTCCAAGAAGAAACAACATAACCACAATGTCCACTAAACATATAGCCAGTTTTCCAATTACAATAATCAAAGTTCAAATTTCAAATTACATCACATACTAGTAAATGAAATACAATCTCCAATCAATTCTTCACGCTCCTCGTCGGATCTTGCCAAGTCCTCAGTTGCTAAATCTTCTGAAATGTTTAGCAAGGGTGAGTCTACATAATAGACCCAGTAAGTAACTTAAAACTTCAAACCATATACTTATCACACATGCTTTCTAAGAATTTAACACTTAAACTAACACATGCTCATACTATAAATGGACAATAAAACATGAAACTAGACTACACTAGCACATGTAAAGTAATCACTCTAACATGGACACTTATAACATTGAATCATTAATCATGGAAACATTCATATACTTACATGCTCTCATTTCTTATTTTTCACATAACATTTACACAGGGCTTACATTCAATTTATAACATGATGCTAAACACACGATTATCAAGTAAATACTATCTCATAACTAACACAATCTACTCATGGTACTAAACATGATACCACAATAAACATGAATCACATTAACACATATATGACATTAACACATACATTGTTACTTAAGCTTTCACATGCATTTACTATCACGTTAACATTCACTTCCATTTACACATGATTTCACAGAGTTTCACTTTATTTTCATGTTGCACATATCACTTCACTAGCACATACCATGTGGCACTTTCACATATCACTTTACACATTTTACACATGTCCACTTTTACAAAATTTCCAAGACACAACCCAAACCACCACTAGAAAGATCACTTAACACTTACACTTACACCACCTGATCACCAGGCAAAGTGATCAAGTATTGGTTCTGCAGCACCGGGGGAAGCCCTCCCCACCATTACCAGTGGAACCTGTTTACCTCCAGGATTTCACTACCCGTTGCCTCAGGTATCACTAAACACTTTGAGCTTTCTCATAAGGGCACTACTACAGTATAGTTCCACTCAATCTAGGGTGGCAGTGTCTTATTGGCACAATTTTATCTCTTCATTTTAACACATTTCACACACACATATGCTACTTGTTCTCTCACTTCCCATGCACATGCACACACACAACATGAAATATATGTACTGATCACTTCTGAATACACAACACAATCAAAACAATAGGTAACAGAACCCATTCATGACGCCAATCATATTTTTAAACATAAATGGGACTTAATAATAAAACATGTTATAAAAAGCTTCATAAAATGACAAAAAATTGTATAGTATTAAGAATAACATCAAATTTTAACCACGGGGTAGATTTAGTACATGGAACACATCTGTAATTTTTCAGAATTTTAGGAATAGTGTAACTATTTTTCATAATTAACAGAGGTTTCATGCTATTTAACAAGATATTGTTGGGTTCTCATGTGGGAGAATGTTGGGTTACAATAAGTGTTTAAATGTTTTTGATGATGAGCAATACTAATTGATGTTATGTGAATGGTTCAAAAAGATTGGCAATGACAAAGACATGAAAGAAACATGATGTTAATGCTTTTATTAATTAACTATGCATTGATGTTAATGCTTTTATTAATTAACTATGCATTCATTATATCTCACTTAGAATGTCTTTTAATGTAGGTGTGAATGTACACAAGACCAGCAACAAAATCCAAGTGCAAAAGAACAAGACAAGCTGCTGGAACAACTACCGGTCAACAGATGAATAGTGCATCTGTCAACAGATGAATAGTGCATCTGTCGATAGATGATTTTCACCTGTCGATAGATACACACAGAAAATGGTTTCTCGGAAGGCCAATCTTCTGGTTTTTGTAAACCTGTCAGCACCTGTCGACAGCAACAAGTCGCCTGTCGACAGACGAAGTCTTGGGAAGATCTTATGGGATATGATCTATATTTGGCTGTTTCCTTTTACCACGACTCTCCATACTTAAACACCCTTATATAAAGATCGTTTTGGAGGTATTTTTGTAGCAAGGCAGCCTCCACACCAAAACCCTAAGCAAAGACAAGAAGAGGTTTTTCTCTGCTGCTCTGCTTCAACTCTATGCTCAGAAGAAGAAGATCCATTCGATGAGCAGGATTGAAGCTGGTTCGTCCTCAAGTCAAGCTTCTCCATCATCACGTGGTCTTCAACAACGTGAAGCTTGAAGTATTCTGGATGAACTCACAGAAGAGTTTACATATTGGATTTGATCCTCAACTCAAAACTCTTCTTTCTTTCTATTTTAATATCTTTGTGTGTGTGTGGATTTTTGTTCTAGTTGTGTGTTTGCAACAGACAACGTGTTTGGTGTGTTGGTCAGATCAAGGCTAGAGGATCTGATCTATTGTGGACTTGATCTAGCGTGTGTGTGTGTGGTTGAGCCGTTGTGCTCGTGTGTGTGTGTTGTACTCAGTTCTTAAGTAGTGTGTCCTCACTGTGTGAGGGGTGGACGTAGGATTCACGTGGTGTGATCTCCGAACCACCTAAAAATCCCTTGTGCACTGTGGTTTGACTTGTGGTTTGCATTGTGTTGCGCTAGATGCATGCCTAGGGATTTTGTCTACACACTACTTGTTATTTTGCTCACACACATATTGCATCAGATCAAAGGGTTTTGATTGAGTAGATCTTTTAATCCGAAGTAATTTTCAAATTGCTTAAGTTTCCGCTGCAAATCTATTCAACCCCCCCTTCTAGCTTTGCCATTACCGAATAACCGATCCTAACAATTGGTATCAGAGCAAGTTCTCTGTTCATCGGTTGTATTTTGGAGATCTGTCCTTGTGTGCTTTATCGCTCTGATTCCTAACAATTGATGTCTAAATCTGACTTGATTTGCTTGAACTGATTGGATGAAGTGCAGGTCTCCTCTATGAAAACATGCAACTTTAGAAAGGGAACGGAAAAAAATGCTACATGGCTCATGGCAGCTCAAGAGGATCTTCCCGTTCAGACGAATCTGAAGGATCACATCTGTCAGAGAAGTCAAGAAACTCTCAAAGGTCAGGTAAATCCAATTCAGATCCATTTGATGCATCAATATCTAATTCTGATTCAGAGGATGATATATCCTATGATGAATTGATAGAATGCTATGAGCACTTGTCCAATCAATTTAAGAAGGTAAGAGCTCAAAACAAGAAGCTAAAAGAAAAATTGGAGAAGAATGAAATGATAATTGATAATGCTCAAGCATTCTATGAAGAAAATGAAAAATTGAAAATGGAGAATGAAAAATTGGAAAATGAAGTCAAGAACTATGGAATCATGTTTTCTAAATTGAAAGAAGATCATGATCAGCTTGAATCTGAAAATTTTGATTTGAAAAATGAAAATGAAAAATTGATTGATCATAATGAGAATCTCAAATTTGATAATGATCAATTGAACAAACAAATCTCCAACATGGCTCATGATCACCAAATAAAAGAAAAATGCAATCAACTGGTTGAGGAAAATAATCATCTCAAAAAGAAGATTGAAAGTTTGTATCATGACAGACCATTAAATGATGAATGTAACAATTTTAAGAAGACAATTACTGACTTGGAAAATCAAGTTGTTCAAGGTGAAATTGACAAGAATAAAATACAAAATGGTCTGGATGTCATGAAAAACCAACTTCTAACTTCTGAAAAAGAAATTGTTGCATTGAAAGCTGGAAAGAAACAATTTCAACAAAAGTGCTGCAAAAAGGAAGAATCATGTTTCAATTGAAAACCAGAAAAAGAAAATGGAAAAGAAATCAATAGTCTACAAGGTCTCCACACCTCCTCCAGCATCCTAAAATGTTTCAAAGAAATCTCCAACTTCACATCATGCCAAGAGATACCAAAGGGTACCACCTCCTTCTTCTCAACCCAAGGGTGATGAAAGGTACTCTAAAGGACCTCAGAGATTCCAGCAAATGCAATCACACTATGGTAAGCTCCAGGTAAGTACTCAACCCGTTTGCTTCAAGTGCAATAGACTTGGTCATCTTGCTAAATTTTGTTGGAAGAAAAATCAACACTCTCACAAAAATGCCAAGTTTGTCCAATGCTTTACATGTCATGAACATGGACATTTGTCTAAGAACTGTTGGCGTAAGAATCATGATTTTGTGCTTGTTCCCAAGCTCCATGCTCATAATTCCACTAATGAAAGAAATACATCTATTCAAAAAATAAAATCACTTTGGATTCAGAAATCATTGTTGAATTCTAACAGTGACGTCATCGTAGGACCCAAGCAAGTGTGGGTCCCAAAAATAGCTTAATGAACAAGTTGAGATGTCTTGCAGCCAAAAATTAGAAATTGATTCATGACATTGGCTGTGCAAGGCAAGAAATGGTGGAGAACAAAGGTAAATTTTTTTTTAGACTATGATTGAAGACTGTTCAGATAAAATCTCTTTAACACTTTAGTTTTGAATTGCAAGAAATGAAATGGACTTTTAATTCCATCTGAGCAATGAAAATATGTTTTTGATGCTACCCCCACATGACAATGCTTCTTAGCAATTGGAATCATGCCATCTTGCTTGCATAACTGTGCTCATGGCCTCTTGGTATATCAAATGATGACATGTGGAAAAACAAGTTATGCTTGTTTGGAAACTATCATTATGAGTGAGTAAAATACTCCGCCAAGTACCAAAAGTCATGTAATGCATAAGGCTAGTTGAGTGCGTAATAATGTGTGAATTGCTTGATACATTTACCATGCATGTGTTATGGGGGAGTAAATTTGAAAGTGCATATATGCTCATGAATGCTCATGAAATCTATGTGCAAACGCTTGTCATGAATGTATATATATCATGCTTGAAGTGCTTGAATGTTGTCTCATCACATGCACACCTTATGGGGGAGTAAGTTCAACGTAGGTTGAGTGAAATACTTGAGAGAAACCCTTCATATTCATTGTGTCATTATTTCTCAAAATCTTGGTCTTCATGTTACTCAATCCTATGCCTCAAAACTGATTTTCTCAAGTACCTGTCGACAGGAAGAATTCCATCTGTCGATATACATGCTCTCCCAGAACCAAGCCTTTCAGGCCTGTGTGCATCTGTCGATAGGCACTCCCTTGCTGTCGACAGATACACATTTTCTGTGAATTCTTCATCCTTTCTTCATGAGTATGTTTCATTATTGATGCAAGGGGAGAATTGGGTATAACTATTCATTGCAATCTTTCATACTCACATAGTATCAAAGACATTGACTTAATCACAATAATTTTGATATAATATTTTGTGTTTAAGTCTAGGTTGTGTCATCTAGAAAATATTGATCAAATCTAATGATTCTAACCTAACTCACTTGAATAACTCCCTTGTGGATGATCATGTCCCTATATGGATTGACAAGTAAGAAGGTTATTGAACTTTATGTTTTACATTGGCTTTTGACCTTAAATAACCTTTTGATCGTGATTTAAGAATTAAAAACAAAAGGAGAAAAGCTACCTATTTCTATTCTCAAAAGTTCAAACAAACAATATTTGAAACGGGCAAAAGGTAGAGCAATGATGAGCATTACTGAGTAACCGGGGACATGGGCATTACAAATGTCTATCTTAGCATCAAAAAGTCCTTTCATTATCTCTGCACAATGGTATGATGGTTACTCACACTGAGTAACTGGGGGTACGGGCATCACAAATGTCTAACTTCACGTCAAAAGGTGGAAGTGATCCTAATTACCACTTCTCCCATTCTCACTTGATAAAAGAAAATGTTCAATGTTTGAAATAGAGTGAAGCCTCCATGTTTTTAAATCAAGGTCAATGTGTTGTTTATTGTCAATTGCTCATGTAAATATTGCCTTCATTTACCAACTGAACATCACCCACTAAGGTATATGATTTTCTTCAATGGTTTTATTCAAAAAAGTTATCTTATTTTCATATGTTTTTGAACGATGTATTCTAAATGCCATAACTTAAGATTCCCAGAGTATTATCTCTTAACCATTGTAGATATTGTATGTGTCTTAACGCTAATGGGTATGACACTTTGTAATGGGTTTAAACTTATTCTCAACCTTCCAATCTCATTTGAACACTCATTCCCCAATCATATCTTTCACAATTCAGTTGGGAGTTCAAGTAGCTCTTTGCTTCATTCTTTTACTTGTGTGCACTCATTTCTTTTTGAATGTTGTCAAAAGGGGGAGAAACATCAATTGTGCATAAATTGAAAATATTGTCATCATCAAAAAGGGGGAGAATGTTGGGTTCTCATGTGGGAGAATGTTGGGTTACAATAAGTGTTTAAATGTTTTTGATGATGAGCAATACTAATTGATGTTATGTGAATGGTTCAAAAAGATTGGCAATGACAAAGACATGAAAGAAACATGATGTTAATGCTTTATTAATTAACTATGCATTGATGTTAATGCTTTTATTAATTAACTATGCATTCATTATATCTCACTTAGAATGTCTTTTAATGTAGGTGTGAATGTACACAAGACAAGCAACAAAATCCAAGTGCAAATGAACAAGACAAGCTGTTGGAACAACTACCTGTCAACAGATGAATAGTGCATCTGTCAACAAATGAATAGTGCATCTGTCGACAGATGATTTTCGTCTGTCGACAGATACACATAGAAAATGGTTTCCCGGAAGGCCAATCTTTTGGTTTTGGCAAACCTGTCAGCACCTGTCGACAGCAGCAAGTCACCTGTCGACAGACGGAGTTTTGGGAAGATCTTATGGCTGGGATATGATCTATATTTGGGTGTTTCCTTTTACCATGACTCTCCATACTTAAACACCCTTATATAAAGATCGTTTTGGAGGTATTTTCGCAGCAAGGCAGCCTCCATACCAAAACTCTAAGCAAAGACCAAGAAGAGAGGTTTTTCTCTACTGCTCTGCTTCAACTCTTTGCTCAGAACAAGGAAGATCCATTCGACGAGCAGGATTGAAGCTGGTTCATCCTCAAGTCAAGCTTTTCCATCATCACGTGGTCTTCAACGACGTGAAGCTTGAAGTATTCTGGATGAACTCACAGAAGAGTTTACATATTGGATTTGATCCTCAACTCAGAACTCTTCTTTCTTTCTATTTTCATATCTTTGTGTGTGTGTGGACTGTTGTTCTAGTTGCGTGTTTGCATCAGACAACGTGTTTGGTGTGTTGGTCAGATCAAGGCTAGAGGATCTGATCTATTGTGAACTTGATCTAGCGTGTGTGTGTGTGGTTGAGCCGTTGTGCTCGTGTGTGTGTGTTGTACTCAGTTCTTGAGTAGTGTGTCCTCACTGTGTGAGGGGTGGACATAGGAGTCACGTGGTGTGATCTCCGAACCACCTAAAAATCCCTTGTGCACTATGGTTTGACTTGTGGTTTGCATTGTGTTGCGCTAGATGCATGCCTAGGGATTTTGTCTACACACTACTTTTTATTTTGCTCACACACATATTGCATCAGATCAAAGGGGTTTTGATTGAGTAGATCTTTTAATCCGAAGTAATTTTCAAATTGCTTAAGTTTCCGCTGCAAATCTATTCAACCCCCCCTTCTAGCTTTGCCATTACCGAATAACCGATCCTAACAGATATTTCAATGAAACATGATTTACAGTGAACCATCTATTCTAACAATTCTAACACATGCACACAATAGTACTGAGTTCATGGTAATTTTATAAGATCATAACATGCATCAATTCTAATTACTCTAAATTAAACTCTATCAAATCATGTATATATTATCATAATAGAAATTTTATAAATAACAAATATCATTGGAAAATTCTCAATATTCCATGGTACGATCTAAGGAACATATCAGACTAGACCACAATATCTAAAAATTTTCGGGAAACTTTTGAATACATGCATGTGTTTAGATATTGTGGTCTTGTCTGATTAACACTTGTTCTGGAAAATCAGAGAAACCTGACATCCAAGTTCTGGACGCCAACAGCGGTAGACGGCATGATAGACTGCCGTTTACCTAGGATCTTGATGGTAATAATGTGGCCGTCAATCTCCTATCTGCACACAGTGCAGACAGAACCACATAAAACATGGAATCTTGGGAGTCCAGGCATGAATTAAAAATCTGAAAAATTATGAAAACTCTAAATGATGAGTCTATGGATTGAACCAATAAGCTACTTGCCTATGAAAAATTATATAATGGGACTATTTTCTTGAAGAAGCTCTCCTCGGCCAAGCCAAGAAGATGCCCAAAATCCACCCAGATCCGGTCCTGTTGTCGATCCTGCTGTCGATGTAGGCCGCACACCGGAGTCGGGGATGATTCCTCTATCAAGGTGCAGCTTCCAGTCGAAGGAGATCGCCGGTAGGAACTCCCACTCGCCAGATCAAAGCTCGCCAAAGTTGGGTTTTCTCACAGAAGGTCTTAGGGTTTCCCCAAAGTCTAAAAGACCTAATGTAAATGAAAGATGGGTATTTTATAGGCTAAAGGGGTCGGGTACGCATTAGGTTAAGTCATCCTCCCGTTGGACAGGTTTCCTAATCAAGAACCCTGAAGAAACGCCCCCGTTTCCAGATCTGAAATCCATAACGCATCCAGAGAAGTAAACAGCCAACATACTGCCGTTGATCAATAGTCAACATCCATCGATGTTGACGCCAGCAGACAGTAAATGGCACAACTGTGGTCGTCTACTCACTCTTAACGTCAAGAGATATTGACGTTAAAAGGAATTTCGGCCAGAACACAGAAATGATTAACACACAAACACAATATAAATACATACTATATGCACTACATTATTTAAATACACTATGCACAGAAATAAATAGATATAATATATGCACAAGAATAACATATATTTATACACATGCACATAAGTAAGTAAATACTTATAATATGCACCAAATAAACAATATTAAATACACAAAATTCGGGGGCCTCACAGTTGTGCTTTCAATTCTTTTAGCTAGGTAGGTGACATCCGATACGGTTGTCACAACACCGGGGCAGCTCTAGGGATCAACCCAATGGCGAAGTTGACATCTCGTTCCGAGGGAATCCCTGGCAGATCTTCAAGAAACACATCTGGGTAATCCTGGACTATGTAGATGTCTTCTATCTTAGAACCCTTCTTTTCAACTATTACAGCCGCAAGGAAAGCAAAGCAACCTTTCCTTATCATGTTGTGGGCCTTTATGGCAGAGATTAGAGACATCCGTCTCTTATGTCTAATCCTAGTGAATGACAACTGAGGTAAATCAATAAATGTAACTTTCCCTTTCTTACAGTCGACACTTGTCCCATAAGTGGACAACCAGTTGGCTCCCAAAATCACATCATAGCCTTCAATGGGCATACACACTAGGTTGGCTTTTAGGTTATGTTCTCCGATCATCACATCGGCAGACGAAAAATATTTATTCAACTTCTCTTTTTCCCCCAATGGTGTTGTGACAGAGAATTCACATCCCATGGATATAGGTTTAGCATTCAAGGTATTCACAATGTTTTGAGATATGAATGAATGTGTTGCTCTGGTATCAAATAAAACAAATGCTGATAGAGAGAAAACTTGTAGGGTACGTTCCACAACTCCACCTTCCTCGGTGGTCTTCACTTCCTGGACAACTTGCAGTCGACTAGGCTTCTTTTGCCCAGTTGGGTGTTTCTCTTTCTCCTGCTCCTTTAGCATAGGGCACTCGAAAATGCGATGATTGTGATTTCCGCAGCGTAGGCAAGCGCCTACTTTCCTCTAGCATTCAGCGGCAGTATGACCAGGTTTGTCACAATGCTCGCAGTTGGTCTTCTTGGTGTTTAGGGGAGTAGGTATCTTGGGCTTCCTTTCTTGATTCGGCCCTCTAGTGATGTTGAACGGCCACTTCTTGTCATTTGTGGGCTTGCTTGAGGAACTTGATGCTGGTTCCTTCTTGACCAGTCTACCCTTGATGCGATTGGTAAGGTCGGTCGCATCCTCCAGCAACTGTGCCTTCTTGACCATCTCGGCATAAGTCTGGATGTCGAGTGGTACAAGTTGTGTAATATATGAAGGCTTAATCCCATTAAGAAATCGCCTCTCCTTCATCTTCTCTGTACTGACAAGATGATTGGCATAGCGTGTCAATCGGGAAAATTGTGCTTCATACTCAGCGACGGTAAGGTGCCTCTGCATCAGTGCAGCAAATTTAGAGGCCTTCCTCTCCTGGGCTATTTCAGAAATGTATTTGGAGTTAAAGTGCTCCTTGAATTCTTCCTAGGTGAACTGTGCATCGGCTCTGTGGCCCCCATGGACTCCCACCACGCATGGGCGTCTCTTTCTAATTGAAAGGTTGCCAGCAATAACTTATCACCATCCGTGCATTGCATGACGCGGAAGATGCGTTCTATCTCCTTCAGCCAGTTTTTTGCCTCGTCGGGATCGGTAGTCCCACTAAAATGAGGCAGGTTCAAGTTGCGGAAATTCCTATGAAGATCCCTAGCTCCACGATTACCACCGGCTCCAGCAGCCTGAAGTAGTGCTTGAGTGAGCTGCTGGATAGTTTGTTGCATATTACGGAGTTGTGCACGCTCCGCTGCCATTTCTATGGTTTAAATTCATTCAAAAGAGAATTTTAATGTAAGATATTGAGATTGCACTAAGTTTGTGCGTGTGTGAGTTTATTTTAACTTATTACCCAAGGTTCTATCCATCTCTCACATAGGTATGGAATTAGACTCTAAGTCAGGGAAGGTCAAACCTAGATCATACTCTACTTAAGAACAACCTAGGCTCTGATACCACAAAACTATCACACCCCAACACGGAATATCGGAACGTGAGGCAGTTGCAAGTAAACGGGCATAGAGCATGTAATAGACATCAAACCATTAGACAAGATTAAATATTAAAGCAAATGTATCTCATTAATAATTCTTCAAATGTCTAGTTACAACCATTAATATAAGAGCCGATCTATAAGGCCTAATTACATTGAATAAAGCAAAAGACTAAACTTCAACACTAACATAATACTAAGATGCTAGGGTACTCTTGACTTCACTCTTGGTCATTCCCATCCTCTTGAGTGTAAGTTTCTTCCTCGGTCTCACCTGAGAACACATAACCCATAACGTAGGGTGAGCGATAATGCCAGTAGAACTTAAATCTCATGTAAACAAGCATGTTTAAAGTAATTAATGTCTTATCAGAAAGGATAACTAGAGAGAATGATGAGTACACTCTAGAGAGTAATGTCACATGATAACGAGAAACAATAGCACAAAGCACGAGAGTATAGCAAAAGAAGTATGATAACGGATTGGCCATATAACGAAGCCCCGCAGATGTGGTTCTTGTGGATTATTTGGTCATTTTCATGGTCAATGCCAAAAGAATAGTATTACCGGTCCAAAAAATAAAGTGCAGCAAAATTACAATAGGAAGGAGACCTCTGAATTAGCAACCAATAATCCAAATGAGGTGATGACTAGCAAGGTTTCTACGCAGCAAAAAGAATCCAATGAATCCAACAGATTTTCTATCCTTAACTCGCTAGCTAATGAAGAGTTGTTGGAGGATGGCCAGATCGGTCGAGGAGAGAAAGGGGAAGGATATAGCAAAGAAGGAAAGAATGGTACGCAAGGCAATGGTGTACATATAGCAGGAAAAGAATTTCTGATCTCCAGCAAACAAAGAGAGCAACGAGGACAGCAATCTTCTGAACAAGGAAATAGTATCTTGCAAAGGGAAAGGGAGGTAATCTCACCACTTACATGCAATTCAACGCCTATGGTGGAAATCACCAAGGATTTATCTGGGACGACTTCAAGGAAAGAAAAGGATGGAAAGGGAGAAGAATAAGACACGGCTAAGATTCCTGATTTATTGGGCGAAAATCACAGCAAATTCGTATCTCTTCATGCAGTGGATGAAATGGATAAAAGAATGAAAGCTGGGAACGGGATGCACCTGAATGGAAATACTTCAAAATTCAAAGGAAAAGAACAACGGTTTAGTATGGCAGCGATCTCCAATCGATCCTAGGTATTCTCCTTCCTTTCTCTTTTTATTATGAAGATTTGTAGCTGGAATGTGCGGGGAATAAATAAGCTTGCCAAGCGAAGGGAGCTTAGGAAAATTATCATGACTAAAAATTGTGATATTCTCATAATTTTGGACACAAAAATCAAGTCTGCAAATCTTGACATCTGTAAAGCACAAATTTGGCCTGATAGTAACACTACTAATGGGTGCATCTGGGTACTTCGGAACCCGGTTATCTACTCTTTTAAAATCATAGATATGAATAATCAGATTATTCAATTACATGGGACTCACCTTGCTTCGAGGAAGGAATTTCATTTATCTGCTATATATGCCTTCAATCATCAGCAGGAGCGTCATTCTTTGTGGGAGGATATTATCAAACATTCTGTTTCTTCCAGTAGCAATTCACCATGGATTACTATAGGGACTTCAACTGTATCCGTTATGCTTCTGAAAAAGTGGGGGGGGGGGGGGGGGGGGGGGGGGGGGGAGAGGAATCCGGTCCCCAATCTCATTTTAAATTCTTTTGACACTATGATCAGTAAGGCGGGTCTTATGGACTTGAAGTCAGTTGGAAACACTCTCTCTTAGCATAACTGTTCTTCCGGGGATAGAAGGATTGCTGCTAGACTTGATCGTTGCCTTGTTAATGACCAGTGGCTGTCATCATTTCCGGAGAGCTTCGTGGATTACGGATCCACTTACTTTTCTGATCATTCTATGCTGCTAGTTCACACTTCTACTGTGGTCAATCATGGGCCAAAACCTTCAAAATTTTCAATTTCTGGTCTCAACATAAGGATTTTAAGGATGTTTTCAAATCAGCATGGAATCAACAGTTTCATGGCTCACCTATTTTTATCCTCTATAAGAAGTTGAAGGAAGTTAAGCTGGCTTTGCATAAATGGAACAATGAGGTCTTCGGGGATGTGACCAATTCTTCAAAAATGTCGCAAGACTCCCTCTCTAAAATCCAGATGGACCTTATGCATAATCCTATGGATCAGAAGCTTATTGAAAAGAAGAACCGAGTTAGACATGAATATATCAAAGCCATAGACATGGAAGAATCATTTTATAAGCAAAAATCCAGAGAACAATGGCTCTCTCTGGGAGACAGAAATTCTAAGTTCTTTCACGCTGCTTTCAAAGCAAGGAAATCTATCAACACTATTAGTAGATGCACTGATTCAGAGGGTAACACTATTGAGGATATGGATAAGGTTCGTCAGCATTCTGTGAATTTCTTTACTAACTTGCTTAATCAGCCAACTCAAAATTGGAACCAATTAGAATCTAACCCAGGAGCACTCTTGATAATATGGATATCCAGCAACTTATTAAAGACATCACGAATGAGGAAGTTGTGAAAGTTGTTTTTCAGTCTCCGAAAGGAAAAAGTCCTGGTCCTGATAGCTTTCCAGCAGAATTTTATCAAAGCACTTGGGAGATTGTGGGAGAACAAGTTATTCTGGCAGTCAAACACTTCTTTCAAACCAGCAGACTTCTGAAGCAGGTTAATGGCACATTCATTGCGCTTATCCCTAAGTCTGATGGGGCGGATTCATTTGATCAATACAGGCCTATCTCTCTTTGTAACTTTGTTTACAAAGTTATCTCTAAAATCATGGCTAACAGGTTGCAATTAGTCCTTCACAAGATCATTAGTTCTAATCAGGCCGCCTTCATAAAAGGAAGATCAATTCATGATAATATTCTCTTAGCCAACGACATAGTTTGTGATCCACATTCCAAAACCAAAGGTAACATTCTTTGTTTCAAAGCTGACTTGTGGAAGGCTTTTGACTCTTTAAACAGATATTTCATCTGTTACATGATGAAGGAAATGAGATTTTCTGACCGTTGGATTATGTGGATAAGGAATTGCATTGAGAATCCTTCTTTCTCTATTCTGTTTAATGGCTCACCTACTGGATTCTTTCATGGTAAAAATGGAGTTCATCAAGGAGATCCTTTATCCCGTTATCTGTTTACTATAGCCATAGAAGGATTAACTTGTTTATTGGAGGATGTTGTTCTCAGAGGCGATATAAAGGTTCCTACTGCTGGATATATGAAAATCTCCCATGTTGTTTTCACTGATGACCTTATTATCTTCTTCAAGAATGATATCTAGTCTGCTGCAAATCTCATAAATGTTCTTAAGGATTTCTCTAAATGTTCGGGTCTAACTATGAACAAGCAAAAAAGTAAGCTTTTCATTGGGGGCAACGTGAAGCAAAAGCATCTTTTTCTGCAAACCATGGAAGTTGGTGAAGGTACTTTCACTGTCCCGTACGTTGGTCTCCCTTTGATTTCTTCATCCATCAAGAAAGTGCATTGCCTTCCTCTTATGGAGAAAATTAAGAACAGATTGAACGCCTAGAAAAACATATTTTTATCTAAAGCTGGTCGTCTGGAGCTCATCTGTTTTGTCCTTCAATCTTATTCTATTTACTGGTCCTCAGCTTTTCTTCTCCCTAAGGGGCTCATCAACCAAATTGAAAATACTTTAAGGGACTTCTTTGGGAAGGGCAGTAAGGATGTTAAAACTATGCATATGGTTAAATGAAAGGACATTTGTAGACCAAAAAAAGAGGAAGGCATGGGCCTGAGAAGGTTGCAAGATTGGAATAGAGCTGCTTCTATTAAACTTCTATGGGATACTCTTCAGAGGAGAGACTCCATCTGGATAGAATGGATCTATAACAAATGTTCGGGCCCTTACAATGCTGCCTAGCATAGTCATGTTTTGATCTTAGACAATCACAAGATGGTCAAATAGAGTACCAAGAATAGATGAGAATGAGTGACGAAATAGACGAGAGTCTAGAGAGAACGTGAACGGATGAGAGTGTAAAGATAGTAGCTAAGAATAGTGACATATTTGTAAGACAACGATAAACATGTTAAGTGTAGAAGGATTATCTAGAGGGGGGGTGAATAGAGAATCCCTAAAGATATAAGCCAATTTAAAAATTAGAACTAGTGAGAATGTGATCAGATTAGATGATTGACACATAGTGCAGTGAATCACAGAACACACAAATGCGAGCAAGATTTTTAAGGTGGTTCGGCTCCAATGAGGAGACCTACATCCTCTCACCAAATTAGTGAGGCTTTACTAAAAGATCAACCGTGTTGTGAGACTCTCACACATACGCTGATTCACAGCTTCTTCACATCTGCTGACTCACAGCTTGAACAAATTGCTGATTTTTAGCTTCAAGATTTGATGCAAATCTAACGATCTAATCACAACAAGTGAAGGATCAACTTGGTCTACTTCACAAAGAAGCATACGAAAAATCAAAGTAATGTTCGGAAGAAATTGAAAATAATTGAAGCAGACAGATGTGGTGAGGAGAATTTTAGAGGTGATCAAACACTCGGCTCAAGATCTTGATCTGATTTGATGAATCCTTTAGCTTCAATTCAAACTTCTCCTCAGGAGAATTCTTCTTCTGATTACAGCACAAGGATCACATGCCTCTGAGTTGAAGAAGTATTCCGATCCCCTATTCCCAGTGTTCAGTAACAATTCTTCGAAGTAGAAAATTGGCTCGATCCAGTAGCACCTTCTTTTGATCTTAACACAAAGTTGAAGCCGCCTGCTCTTCTTGAACACAGAACTCTGCTCTCTGCAATTTTTCGCACTCACCGATCTCACTTTTTCAAACTGTGCGGAATGCTCCAACGAACTGTGACAATTCACCTCTTTTGATCTGATTGTGCGAGATCTTCTATAGGGGCCCCTCAACAGATTTCCACAACTTGGGAGATACGTTTTGTCGCCAAAGAATGGCATCTTCCATAAACAAGTGACGTGTACCCGAAGTCCCAACTGATGGACCTAGGGTCACGTTCCCATTACTTATGCGCTAGCGGCTGCTCTGTTGAAAGATTCTAAGTGTTGTAGTGTCGACGCATCCAATATATAGTGTCGACACACACATACCTGAAGTACTATATGATACCAAGAACTATATCCATTGGACCTTCCATAGTCGACCTCATTCATAATACTGAGATTTTGTCCAATACTAAGAAGTAGTGTCGACCTAACAGCTTCATAGCGTCGACCTTATCTTCCGATAGAGTCAACCTATCCTACCTTTAGAGTCGACCTGATAGACAGGTAGAGTCGACCTCATCTGGAAAGAGAGTCAACCTCATCTGCACCTCTCTTCACAGGGCACCTGAAAGCCTGAATAGTGTTGACCTGATCCACACTTAGTGTTGACCTTATCTGTGTGCTTCTTTTCAGCGCAACACATGAAAGCCACAAGTGTCGACCTGATCCTTGAGTAGTGTCGACCTTTTGGACAGTACTGAATTTTTCACTTGATGTAAATGAGTTGTTCCTATGATGCAAATGCCACGTGTTAGACATTTATGACTTTTTACTTAATTTATGACATCATCAAAACCAGGGACACAACAAAACAAGTGATAGTAACAGTTACAGAGCACGCGCAATTGGTGTTGGCAGTCAGGTGGAATTCACTACCCTTCCACTAGCCATGTTATGCATAGGTCCAGAGGTCCAGCATGATTCAAGATAAGAGCAAGATCTCACTAAGGCTGATTGGATCTTACCGAACCCTAAAAGGGTTTCATAGGCGTTATAGTACAACAGTCTCGTCGACCATATAGGAATCCATGGACAGAGGAGACTTACGGAGGCCTTGAGCAAGGATTCACTTGTCTGGCAGAAAGAATATCCGATGAGGAGCTTGTCCAAGTCAAGAGAAAGTGTGTACATAGAAACAAGTGCTCGACATTCTAGAGGAATTCTAGAACAGTGGAGCATCGGTAAGGGTATTTCCAAACATTGCGAGAAAACGATGACAAGTCCATTTAAAATAAGGCAATTTAAATACATTATTGAAATAAATTACCAGATATCTTATAAGATATTTTCATGCCATGTTAAGTCATAACGGGGGTTACGAGTATGTGCATGTGATAAAGAAATCATAGATGGAAAGAGATCATGTGTGTGTCTTTTAAATCATTCAATACATGCTTATGTTTAGAAAAACATTATTCACTACATTTATGACTGTTAATACAAAGTATGGTTACCGTAAAAGGATATGTAACGACCCTCCTTATACCGATATGATTATACCAATCCACATCAGTATAATGAACGTCGCTACAGTGGGACATTGACCCAACACTAACAATAGGCTGAGATGTACACAAATATAGATATAGAACAACGGAAATAAAAGAACTAATTTCA